>JAOQGH010000006.1:4150887-4294458 GCA_025769975.1 Gallinago jamesoni
GCTCTTCTCTTAAGCTATCGCAGCACAATAAGCAACCCTCTGATTATCTACATGAGAGGCCTGAGCAGGGCTTCCAGCAGCTATTGAACAGAGGGAGTCACTGCCCTCTGTTATCTCATGGTCTTTTTCCAATCCACATGTTTGTGGGTCTGTCTTTTATTTATTTTCAAAGATAAGAAATGAGTTTATCAGCTGCTTGATTTTACTGCTATTCCAGGCATGTTTAAACAAATAGTACCAAAACCAAGTCAGAAGCATCAAGCTGCAAGTCACCATTGGAGATTTTTTAGAACACTTAGCCACTGTTTTGAACCTTTTGTGTTACTTTAATATTTTGGTGAGAGAGCAGGAGGAGGGAACCCGAAGCATATACTTGCCCTGCAGCTAGAACACTGCCATCAGTAGAAAAAGTACAGCAGAGCCCGTTGTTCAGAGGTGCAACTTGTACAGGGTATTCTTCATCGATTCTCCAGAATCTCACCATTCTGAGAAGGGAAGAACAAGGCAGTAAGTTAACAGAGTAGACATTTAATTCTGACCAATATTTTCTCTGAAGCTGCACAAGAACTAGTCTGTTAAAACCCCCTTTTTTCTGTTTTCAGCTGTTACACGCTTCAATTTTTCAGATCATCTCTTTGTATGCAACTATTCCTCCATTCAGAACACACATTACCATCTACCAGACAACTCATCTACTTTTATCAAGTAATTTCTCAGTTAAAAAAAAAAAAAAGCTGACTTAGTATTTAAAAGTTCATGTCATATGGGCAGAATCAGAGGAGTCTGACAAACCTTTCCTCATACTTACTTATCATCAGCAAGGCTTGCAATATGTAGTCCATCGTGACTGAAAGATACTGATCTGACCCATCGGTCATTTGCACCTCCAGCAAATATTGGAGTGGGAGGGGGAAAGAGGTGCCTGGAGAGAGAGAGAGAGACTCAGCTGCCAGCAAAGCCCCTAACAGCTGCAAAGAGTTTCTTCATCATCATTTCCATCAGCCACTGCTAAGATCCTTCCCAAATCTAATTAGCAGTTAAATACATAAAGCCATCAATTTTCAGTAGTAGTCTCCTCTCTAGGAGAAAGTGTCCAGATTTTACTACTTTACTTACCCAAATTCCATAAGAATAACTCCAAGATGTGGGTCCCAGACATAGACTCGAGTATCGTAAGATGCAGTAGCCAGTAAAGCTCCGTCAGGAGAGAACTCACAAGCTACAACATCATTGTGATGTCCTTCGAGTTTCCGGATCATGGAGTATTTATCCATATCCCACAGAAAAACCTGCAATCAAACCAGCTGATGTTATAGCTCTGCTCTCAGATACAAGGAAGCATTTACTTTTTTTTTAAAAAAAGTATGGCTGCTAGTCTTATTTAGGATTATATTAAAATCAGGCATTATGAATTACTACAATTAAGAAATATGCTCAGTGTCATACTCAGATTAAAATCAATTTTTTAAAAAATAATTAAAGCAGACATGCAAGTTCTAACTCAAGTTTGTTAAATGTTATTTACAAAATAAGCCAAAATATAAGATAAAGGCAACACAATTTAACCATGTAGCTTACTGAAATTCAGGTATTACAAAACTATTTTATTAAAATATGCAGAAATAAATAGGGTTAAACTCTACAGTCCCCTCTTTTCAGTAACTACCAAAATTTTAAGAAATATACAGACAGAAAATGTAAGGTTAACATATTGTTACTCCAGTGGCATCCCTTTGAGTTTAAGATCACTTGTTTACAATTGGCTTGGATCACCAACGTCAGCCTAGGAAGAGAAACAGATACTGCAAGCAAAAAGAATTTTCACAGCTAAAAGTTAGGTCTTTGGCAAAACAACAGGGAACTCTAACCACATTATTAGAAAGAATTTATACATTTTAAATCAAGTCAACAGTAAGAAAGACATTAATATTACAATTTACCAGGCTAATTGCATAAGGTATTATAAAAATTGAGAACAGATTATAGTATTCTGAGATTTTACATGCAGTTGTACATTATATATAATCAAAATAAAGACTGTGCAGAATTACTTAATAAGAATGATCTATGTATCGCAGCATAATTTTACAGAAAATGTAACTCTTTAGCATAAGGTGTTATGTCCCTAAAAGAGCTCATTAGGGTCCTTGATTTTTCCTGACTGGGTTTTACTGCACAGATTAATTACTGACATCTTGGATAAATTTATATGTTTGACCAAAGTAAACAGAGCCTTAGCGCCTCACGTACTTCCTGACAATGAACCATTGGACAATCAGTTATAAACGCGTTGACCAATTTCTCTAAGGAGACCCCAACGCTCCAGAAAACTGGAAACTAAGTTTTAGGAGTCAGTGCGTTTCACTGCTGTGAAAATTATTGGAAAAAAAAAAAAAAAGAAATTAAAAAAAAAAAAAAAGAAAGAAAGAAAGCAGAAAGTGGACATCAACCAGCACCTGCGTACGTACAGGACACCTTGCAGTCCAAGGCAAGGTTACTTCGTCCTATGGTAAAGTTCGCCCCCAGCCTGGCAGCCAGAGATGCCACTCTTTCTGCCCCGCTAACACCATTGTGCTCCTGTGTGAGTGGTGCCAGCTTAACCTCAATCACACCAATATTGCTGCCACCACCTGTGACAGGGAAAGCAAGAAGCTTATGGAAAACACACAGCCTAAAGATATCAATGTACACATCTACATCTGCTCTAGTTAAAGAAGAAACAAACCCCAGATCTCAGCTATTCTCTATCAATCCTGCACTAATAATTTAAAGTACAAAAGGCATTTGAACAGTTATCCATATAAAGTGGTATCCACTTATGAACTGTGCTTTTTATTCATCACTAGGCTTCGTTAAACTACCTACAAAGCCCCTGTAACTGGACAGAATTCCCCTTCCTGTTTTATCCTAATTCTTCAGTGCCAAGAAAAGCAGCTTATGGCATATGTGCTTTACCTGCACTGCTTTCAGTTCTCTAGCAGGGCACCAGAATACAGCTGACAACAAAACCAGTGTGCTGTTCTTTGCTCTAGAGCTTTTAGACACGAGTGCCACTTGTATGGCAAAACATGGAGAAACATTTTTGTTCAGCAGGAGAAACCATGACTGGCTCAGACTTTGAAAAGTCCTTTTCATTGAGCAGAAAATAAAAAGGATAAAACCAATAATAAAATAGTTTTCTGCATTAATCTAAATATATTTTAACACTGGAAGCTTTATTCTTCTTTGCTTTTATAATATGAACACGTGCAGATGTGTAGGACTGTTTCTCAAACAACGCTTACGGTTTCTTCAACTAAAAGCAGTGCAAGTTCAATTCATCAATCAGTGTCTCAATGCACCATTTGCTAGTTTAATTTCATGCACTTTTACATCATCATAAAACATTAGAAGTTCATGACACCGAGCACAAGCTTAATGTTACTTAGATTTAAAATGATTATGCACACAATTGAGTAGATGTAACGAGCAAGAAACTCTGACACATACTGCTTTACTGGCTCCAACCGAGCAGAGGAGAGAGGAGTCTGGAGAGAAGGCACAGCCATACACCCAGTTCTGGTGTCCTCTCAACACCTTCATCATATTTCCTGAAAAGAAAAACATTCCCGTAAGAATTGATTAAATATTACAAACTCAAATTGAAAAGCTTTTCCAAATTAGTTCTTCCTTTATGGAATTTTATACTATTTTTCCAAAGAACATCTTAGAGTCATTCTACACAGGCTGTCACGCAGGCGCTAAATCCCATCTTCCCATTCTAAAGGGTCACTTTGTGCACTCTTAACTTCACCCAATCCCAGCTTACACCTTTAGGGCACGTACAGATAAAGAATTTCAAAAGAGCAGATGCACAGAGAGTGACTGATAGAACAAAAATACGTGTTTTAAGAAATGCTGACCTAACTGAGTTTATAGCAATAAAAGAAGAGAGTATGTGCATATTTCTCCTATGTATTCCAGCAGGTAAATTTAAAATGCTTACCATCATCTTTCAGGTCCCACACTCTCAGTGTTTTGTCTCTGGACGCAGACACTAAGATCAAGCTGCCATCTGGGGCAAAGGTTAAATCTCTTACAACTTCAGTATGGTCCATCAAGTTAAGGAGGAGTTTTCCTGTTACATGGAAACACCACAATTTAAAATGAAAGACTGTACTTTTATTCACATCAAATGCTTTATGGATGCAAATACAGAATACACAATTGCAGCACATAAAGCTAAATTTTCTTTGTAGGAATGCTCCCTACAGTAAGAAGGATGGGTATCCTTATAGACTCTTCTGCATCGAGAGGCCATTTCCTGAAAAGCTAGTAAATCTATACACTAAAACCATGTCTCAGAAATAAGGCAAGACTTGCCTTGCAATAGACATCTCTTGTTCTAAGCTTAAATTTACAAGATAACAAATTACTCAATGGTCACTAGTTTCTTTTTTTTTTAAAGCTGAGAGTTCTCTCCCAACCTAGCAAGCTGTGCTGCCAGTGGAATTGAGATTCCATATTCAGATTCAGTCTTTTGTCTTCTAAACAATTATTTACTTTAAAAAAAAAAAAAGCTTCCCCGTACTCAAGAACAGAGAGCAACTTCATGTTTTGAACGTTTCCTTTGTTTGAAAGTATTTTAAAACTACAGTAGAAGATTTTAGAGTCAAAAGCAATATACACAAAATCAGTCACGTAACAATTTTTCAGCACCAAGGCTTCCCTTCCATCACTTACATCTCAAATTTGGCCTGATCTGGGTCTGCTCCTCCCTCTAGCAGTAGTTGAACATTTCTAGTGGCAGGAGTTCATGCTTTTTTCAGATTATTGAACTTGTATTCAAGGTTCAATTAAAATCCTGTCAACAATTTCTTCTGTATGAAGTGACAGTGAGGTGTCACCTTCCCCTCGCACACTCTACCTGTATAAACATCCCAGATCTTGATGCGCCCGTTGTTCAGGCCGGTTGCGAGGAGAAGCTGGTCTTGCCCAAATTTGAAGCGGTGCCATTCTATATTGACACAGCGGCTCTGCTTCTCTGGCACTGAGGACCCAAACGCGAGGCTCCAGACGATATCTCCACAGTCTATGATGTGTTCACAAGGCTTGTTCTTCTGAGCGCTGTCACTGTTCTGCCTCGCGAGTCTCGTACTGACAGAGTTTGCAACATTCTTTGTGCCATGCAACAAGCTGCAGAAACAAACAAAACACCAAAAAAAAAAGAGCATAAGGTGTCTTGAAAAATAGAACAAAAAGGTCCTTTAGATTTAACAAAATCTGTGAGTTGCTATAATGTACGTTTTGGAGGCCCATAATGATGCATTTCTATTTTCAAATTATAAAAGCAGCTTTTTCTTATAACTGTCAAAAGTTATTAATCCCTGGAAGCCCTCTCACACAATATAATACTAATAATTCTGTACACGTTTTTACCTCTGTAAAGAGCAATATAAACTTAACCCACTGCGAAAAACAACACTTTAAAAGCATTTACAGAAAAATGAGTTAAAAGAATTTCTAAGACTTTCTGCTAAACGAGCAAGAAGTTCTTTGCAATCCACTTACAGGTGTTAAATACTGAGCAGAAACGCTGAGGCCAGCGCTGGGAAACCAATTAACCCACCACCAGGAAGAGGGGCGGGATTTGCTGGGAGGGGAAATGTACCCAGCTACAAAAATGCAACTGCTGGTTACTAACTTCATTACAACACAACCTGCAAGGGAAAAAAAGGTGTGTCTTTTTGGAAATTAACTTGCTATTCCAGTAACAGTAAGGAAAGAGGTTTGCCTTTTAGAAAATTTGTTAAAGGCAAAACCAAATAGCTCTCTGATAGGAAATTTAAAAGTCCAAATCTGCTCGAGTCTTTAAACTTCCTTCTCATTCTAGCTTCCTCTCATTTTACAGCAACTGAATCAATTAATAAATCACTCCTTCAGAGCCTTTGTGAGGCTAAAATACAACTGTTTCTCTCACTGGCCACAGAAGATATAAAAAAGCTGCTATTTTAAAGAATTAAATTTCCCCCAAGACATCAAAGCCTAAAAAAGCCAATGCACGCATTTTTTATCTATTCAAAATGATCTCCTGTTCTGAAGCTCTGAAGTTTCTGGGGTGAATGAAGAGCCACGTGGTTTTGTCTTACAAGTTCTGAAGGCACTGGGACCAGGGGACCAGCTTCACGATGCGATGTCCTTGGGACCAGGCAAAGTAAGAGCCATCGGGAGCGAAGGCCACCGTCCAGTTTTCACGTCCACACTTCTTGTCGAAGGGAGAAGTCGGGGCCAAGAGTTCTCCTACCGTGCGCGACCGTGCTAAACAGGAAACAAGGAGGAAATGCCATTAAAAAAAAAAAAAAAGCGGCAGCATATTTTAAAAGGTTACGAGGGAACCGGGCAGTATGTTAATTATTTTGCTCTTATTTCAAGCCGTTCAAAGTAACGGGGAGGGGGTGTGCGTGTCTCATTGTCCCCGTACGGCCAATGACCAGACTGTGCTCAGCGGCACAAGGGCCCGTGTCCGTGCGGGTCGGCCGGGTGTCCCGCCGGCAGTCACCAGCACCGCCTCTCCCTGCCCGGGGCACGACTCCAATAAATTAAAAATCTGCGCAAACCAGCAATTACTTCAATTATTCTAACGATAGCATCTAGAGAGATCAGCAGAACTATGCGCCGCCTTGACCTAATACTGCAGAGTTTAAGAAATAAGATGCCCAATAATGATTTATAATTTTTTTTTTTTTTTTTACTTTTAAATAAAAATGCGACTACACTCCCACGCTTTAATATCCCGCCCTCCTTGGGGAACAATAAATTCAGAGCTCCCCCCTCAGGGACCACCGTGCGAAGGAGGGGCCCATGTTCCCCCGCTTCTCACGGTAACCGGAGGCGCCCCGCTCTCCTTCCGGCTGCGGGGGCCGCTACCGAGCTCCGCACAGCCCCCGCGGCCCCTCCGTGGGGCCCAGCGCCGAACCGGCCCCGCTGAGGGACGGCGCCAACCGCGCCCGCCCGGCCCGGCCGCCCCAGGCCCGAGCCGCCCCAGCCCCGCTCCCGGCCGCGCCCGCCGCTCACCGATGAGCTTCTCGTTGACACTCAGGGGAAAGCTGGCCATCTACGGGCACCGGCTCGGGACCTGCAGCGCAGCGAGAGGCGAGAAACGGACTGAGACAAAATGGCGGCGGCGGCGCGGGGTGTAGCGCGGGGCGGACGGCGGACGCGCCCGCCCTCCTTCCCTCCTCCGTCCCTCGCTCCGCCCGCCGGCTGGCGGGGACCCGGCCCGGGGTGGGGGCGTCTCCTCACCCGGCCCTTCCCCTTGCCTTCTGCCGTGGCTCGGTATCTCCCCCCGGGTGGTCTCCTCCCGTTTGGCCCCGTCACCGGGCTCCAGCGCGCTGGGTCGGGGCCTCGGTGCCTCCCCGCTCCCCGGCCCGACGTGGTGCTTCCCGCCCTGTGGGGCTCGGCCCAAACGCAGCCCCGATGCTCCTAGAGACGGGCTGGTGAGAACCCAGCCTTCGCTGTGACACAAAGGGGACACGTTAAAAAACACCCCTTTTGGCCCTTTAGTGTCTCGGGGAAAATGGAACGCGGTAGGGCGGGAGGCAGACACGGGCAGGGTCTGCCCTACAGCCCCTTTCGGCAGCACCTCCCAGTCCCGTCTTTGCCAAAAGATGAGTCACATTTTTGTCTGCATTAAGGGACTAAGTCTGTGATAACCCTGTGATAACCTGGGCTCCCTCAAAACGGGGGGTGAGGGGGGGGTCACAGAAGCATGGTGACCCCTCAATATTGCAATTAAACGACTTTTTATAGCTGCTGTTGCAGGGCTGTACTGGTGTGGTGGTGGTGATGTGGGGGTGTACTGGTGAGGCAGTGATGATGGGGGGGTTGTACTGGTGAGGCGGTGGTGATAAATTGCAAAGTCCTCAAATGGGATCAGAAATACTTCTTTTGTTGGTTAAATACACAACCAGCAGCAGTTCCCGTTCCCGCCGCAGAGAGTTAGGGAGAGGTTTTCTCCAGGCTCAAAGACAGGTTGTGACATCCTTGGTGTCTGTTTGACCCTGGAGCTACAAGGCAACACGTAAAACAGAAAATATGCGAAAGGTTATATGGCTGCGCTGCGGGACGTGTGTAGGGTGGTGACGTGTGCTCTTGGTTTCATCTTCCCTAACCAGGGGCTGGAAAACCCTGGGAGTTTCCTGCTCTTTGGTGTTTCTTTCTAACCGTGTGCAGCTCAGCACTTAATTTCAGCAAGATTTGGTTTATGGTAAAATTTTGAGTTTACTGTTAATGGAGTTTTCCATAAACAACTTGGAGAAAGAGACCCCGAGGCCACCTCATTCTCTGCCTGATTTTGCATTAACATCTGTGTATTCCCCTGTCCCCTTCCTTTTCTTCTTTCTTCCTCCGTTTGCATATTGAAGTTCTGCCCCTCTTCTGGACTGGGTGACTCTCCCTTGCTCTCGCATGTGGCTGGAGAAAAGCCCAGGGCAGGATAATTAACCCCAGAGAGTAACTATGATTTCATTGCAGAGCGGTGGCGGGGCTGGAGCTGCTCTGACGGGGCTGTATGGATTAGCTGTTGGCCACAGAAACTTCCAGAAGCTACCCTTATGTAAGCAAGGCCAGCAAAGCCTTTTTAAAACCACGTAGCCAGACAATGTCAAAGAAAGGAGTAGGAAGAATTTTGGGATATTTTTGACGGCCCAGACACCAGCAGGGATTAATGCTGGTTTGTATGAACTCTTTTAACACGTCGTAGCACTAATTCAACAGTTCTTCTTCGCATCCCGTTCCTGCTCTATCAGTCCTCTGCCGCCTGCAGATGGAAAAGCCCTGAGCAGTTATCTTCACTTAATCCCTCAACAACTCCTTATAACGAGGCAGATTTGCAGCCAGGGAATATTGTGAAACACTGGTTTGGAGTTACTCACGGGTTGTGAATGTCTGAGCCAGCCCAGCTCAGAGCTGGGATGACTCCGTGAGATCTCTCCCGAGGGCCGGAGCCTCGTGCGGAGCCAGGACAAGGCTGGGTTGTGTTTGCTTACCTTGGGGGCTGCTACAGCCAGGGAGAGACAGCACTCCAGTTCCACAGCTTATGGGAGTGTTACCACGTTGCTGGATTTCTTGCTGTTTGTTTGTTTGTTTGTTTTAAGAAGCAAAGTATTTGGCAATTTATTATTTCTTTAAGTGTCTGTATTCCTGCAAGTACTGCTCCGATAGTTGGTGTTTCTTCCTTGGTGTGCTTTCTGCTCATTAATGTAATTAATTTTAGGGCCAGAAGAGATGATTAGCTCAGTTAGTCTGGTCTTTGTTTAACAGAGGAATATAATTTAATCTAATTTAATGCACCTTCTAACAGGGAGGATTTCCAGCAGTTACACTGTTGTTCAGCCTTTACAGACCCCAAATGCCAATCTTTGAACTTCCCTGTCCACGCTTTGGGTGGTATGGAGGCAAATTGTGATACGTAAGTACCCAGGTTTTTGGAAGCTCATTAGAAATTGTTTGGTGTCCTAGGGTGTCCTGAAGACATCACTAGCACCTTCTCCTTTCATGCCTGGCTGGAAGGGCTGGTGCCTGGTGTCTGGAGCCGGAGTAGGAGAGGTGGGAAGCTGGGTGCTCCCTGCACGTTACCAACTCAGCCATTCTGGGCAGTAAAATGTACCTCTCTAAAATTCAGTCGAAACTTGAGGAGACAAAGAGTCCACACTTTCCTTTCTCCACGCCCTTGTCGTGTTTATTTCCCTTGCAAGTGAAGCAAAGCGGATGATTTTTGGGATGGTTTCTGCTGTGCTGCGCTGGTGAGGCATGGCTGTGGAATGGAGGGTGGCACCGGGCTACATACCCCACAGGGTCACATGCCACGAGGGCCCGCAGGGCTGCGTGGGTGACTCAGGGCTGATTTATGTGTTTTCCATTATCTTCCGTTACGGATGCGGCTGCCGAGCCTGCACAGCGCTGTTCAGCTGGGAAGCTAATAAACTCCCTGCCATCTTTCTCCATCAAGACTTTACACACTGCCCTAAGCTTCCACAAATGAAAGGACTTTTGTTGTCTGCCTGTCTTGGAAATACTTTCCAAGGTCCAGGATGCGGAGCTCTTCCCCCGGCTGTTGGAGCACCAGGATCTGTTTATTCCATATTCTTGTATTCTGACCTGGCAATTCTAGTTAGTTCATTAGATTCTAGGTCTAGTTCATTTGTTTTTTTCTTCTCTGTTTTTTTCTTTTAACTGATTTGTGAGTTTATGTTTCTTAATCAGCTTTGTTGAAGTCTTTTTGACTCAGTCAGTCATTAGGCTGGACTCAGAAGGCCACCTGAAATTAGTGTGTATCCCAAATGAGGGACTGGGCTGCTTTTATAGAAAGTGGTTTTGGCGCTCTTTGATCTTTGTAATATCACCTGGGGTTTGTAAAACGAGCCAAGGTGTTTGTCTCCTGCATTTCCTGTCTTCTGGCTACTCGTGAGGCTCCCAGCTCTGTGCTCACCATGTTTCCCTCCCATTGCTAGGGCTTCCTCTACCCAAAGGCTGTTTTTTCCTCTTTCTGGTACAGATCAGCCGTGGATTTAGATCACGGCCTCCGCCCACATTCTGTTCATCGTGCAGTTCCCCGTTCAGCTTGTGCCAGCCATCCCAGCAAGGTTATTGTGCCCGGGGACCACCGAGGGTACCCGTTTCTGTTAGCTGTGGCTGGTTGGGTTGTCCAGACAGGCCTCTGGAAGTCAGATCAGCACAGTAAGTGTAAAATACATTCCAAAGTACTTTAAAAGCCCATGGTGCTTTTTCAGGCCCACAGGTTTTGTCTTCCCTCTTCACAGTGGTCATTTTGTAAAGCATTCCTGCCAGGTAAGGCCACAATTAACGCCAGTCACACCAGACCCAAGGTGCAATAGTGGAGGTGCATCTTGGTGGTCTGGCTGCCATTAAAAATTATGCTATTTATAGTCTACACTGTTAATAATTCACAAGCTCCTGTTTGTTTTGAGTGGCCTCCTTGGGATGGAGGAAGTTCAGTGTGAGTCTGTGGAGGCAGAAGAGAAGGTGAAAGGAAAAAGCTGAATGGAAGGAAGAAAGAGAGGGCAAAGAGGGTTGAAGAGAAGGGGTTGCAGTGGAGAGACGGGGGCGCAGCAGAGAGGTTGTGTTGGCCAGAGCAAAGAAAGTGCTGTCAGAGCCCCAGTGTATGAGACCCTGTGTACTAGGTTTTCATTTCATCTACTGGAACTATTTTTCTAAAACACTCCAGCCCTCTTTGTCCCTCTGGATCTCTCCCTGCCCCCCTTACTGTAGCGTGTCCTCGCTGAAAAACGCTGCTGGGACTGGCACAGTTTCAGCCGTGACTTCATTCCGTGTACGTGTTGTTATTTGCCTGGTGACTACAAGCAATATTGGCAGAGCCCAGCAGCTTGGTGCGGGTCTTCTGGCCCTGAAGAGTTTGCAGTCTAAATAGGGAAGACAAACAATGGTTGGGAGGGGAAGCGAGGAGATGGGGCCACTTTCTCAGGGTCATTGTGGAGCTGCAGGAGCATAATCTGATTCTCCCACAGGCACCTCATGCATTAGAAGAAACTGCCTCCCTTCTGGAATTCTGAGCTGCCGTTTCTCTGTCCCCTTCTCCCCCATTGCTCTGTAGCTTATTCACCACTGCTTATTGTGAAAAATAGAATTAGTTTTCTGTAGATAGTCATAAATTGAGGCATGCCTGGAACCCAAGGGGTTAATCTGCATAGGTCTGCTAAAAGAGTGTGCTGTGGAAAAGTTGCACAGATGGAATATCAGAGATAGACTACAGTCATTTTTTTTCTCTGCATTCCTTTGGTCTCTTTGGAGTTTTACAATTTTTGGACCACGTCTTTGGGTATAATAAATAGAGCAGATGGCTTAGCGTGTGGGGTGAATTCAGCGCTTCCGTGATGAGTAGCTGCACTGGAATAAGGGAGACAGAGGTTTGGGTTTATTCCTTTTAGGTTCAAAACCATTCTTTCTTTGTAAGCTGGCCATGGGTGCCGTGTCAGGGAGCTGCTTTCAGAAACATCTGTGCTAAATTTACCCGCTGAAGTTACAAGAGCTGTTATCTCAGATGGCTGAAGGTCATGCCGAGAGTTTTGAACTTGAACCGTCCTAAACAAGGGGGGTAGGAAAGGGTCCCTGTGTTACAGAGAAAGCAAGATCAGCCTCACTTGAGCTCGCTGCATCTGTGCCCTGATATATGTCAGCATAACCTCAAACACAGCTATTTCACGTCTTTAAAAAATCCTTTCTAAAATGTAGTGGTTTTCTGTGTCTGCAGCCTGTGTTTGCTCTGAGCTCAGCTGCCAATGACTCTGCTGGAGAGCCAGGCTCCTCGCAGGAGGAGCGCGATGCCCGGCAGGCACAGGGACCATCTGCAGCGTTTCCCCCGGATTCAAAATGACATTTTTTTTCTCACTGTGCAGTGAGAAATGTTACTGAGCTGTTTTGTATTCTTTTGGCTTCAATTCCCTCGCCCTGCCCCGTAATGATATCTGATTATTTACAGTGGTGCGAAACACCCGTCTCTCATAACCAGGGTTAAAATCGTTCTAATTGGTTCATTAAAATCAGAGAGTACACAAGGCCTCCTGGCCAAAGCATGGGATGTAGAATCAGAGGCGTTAGCTTCTCTCCTTATCTTTGCTACCTCCTTCCTGGGTGAATTTGGATATGTCATTAAACCCAGTCTTACCAAACTTCAATGAAACCAGCTCAGTTCAGGGGTGGTGACATCGTGCTCTGAGACAGAGATCTAAGTCTTATGAGAACTGCAAAATATTGCAATTGAATACTGAATTATTTCGTGGATCAGTTTCTTTTCTACACTCCCACATCCAATCAAAATGTGCCATGAGGGGATAATATAAATGAAGGCACAGGTGTTAAACATCAGAAAATCGGGCCTGGTGATGTTCTGGTATTTGTGCAGGGTGAGGACAGGGACAGTGCCCTGCAACAGCCGCTATGTGCCATCCGACTGAATGCAGAGATGCTCCTCGGCACAAATTCCTGCCAGAGCTTGGTGGGGTTTGAGCAAAGTCCAGCCCTGTTGGATGCACATCAAAGAAATTCAAAGCTTCTGCACGGCGTCTCCCCTCCGTCCCCCTCCTCCCGCCACCGTGCAGCCCAGGAGCTGCTGGAGACACGGTGGCTCACTCTTGTTTGGCTGCAGAGGGCTATACTTCAGTCCCCTCTATTTTTTTTTGTTCATTTTGCAAACTTGCCCCTCTTCCTTCTCCAAAACTCTGGATTCCTAATTTGACTTTCATCTTCAAGGGCACCAGGATCTGGCTGATGGAACAGCTCAGCACTGCTGGATGAGACAGACCCACCTTGTGGGAACGTTCATTTCCCTGTGATATGGAGGAGGAGGAGGAGGAGGAGGATCTCTCCAGCTGAGTCTGGTCTGCAACAAGCCCTGACTGCCAGATTGAAAATAACCTTTCTTGGACTGCTTATTCTTCCGTCCCGCCTTTCGTTCCTTGTTCCTGATAACTACAGCGCAGTCAAACGTTCCTGCTGGAGGGGGGAAGCTGAGGCAGAGGCCCCAGGCGTGTGGGCAAGGCAAGGTGGCTTCAGCATAAAGTCCTGGAGAGATAGCATTTGGGGGACACAACTGGGAGAGCTGGGCATCCCCGTGGGGAACAAGGGCCGAGGGCACGTGTCCTCTCTCTGCCCGATGTGGCCATGTGCTGGCCGAAAAGGGCTGGGATCGGGAAGCTGATGTGAGACCAGAGGAATGTCAAAGCAGTCACGTAACAAGTAAAAATAAGGGCTTTGTCCTGGCCAGCTCTGAGCGTACAGATAACAAGATAGCGGGGAATATTCTGAATTGTTCCAGACTTTACACTTCTGTGTAAATATGAAATAGCCTTCCTTTTTTGATGTTTTTTAAAATATCTGATCCAGGGCAGAAACGTGCAGTGATTTATGCCAGTGTAGGGTGTAGTCAGTAGTAAACTGCTGAACATGTTTACAATTGGAAGAATATTTTTTTGCTTTTTATGAAATCTGTGTTTTGGCATTGGACTAGCAGGGTCGTGCAAACAGAGGGAAAATCAATTGCATGAAGGGTGTTACTGCATGCTCCAATAAATTGTCTATAAATTCAATTTACAGAGAAGCAGGTTGATTTTAATAGGAAAAAGGAAAGGGTTAGGCTGCGTACATGCTGTAAAACAGCTCAATAAAATAATAAGAGCAGAAAAAGTCAGCACGTTGGGGAATGACAGGGTCGTGTCTGACGGCGCCTGCCTGGGAACAGCGGAGGCTGCATTCCTGCTGCGGCGGTTGGGAAAGAGCAGGTTGCTGACAGATAACGCGTGTTTGCTCTGCTCACAGACCAGGGACGGGCCTGAGCTGGTGGGGAAAGGAGCCTGAAAATATTTGGGTGGTTTTACCCAGGCCTGCTACTGCAGGGAACATGTTCACAGGGCTACAGAAAAGGTGAAGAACTTGAGAGAAATGTAGGTTCTTTGAAGCTGGATGTTGGACAAAATAATTTCTTAGGATCTCTTCCTGTCCCCATCTTCAGTGGGTTGTTAAAATGTTGGAAATAGGTATAAGAGTGAGGGGAGAAGATGGGAACTCACTTATTTGCAGAGCAGCCTCTTGACGTTACACGGGGAATGCAGGGCTGTGTTTGCCCAGCACATACAGAGTAAATGGTGTAAAGGAGTCTGGCAGTAAATACTAGGATATGATCTTGAATAAATACTAGTGTAAAAACAGATATTAAGGCAAACAAAAGTAATGCCCTAACCCCAAATTTCTTCATTAGGAAACAGGTATAGCTCTCACTGCTTTTGGGAGAATTCCCACAGACACATCTGCAGCTCCGGGGCCAGGTTGTCCCCAAGCAGGCACACGCAGAATAAAATACAGGTGGGCTTAGTGGAGGTAATTACTGACATTTCAGTAAATGGGAGTATTCTCGGTTGTACCACTGACTCCGAACTTACATTACTAATACACACTTACAGTCTTGAATCAAAGCATGATGGGGGAAGAAGGAGGAAAAACAGGAAAGGGGAACAGGAGTTGGTTGAGATTAGAAAAACAAGATTTTGTATAAAATCGGGCAGTGATTTGACAGAGTTTATTACCAGACAGGACCCTGGTATCTGACTGTAACTTTTTTTGCAAGAGATAGTTACTCATTGTCACAGCAACAGGAGTGTCCAGCAGAGCAATCGCTCCGTGTCTGTGCAGTCTGAAGAGCAAACCATAAGGAAAGGTATATTGAGGAACTGGGGTAATGTTTAAAAGCTGAAAAGAGAGGAGGTAGAAATAGCAAAGATTTCAAGCAAATGAGCTAAGACCCATTAATGACCAGCATTAGAAACAGCGTTTAGAAAAGATTTATTTAGTTCCTTTCATAGGTCTGGGGTAACAGAGCTTCCTTCTCATGGTATGTTTTATCCTTTCTTGCAAACATTGCATTCTGCAGGCTGCCTGAGAGCTCCTGGCCCAGGAGAAGCCAGGATAAGGTAATACCCCTTCTAGATACACATGGCAATAGAGTTTTAAGAAAAGCTAGCCATGTTGAGCCTTCCAGGAATGTCATCTTTGGTCCTTCCTTCCCCACCAGATTCCTAATCCCTTTGTCCGACCGTCCGTACCGTGGCAGCGTAGCTACGTCTCTGCCGGCCCCGGCGCTCCTCGGCAGCCCGTTCTCTGTGGCCAAGCAGAGCTGGAACCGTGTAAAGGCACCTTATTGGGTGCACAGCCCGTTCCTGTAAATTAAAGGAATAAGCCACAGCAGCATAGACACAGCAACCCTCTTTAACTGCTCCTCGCTGCGGGCTTTGTTTCATTCCATCTATTTCCGAGCAGACCCGGATCCGGAGGCACTGGAGCTGTGATGGGTGTAATTTACCCCCAAATCACTTTTTGTCCACTGCAGCGTGACGCCTGGCTCCGTGGCCAGCCAGGCAGGGCCATGCCAAGAAACCCCAGAGCTTTTAAGGGGAGGACCTGCTCCCTGCGTTAATCTAATTGCAGGTTATTTGTGGGATTCCTCCGGAGTCTTACTTCCCGAAGGCCTGGCACAGAAATCCGGTTCTGTAATCTGAGAAGTAACGAGTGGCTGGATGTAATTATGTGCTCCATTATTGCAGCAGCCTCTGCAGCACAAAAGTAAAAGCTCAGTGTTGCCGTTAGTGCTGAAAATACACAAGGTGGTACGTAAGAGCGCCGTTAGTGCTGAAAATACACAAGGTGGTACGTAAGAGCTCGCTTGCACGGGGGGTGCAGTGGGCACTGTGTACACAACTGTGAGTTCAAGTTTAAGTAGGGTCTATTTTGTACTGTTTGTAAGTGTTTCCCCAAAGAGACTGATGCGATTTCTAGTTACACGCTCACTATATCTCTCTTGCAGTCAGAGATTGTACAGAAAATGTATAATAAATAAGCCTTGGCAACAGCAATAGGTTCCCCACTAATGCAAAGCAGGATTTTGGGGGAGCGTAATTTACTTTTTTGTCAGATGCCATTTTGATGATATAAAGAGGGGGGAAGAGAGGTACGTGCTGAGCCCCACGGAGGGATTGATGGGCTGCAGGACACGTGTCATTGAGGCTGAACATTTTGTCTCAGCAGCTTTGTGCTGCCTCTTCGGTGCCGGGGATGCTCTGGTCACTGCAGCCTGGAATGGGAGGAGGCTGCTGGTGAGGAAGGACACGAGGAAGAGGGAGTATTCTTGCAAGACCTGAAATTTAAGCCTAAATTCAGACACAAAGAGGAAGTACATATTCTAGTTCAGTAACGCACTGTATGATAAAAAGACATATTGTAGAATTTGGGCGACGTGCTGCTTTTCAGTCAGACATCTTGTGCAATGATGGTAGTAACGCTTTGTACTCCTGCAAACAGAAAAAGGTTCTATAAAAGGTGTGTCTGCTGGTTGTTACGGGCGTTGTGTTATAGATGGATACACCGATTCAGACTGAAGCCTCTGGTGTATGCTGCTGCGTGGCTGGGACAGCAGCCAGGTGAGCTGTCAGTCCCACAGCTGGTGTGGCAGTGTTGATGCAGGACCTGCTGCCGTGGCATCAGCTGACGGAGCCTCGTCAGACCACGTCACGCAGGTGTGAACACCCCGTGCCACCCAGCACCCCTTACCGTGCAATTAGAAGGCTGATAGCAGCATTTGTAGGAATGCAGGAGGCAGCGTTGTCAATTAATACGGCGGTATCGGGGTAGAGCTTAACAATGTCGTGCCTTCCATTGCTATAGTAGTAAACAAAAAATGGGTAAACTCACTTTTTATTGCTACAGTGCCCAAATTAGAAGTACTAATTAGTGTTTATCCTCACTGAGGCTGCTAAGCTCCAAGCCTACATCCTTCTAGAGACAATTCAGCTGTTCTCTGAGGATCTGGCGAGGAGACAGTTTTCCAGCAGGAAAGGCTCTGATTTGGGAGCCAGGAGATGACGCTGTGCTCGTGGCTGTTACCACCTTGCTTTGTGGCCACCGCGTGGGTCACGCCAGCGTGCCATGCTTCTGTTTGCCCTCTGCCTTCTGACTTCTGCCTCTTTCATCTTTTAAGGTCGCAAGGAAGGGATTTCTTTTTAATCTGCATTTGTACAGCACCTAATAGAAAGGGATGGAGGTTTCTGTGGGCGTCCTTGCGAGCTGCGGCAGCGCGGGCAGCACGGGCTCTAGAGGAGAGCTGCCTTGCTCAGCCCCGGCACGGGGTGACAAAGCCACCACGTGGAGGTTGGCAGAGTTACTCACACTCCATCTGTGTCTGTGCAGCTTCTGATCTTTAAACAGCAATTGGAACCTCTTCCCTGCTAGTGTGATAAAGCCTTCTGTCTCACAAGGCGGCTCCATCGATGCCCTTTTGGTCTGTATTTGAAGGTTGTCTACCGTGACTCTGTCAAGAAAGGGTGTAATTAAAAAAAAACAACAACAACTTAGATCAATGCCTCAGTGAAAGTTCTGGTAAAGGTACAGCTCTACAACTGTAGAATTGCACAGGAATGCACAATATTTTTACTTTTCAGAACAGAAATAGACTTTTATAGCAGCGTAACTATTTCTGTCTGTGGACGGGAAAGAGGAATTGACCACTTCAATTCTGCCAGTCTATTAGATCGAAATATTTAAGTGCAATTCCATTACAAGATTAAGCTGTGAGAGGCTCCTGTGCTTCACAGGTGTAACCTTGTCTTTTCCTTTCCTTTCTTACTGAGCTTGGAAGTATTTTTCCCTGTTGCCTTCTCTCCCCTTTCTTTTGGAGCTGGCTTTTCCTGTCATACTACATACTCTCGAAAGCACTTGGCATTTTTCCCTGCCCTTTGCGGCTTTGGAATGCTTTATTCCTGTTTCCCAACCCCTGCCACAACTGCAAGTAAGGCAGAGGTGATGTTATTATTTCACTGCTGCTTTTAAGTCACATGATGATATTTAGGAAATCCGTGGACCTGCAGTACTGCAAGATTACACCCATGAAAAATGCAAACTGAGTTAATGAGTGCCCAGATCCTTAAAGTCTCAGGTTCAAGTTTAGGGCAACAGTAGCTACTGTGCCCAGCAGTTTGATTCTCCAACATTTTTGTTGCTGATGTAGCCAGATAATTAAAAAAATTAATAAATAAAAAAGAAGGAGCGGGCTTATGTTTGGATACCAGCCGAGAATTCACCAGGAAGGTTCCAGTTTAAACATGGTGTTCACTGCAGGGCCATGGCTCTGGGGTCCCTCACCCTACCAAGCAGCCTCTGGCTTTAAGGCTTAAAAAGAGTTCGATGTCCACTCTTCTCAGAAACAAGAAACTCTCCTCAACACGTCCAACAGACCCTTATTACTGTCCTTTTCCCTTATGGCTTCAGCGATGCAGAGGGAAAGGTGGTGGGAAGTGATGCCCTAGGCTTCGGCGTTGCTTCCCAGAGCTCCTGTAAGAGGCAGTTAATCAGAACTTTACACTGAGGTCGTGACATTAGGGCTGGTCAGGTCACGATTTGCCATTGATAAGAGCATTGCACGGTGCCAGATATAGTGATGCTTCCAAGACAGTAGCAAAAATAGAACCCCTGGTTTCCTGGCAAGTATCTGTAAATTTAGCAAATTATCTGTCTATCTTTCCATCTATCTATCACCCACGTAAAGGATGAGCCTCAAGTCTAATTAATTTTGATGGGGTCAAAATTTACCTTCCTATGTTTCTCCTTAGGGATTTTCAAATCCGTAGTAGTACTGTTACTTTTCTGTCCTAGGTAAGCTTCATTCTCAATTTCCAGCTCCGTTAACAGCAGCTCTAAGACCCTGCACCCGAGGACTCTGTGCTGTTCAGCATTATTTGGAAGCCCAGCAAACCAGCAGATGTTGTCTCCGCAGGGCAGTGCCACACACCAGCCATTCAAACCACCTGAGATCTATTTCAAATAAGCTTTTTTTTTTTTTAAATTTTATTTTAGAAACTCTTGTGTGGGCTTAAGCAGCAGCTGAAATTAAATAGGGCAGCATAAGCTAATGGCATGACTCATGGGAAGGAAATAGAGCAGCAGTTGGTAAAAACTGTTCAGTAACAGAGAGTCTTTATATTCATAAATTCATACAGGCTAATGCGAGGCTTACACAAAGGTTATTTAAGAAACAGAAAACTGAATTGCAATCTTGAGATTCTCCCAGTTCTTAAAGATTTGTCTTTCCATCAGATGCTTTCCCTCTTCAGTCCCTCTTGTACACCTGATCGCTTAAAAGGAAAGAGAAGGGGAAAAAAACCAGCAATCTTTGGTGAACGGGCTGGTGGAGTGGCATTTCTGCGTGCTGCACAAGGGTCTGTGTTTAAGTTAAAATAACAGTACAGATTCACAGCGGTGAATCTCTGCGGGTCTCTGCTGGCCCGTTGACTCACCCCGTGAGGTGAATCAGGTTCCTGGTCCCGGCCGGAGCAGGATGCGGTGGGTGCTACGGCCCCGGCAGGGCTTAGGCCTCGGGCTCTCCAACGAAAGATGTACTTTATCAATTCAGTGCTGATGCCACTGAATTCAAATCCCGGCTCCCAGGCTGTGTGGTTGTAACTAAAATCAGCTGATCTGACTGAGAAATAATGCCACTGAAGTCAAGGGAAATTACATGGAGCTTTATACAGTGTCAAGGGGAAAAAAGTATCAGGCCCAGTCTTTTACTGTGTCCCTGAGCAGGCTGAGACTGGTTTGAATTTCACAGTTCCTCTGAGTGATGGGCATCCATCCCTGACTTGCTGGGTAAGTTTGTCTGGGTGTGAGTAGACACAGCAGATCCTGAGGCACCAGAAAGCTTTAGGAAGACAAGACTCCAGCATACGTAATATGATTTCCCTGAGAACGTTGCCTGGTGAAGTAGCTCTCATCCCAGTGACACTCCAGACCTCCAGTTCGCTTTCCGTGGCTAAAACTCCACCCTTTCTATGAGATCACACAGAAAAGAAGCCAGAAAATACCAGTCAGTACTAAAGTCACGAGGTCTATCTGGTCTTCCTCTCCTGTGAAATCTCTCCTCTTTTTTTACCCTTGTTGTATGATAAGTGAGTAAGGAAACAGAATTTCAGGAAGCAATAACCTTGAATTATCCTTTGGGGCAACGTGATAATCCAGGCCGAGCTGATTAGTCATCCAGGACAATTAAAATATTGCATTATAATGTTTAGGTAGCTTGACCTCTGCAAATGACTAATATCTGGGGAAGGCATGGCTTGCTGGGGGAAGCAAAGAGCAGACACACAAAATGATCTCCTTCCCTGAGGTTTTTAGAACATCAGCACGTACACCGCAGAGATTGTGATCAGACAAACTCCAGCTAGGATTTGACACAGAGCTTGTTTATTCCTCTAAGGCGAAATAGCAGACACCAATTTAATACATCTTTATCCCTTTCCAGCGCATGGCGTGAGCCTGTTTCAGAAAATACTCTGTTCCGTTAAGTTCCTTTAGAATATTTGAGCTCTTGTGACATCTTGATAATGGACCATTTCTTTGTATCAGTCCAAGTATCAGGGATTAAACTCCCAGTGTTTTGCATCCAAATGAGTTTTCTACCAGAACAGAAATTTTTGCAATTAGAAATTGATTGTGTGAAACAATGTGCTACAATTGTAATTATCCTTTGCTGATTAGGCTTTCTGGGATAAAAGTTCCCACATGAATATTTTGTATAGAATCTCTAATTTCTCTAAAATATAATCCATCATTCCGCGAGTACTATTAATCTAGTCAGATCATTTGTTTGCTCTGCTCATATTTAACAGATCCTGTTGCAGACAGGGAGGAACTGGGAAGTGGAGACCACAAAAGAAAAATCCACAGCTTAATCCTTCAGAAGAAGTTTGTTCCCATTTTGAAATCTATCCAGCACACATCAGGTAAGTCAGTAAGATACGTGTCGTGGGAAGAATACAAAACCACCAGTCATTTATCAAAGGAAAATAAATCCGGATTATTTTCCTCTCTAATTAGTTCGAATTTGCGGGATTTCGGTGGCCTCTAATGCCCTCTAATGGACAAAGCTGCTGGAGCAAAGTCCTCCTGGGGACCGGGCAGGGGGTGAAGCCATCGAGTGTCTCCATGGAGAAGGAGCTCCAGGAGGTTCTGCAGCTCTCACTGGGGATCTGCCAGCTCTGGGATTAAACCCATGATTAAGGGGTTTGTAGCTTAGAGGTATTAAGTCACCTCTTAGCAAAAACTTGGCAGATCCTTTCTTTCCTCCCTTCCTTCCTCATTTAATACCTTTCTTTGTTTAGATTCACTTAAGAACAGTAGGAAAATATTTTTGACGCTGATCCCAGATGTAGCACATTTCCTCCAGAATGATACCCTATCTGTCAAAACCTGAAAGCAACCACGAGCCCTGGGGAGGAAAGGCTCTGCAGTGATGGTGGGGTTCTAGGTGAAATTAAAAAGTCTCGCTGAGCCGCTGCTGGAGTGTTTGACAAATGCTGGTGAAAATGAGAAAGTGGGAAGGGAGGAAGGAAGAGAAGAAATGAAAGTAGGAAACTGAGACTTTAGTGAGAAGGAAAAAAAAAAAGTAAAAAAAAAAGTTAATAAATAAATAATCTGAGTTGAAACTACAAAGCAAAAGATAATGATGTGGGAGGGGGAAGTCCATATTCTCTGGCAAGAAGCCAAGAGAAGTGTCACCTCCAAGAGCCAGTCGAGGCATAATAAAAAAGAGGCCCAGATCTCCTGAGTAAATTGTAGGTGATATCTAGAAATTAACTGAACCTTAGAGGGTAAAACGTGTCAGAAAGAAAGGAAATGCTTAAGGGCTTCTAGCTTTAAAGGGAATTTTATTTGAAGTTGTTAAATGATGCTCTAATGACACAGGATCAACACCATCACTCTGGAGGAAAGGACAAAGCCAGTGAGTTTGGAATTGGTGTGGATTTTAGCACAGATGTGCCAGGTCCTTTTCTCTGTGTGCCTCCACTTTCTCATCTGGTTCCCTGTCCTCTGACTCAGGCAAGAAGCAGAAGTGCCAGAATACCTCCAGGGAAGGGATTCAAGTGGCATTTTCTGGCTTGACTAGAAACATCAGGGTCTGGAAATGTCATGTTCTCACAGAGACAAATTTCCAGCTGGTACTTCCAGTGGCTTGGCTGGTCAGGTTCTAGTAGGTCTAAATCTATGCTGAGAGGGAATAGAGACACAGCAGGGGCTTTCCTCCTCCGTGTGACTCCTCCACTAGTGCCACTTCTGACAGCCACAGCGGGAAATTTTTAGTGAGGAAAAAACCATTGGCATTCGCACTAAAGCCTGACAGGACTTTGGGGATTCCTTAAGCTGAAATTTCTTACTTTAGTTTACATACAAGCCTAAGGAAGTGCATTAAGAAGCTCTTGCTAAAATGCCTTTAAAAAAACCCACCAAAATAATCCAGAAGCATGAGATTGTCAAGAGCTGCTAAAGAAATAGTAGCACAACTCAGAAGTTGTTTGGAGCCAGGGAACTTGGGATGAGTAGCTTCAAATAACACCTAACTAGCAGTTACACACTGTCGTGTGTCTGCCTGTTGGAGAACAAAGCACCTGTTTTCACGGACCCCACGGATTTATTTTAGCACAAAAATGAGTAGCAGAGATACTGTGGTTTTTTCTAGGACAGCAGATCACTTCTAGGATGGTGGGTCTCAGAGCACGTTGTATTGAGCCTCGGAAGAAGAGGAAACAATTAAAAGGAAGCAGAGAGCAGTGGGAAAGATCAGGCTTGACCAAATACTGGCTGGAATTTTCCAAAGAGTTTGGGGGAAACACTATGAGAATTTCCAACATCACAGTTCAGCCTCTGAAGTTCCTCCCCTCCCCCCAACTAAAATCTAGGAATACTACAGCAAGTCCTGTTTGCTTTCAGGGAACAGATTTGCTTTGGGAAAAATACTCTGAGAAACAGGAAGAAGCACTGTTTGTTTTGTTTAGTAAGTTTTGAAGGGAAGAAACAGCCTGTCTTTCTACCTCAGCCCAGAGTTCCCAAGATGCTTCTCTCTCAGCTAATCTCATCACCCTTGATTTCTTTCTGGCTCTTTGAGATGTGTTTTTCATGAGCATATCAGTAAGGTGAAGCCCTTTCCTGCTCCCTACGTGGATTATTATTGTTTAGATTTTGGCAGAATTAGAGATCCCTATGAAGATCGTGGCTGTATTGCCTTCACTGGATGTTATTCCTGCCTGATTGCTATGGAATGCCTAGAGGTCAAATGTATAAAGAGTTGAAAAAGAAGATTTGACAAGTTCATGGAGGAAGGGTGCAGCAGGAGCAGTTGGGCCTCCAGCAATCCCAGGACTGCTGTCTGCTAGGAATTTGGGAAGGATGTGAGAGGAGGGGGAGCTCTGCGTGAGCACCGTGTTCTACAGGCGCTGTCTGTGAGCCACGGGCTGCTGGGGAAACGGGGAATGGGTCTGAGGATGCCTCTGCCACCAGCAGAACGAGCTGGCTCGGCTCAAGCCAGTGAGGAAGGTGAGGATGAGATGGAGCAGGGTGACAGTGGCTGGAGGAGCAAGTGTTCCTGCAGTCCCTCCCAGGGGCAGGGGTGGCCCCGGACCAGGAGCCATAGCTCTGTGGCCTAAGCCCTCACTCCCTGCTGTTTTAGGCCGGTTTTAAGACTGAGGTTTCAAACTGTGAGGCCCCTTCCAGACAGAGCAGGGTGGTACAGGTGGTACCATTCCCACTCTTGGTCACTGCCCAACGCTCCGGCTCCTCCTCTGCCAGCCCAAGGACCATGGGACTCAACGGGAGATGGGATGAGCCCTAGCCCTCAGGGCTCTGCTTAATCAGAAGGTAATAAACAGTTCTAGGTAAGATCTTGGCTCCACTGAGTCCATTGGGTGTTTTGTGTTTGTTTCTCCTTTCATTCCCTGTGATGAAGCCTTTTCTTTCAGCCCAGACAGTCTCTGGGTGCGCAGTGGGGTGGCCCCGGCCGATCTCAGGGAGCTGGTGCCATCCCCGTGTGCCCATACGGGGAGAACACTGTGGGAACCACAGCTCCTGGAGAACAGACTCCATCCTCCTCCTGCTCTCCAGAGTCCAAAGTCACCGATTACACTTTCAGGGGAATGTCGGGGAGAGCAACAAATGCCCATAAAATGGTGTGGGGACGCAAACCCCTCTTGTGCTGGGCCTGTCTTTGTGCTCAGACGTACAACGACCATTAGAAATGGCTCCACCCACCGCCAGACCCAGTCGAGACCTTGATAATTAAGCAAATGTATCCACGTGTCACGTAGGCTTGATTGAGATACGGGTATATATCAGCAATACATTGGAAGTCTTTTCTAGAACATAAGGCAACATTTAGTCTTAAAAATCTTTTTGAAACACATAAATGCTGCCCGTTGTAATGCACTGTAATGCAAAGGGATCGATAGCCTTTACACCACAGCTCGTTTGATGGACACAGCAAATGCAGAGTGCAGAGCTCAGGGCACTTAACAGCCCCCATTTACTGCTCCAGTGGCATAAATCAGCATGCTGGTTGCATTTCCTGAAAGATACGACCACAACTTGTACAGACACCATAATGCTATTTATTCTTCAAGCAATGAATTGGGTTTTCTTCTTAAATAAAATATTTGCAATCGATTTGCATGCTTTTATAAAACATCTGCCTCTTCAAATATTTGCTACGAACCAAACCAAACTTGTGTTTGTCGTCAGAACACAAAGGGATTGTTCACACTGTAAATCTGAATTACAGGAATTTAATTGTTTGTTAATTACAGGGAAAGAATACATACCCGAGACTGTATTTCGTATCGCTGCTACTGCTCATAGCGTAACAGCAAGAGTCTCCACGTCAAACCAGAGCCCCTGCTGGGTGGAGCGACACACAGAAAATTCATTTTATTCTGCAGTTCTTCAATGTACATTTGTCAATTTTAATTCCTGTGTTCAGGAGGTCTGGCCTCAGGTTGCATCTGTGTTTATATTGTCAGAATTTTAACTCAACTCTAGCATGAAAGGACGTTATTTTGTGCTTCCGCCCGCCCAGAAGGAAAACAAATTAACGTTCCCAAGAAGGAAACTGGAAGTGGATGTTTATTTGTCTCGTTATCCGTGTATCCTACTTTTCTGAGTCACGGAGAGTAAGCAATTGGCTGGGGAAGGATTTCTCCGTGCTACATTTCGTATTTTTAGTTACTGCCGGGGTTCTGCAGGGACGCCTTGAGATGTAACAAGCTGTTAAAAGGAAAGAAACTAATGGATTAAAGAATAACCTTTTCATTTTTTTTTGTTTTAAGGTAAAATGGAGCTCTAGGTTCCGGTCTGTGCAGGCAATGCGTGGCAAGCACCGTGCCTTTGCGGTGGCCGCTCCAAGGAGAAGGTGAGCGCCCGCCGAGGGCCGGGTCCCGCCGCCGAGAGACGGTGACTCCCCCGGAGCCGGCCCCGCCCCCGCGCCCCCCCGCACCCCCCCGCACCCCAGGCCGAAGGACGGAAACCGTGTCTACACTGATTTATTGAATAAATAACCCCATGCGGGCTTTTAAAACAACCTTCTGGTTTCAAGAGTAGTTTATACTATTTCGGTACTTTGCTCCCTCCCCCCCCCGCAGGGCGAGCACCGGCACCGGCGGGGAGGGGGGGAACCTACCCGGCCCCGGCCGCCACCGCCCTTATCCCCCTGCGGGAGGCGACGAACCGCCCGGGCGGGCCCCTTCTGGCTTTACCCCCGGGGCAGCGGCAGCTCCTCGGCCCCCGTTGGGCACCGGAGGACGGGCCGCAGGTTGCGGCTCCGGCCGGCTCCTGCCACCGGCGGTGCGGGCCCGGCCGGGGCCGGATCGGCGCCGAAGCCCGAGGGAAGGGCCGGCGCGGCCGGAGGCGCCCGCCAGGCCGGAGCAGGGCGGTGCCGAGCCCGCGGGGAGCGGAAGGGACCGGGCTGCCCCGGCACCGGGCACCGGCGGAGCCGCCGCGGCCCTCACGGCGCCCCGCCCCCGTCGGACTGCGCATGCGCCGCCCCCGCCCCGGCCCCTCTGCGGCGCAGGCGCGCGCGGGGTGCGCATGCGCGTCACGGCCCCGCCGCCGCGCAGGCGCCGCCCCGCCGCCGCCCGTCTCTCGGCGCTCCCCCTGGCGCGGCGGCCGCGGTGCTGCGGCTCGCGCGGGCGGGGGCGGCTGCGCTCCCGCTTCCGGTGTGGTGTCATGGCGGGCCCTGGGCGCTGATGGCCGCGGGGAGCTGAGGGCCCCGGAGCGCGCCAGGGATAACGGAGACGCTCCCCTCGCCCGGCGCCGCCGCTGCCGCCCTCCCTGCGGGGATCCGCCCCCCTCCCTGGCCCGGCGGGCGGGGGGGGACATGGCGGCCCACAAGCCGGTGGAGTGGGTGCAGGCCGTGGTGAACCGCTTCGACGAGCAGGTAGCGGGGGCGGCCGTGAGGAGGGGGCGGCGGGCCGGGGCCGGCGGGGGAGCAGGGGCGGCGCGGGGAGAGCCGGGGCCGGGCCGCTGCCGGAGGTGCGGGGCCTGGTGCGGGCCGGGGGCTGCGGGCTGGGAAGGGGGCGAGCGGCGGGGGAGGCTGCCCCGGCGGCGGAGGCAGCGGCGGGGAGCGCGGCCTCCTGCCTTCCCCCTCCGCTCGCCGGCCCTGACGGGGCACCGAGGGAGCCGCTCCCCCGGCGCCCGGCTCGGCGTCGGGTCCGGCTCGGCCCCGGCCGGGGGCGGCGGCCGGCGGCGCCCATTGTGCCGGGCAGGGCGGGGCCGGGGCCGCCCCGCCGGTCTGTCATCCCCGCCGCCACCCGGGCCCGGCCGTGAGGGGGGTCCCGGACCCGGCGGGGAGGGGCCTGCCCCGCGCCCGGCTGCTGCTGCGGGGGCGTGCGGGGAGCGGGGGCTGCGGCGCCCGGATCCTCCTGCTCCCCCACCCCTCCCGAAAGCGGGTTCGCTTCGCCTGGACGGTGCCGTGAAATCCGCTGCGGGGCTTTGCGCCGTCTTCCTCGCCGGGAAGGAGGTGGAGGCTCGAGCCTGAGTTTGAGGGGGGCCAAGGGAAGCGGCTCCGGCAGATCCCCCCCCGCCCCTTCATTCGCCGTGAATGTCAGCGGGGATCTCCCCGCGCCGCTGGGAGCACGGGGCTGCGGGGCGTAGGGGCTTGTCCAGCCGGTGCCGTTATGGTGATGGAATATTCACTTCTCTCCCCCGAAGTCAGTGCTGGTTTGGAGAAGGGTTTTTCCGAATGGAAGGACGAGGGATTTGTTGGCCCGAGACTCTGCGTTTCTGGATCCGCGGGCAGGAGCTGCTCGCTGGGATTTGCCGGCGTGACTTTCTCCTGGGGCTAAGCTCGGTGCTTTGACTCCGCGTTCTCACTCCCAAAACGCTTTCCTGACGTGGAAGCCTGAGCTCGCTTTGGGCTGAATGATGAGTTTCTGTCTCATTTTGCTGTCCCGTGAGAGCAGCCTCCGTGTCCCACGGCAGAGCTCTCGGAGACCCTGCTCGGGGTAACGTCCCTCGGAAACGCTGAGGCGGTTCGATGGCTTGGATTTTGTTCACCTGCCTTGGAATCACACCTCCCCCTCAGGGGGTGAACCCTTCCCGCAGAAGGGTTGTGGCCTGGTGGAAGAAAAATAAGCTGTTCTTTTCTTCATTTATGTTAACACTGTTGCAAATGAAGTTTAATCTAAAAAGGAGAATATCAAACTTTGTCTTTCAACAGTAAGATGAGGCAGATTTTTCCAATACATTTTAGGATTATTTGCATAGTTAACTTATCCCCCCCTTCCCCCCGTTATCTTGAGTCACAGATCATTTTTTCCATAAGCTTTAAAAGCATGGGACTGATTATGCTCCCAATAATGCAAGAAAATGTGTCTTTGTGTACTGGTGTTAAAAGGCCCTAGGCTTTGTCGTTTGCTTTGTTATGTATATTGTAGAATTGGGCTTGCCAACATCTGTTAGGAGTTAAGAACTTCAGCTTTTTAAACAGAATTACTTTTCTATACGTTTCCTGGGATAATGACAGATAGATGTATGGGAGGAATCCTCTCCTGATAGGAAAAAAGCTGTCTTGAGTGTACAGTTGCTAAAATATTGGAGTTGCTGGCGTAATGCACATCGAAAGTGGCATTGACTGCTGCAGTCAGAGAGTAGCTTTGCGTGATATTTACAAAATGTTGATTAGTTTATATACAATTTTGAGTAGTTTATGGGATATTTTTGTGTTTTGGTTTTTTTTTTTTAATTGTATCATCAGGTGAATGAAACAGTGAAGCAAGGAGGGACACTAATATCTACTTCTTTTGTGAGGAGTCTTCTCTCTCATTTCTTAATTTCAACTTGGGGTTCTCAATTTTATTTGTTTGCTTTTAATACATGGTTTCCTCTGCCTTGCCCAGTCTGACGGTGATCTTCACGGTGGGAAGGTGGCTGTTGTTAACTGGCCACCCAAATGCCAGGCTGTAGCGACACCGTCATGACACGATGCTAAATGCATTGTTGATCCATGGGGATATTTATTCTTCTTGTAACACCTCACACTTTGGTCGTTACTGGGTCGCTGTGTGGTTATTAAGTTATCTGCTTGTTACGTTTCAGACTGCTCATTTAAGCATCAGGTTCATACTTCATAAAAATATGCTGAATATGTACCCATTACTCTAGTGGTGCCAGTGCAGTGGGGAGGTTTTGTGTGCTCTGCCCAGCTCAGTGCAGCACCTCTGGTTCAACTTGTGTCGTCGGTTGGTTGAATAAGGGGGGGAGCTCAGGTTTGGGGCGAGTTGTTTAGGGTTTGGGTTTTTTCCCCGAGGTTTCTTCTTTCCTTTTCAAAGAAGGAAAACGTAACCATCTTTCACCAGAATTTGTGAATGTGGACGGGCTTTTCATTCATTTGCTGAGTGCTTGAATTCATTTTAAGACAGATGAAACAACAAACTGGGAGAATGCTAATCTGTATTGAAAACAAGAAAAATCGGTGCAAACCAGTCTGTTCTTGTCTACTCTTGTTTATTGTTATAAATGCTGCTTTAACCAAAATCTGCTTTTGTGTGTACAGTTCTGTGGCCTTAAAATGAGTGGCAGGCGCAGTTTTATGAATTAACCAATGACTGGCTCACTGAATACATTTTTCAAACCGGCTGCGGGTCTCTCCCAGCTGCGCTCTCTCCGGAGCCTGCGGCCGCTGCCTCGGGGCTGCCCGGGACGCCTCTCGCCCGGAGCAGAAAGGAGCTGCTGCTGGTACCCGGGGGGCTGGATCCCCTTGTGCAGCACGGAGGAAACCTCTGGCCTGACTTTGGATGTAGGACTGGCTCCTAGATTGTTTTTTCAAAACTTTCACTGATCGGTGTAGGCTGCAGGAGCACAAGGAGGCTAGGCTGTGTTTTAGTGGAATTCTCTGTGGTTTCAGACATAAACAGGTCTTTGTAAAAGAAAACGATCCATTTTTTTCCAATGGAAATATTCACTTAGGATTTTATGTACTGTATTTTTATGGTATTATTAAATGTGTTACAAGCTGAAGCCATGGGAGAGCTGCTGCAGTAGTGAAATGGTTGTAAGTGTGGTCAGAGAAGCCTTACTGCCTAAACCATTTAAACTGTTTGAAAACTATCAGATATAATAAAAGGTATTAATCCTGTATGAACTTGTGGTGACTTAAGTGATTATGATATGCTTTAAAAAAGGAAGCCCTTCATTATGTGGATTATGGTTTAGGCTCCCCATTTGTAGTGCATGAGATAGGATTGCTTTCAGTTAAGAAAGCTTTTGTGAAAACCGAAAGCCAGGAGGAGTGTTCCATTCTCACTTTCATTAAAAGACATTAAATTAAAGCAAATATTCCTCCCTCGTGTTGCTTCTCTGCAGCATCTGACATCTACACAGGATCAGAGACCTGAAAAAGCACTGGCTGCAGGTACCAGCTTTGTGTTTTCGTCGCCGTTTCTCCCCTTGGCTCGGTGAGAACCCCTGGTAGGAATAAGATGTATTTGAAAGAATTTTGTGTGAGTCGTGCTGGCTGCGCTCCCCGGTGAGATGGTGCCTCTTGCTGTAAGAGGGGGCTGCTCTGGGCAGAGTAGTTGTTCCAGGGACCAACTTTGAGTTAATCTTTCCAAAATACTACTTTTTTTCAGGGCAACCCATAAAAATCTTTTCAGAGTTCCATGTTCTTCTAAAGGCTCAGTTGAGAAGTTCCTGTACTGAATGATGCCGGTTTAGAAGGTGATGCAGTGCACGTTGGGAGGAAGGTGCCTGATGATTTTTAGAGAGATTTGTATCCGGTTCTGACGGTACCGATCTGAGGAAAGGTGGTGCTGGGTGTGTTTCTGTCTCTCCCCAGTACGTCTGTGTGTTACAGTCTGCTGGACAAGTTTTGAAAATTATTGGAAAGGGGAAAAACGAGGTGGATTTCTGTGCTGTCAAGGGGAGCACCAGGGAGGTTTTTCTAGATGTTGTTCCTTTCTCCTGACTGGGAATCGAAGGCACAGGGCTGGGATGCTTTCAGGCATCGCTAGGTGCTCACTGGAAATGCTCAACCCATTAGAGAGGAGCAGGTCCCTGGTGTGTCCCCCTCCAGGGTGGGTTGGAGACTGGGTGCTGTTCTGGGTGAGGCGGTGAGAGGGATGAGGACCTGGCTGCCACCGGGCACGTGGCCACCGTTGTCGATGGAGGCACCAAGAGGGGCTGGGACCCGGCCACCTCTGGGGACCTGGTTCCTGGGGACCTGGCTCTCGGAGCCGCTGGTCACCCAGTGCCCCTGCGTGGCTGCAGCCACCGAGGCTTGTCACCATCCTGGGCTCAGCAGCCATCGCTGTCCCTAGGTTTGTCTGTCACATTTTGGATTCTTAGTGTTCTGCAAAGTTGTGTCTTGCACAGAAAAGTTGAAATAGTGACTTGGTTCGAAGGGATAAAGCACATAACCTTGCTCCGTAGCCTCTGAAAATAAGAATATTTAAATACAGCCTTTTACTAAATGGAGGCGATGAAACCTGGCGCTCGTTAGTTAGAGGTGCTGCAGAAAACCCCAGGGCTGTGTGTTAGCCCTTGTCTGCAGGACAGACAGACAGCCCTCCTGCTGCCGACACATGTCAATGGCCCAAAATATTGTATCTTATTGTATGGGACAGAGGATGCTGCAAACAGGGCTAATAGCTGGTGGATACTTTTGTTTTCCATCTTAGGGATGGACTTCTCTGGTTGTTTGGGCAGTCCCTGAGGCAGGGGGTGACTCAGGCCCGGGATTCGGATGCTCTGGGTGTCACCCGGGGTCACTGCCCTGGCACAGCTCACGGGCTTCTCTTTTGCAGCGGTGTCCTTTTTTTTAAATTGCTCTAAAAAGGTTTAGAATTTGACAGTCGTAAGATTCCAGATCTCATCTCCCTGTTTTCTCTGTCCACTGTGCACAATAAGGTGAGTTATAGCCCCAAAGGCCGTCGTTGCCCAACTTCTGGAGCTGGTTTGTCACCTCGGGGAGAGGGTTTGGACGGGGCTGGGGACAGTGTGTGTGACACCCGGGCTGTGCCCACCCCCTGGGCTGCTGCCCCCCTTCCAGTGGTGAGAGCAGCTGAACTGGACCAGTGGGCTGTCCCTCTGCTGAACTGGGGTGAGTTTGAAGTGGTGCGTGTGTTCACGGTTTGAAGCTCCAGTTATAGTTCAGCTTTGTGCTTTATTTTCTGTTTCTAACTCAGATAAAAGCTGTACGGGAAACCATTTGTGTCAGGCTTTTTTTTCTGAAATAAAATTAAAGGCAATGAAAGTAAAATTTCAACTTTTTTTTCCCTCTTTCCCCTCTCCCTCCCCAGCTTGTTTCTCCCTTATAATATTTAGATTGATGGATATTTGTGTAGAAGTTAAATAGTTTTGTTTTGGCCACTTGGCACTATGTTCCATCAGGGGACATCACTGCTCCTGCATGTCAGAGGGCACGAAGGAAATAGCCGAGAAATAAAAAAAACCCACAACAAACCCACCCCACCAGTGCTAATATTTCCTTTTAATGTAATTTCCCATTTTAAACGGTAGTATAAAAAGCAATTTCACGTCTAGGTGACCTCGTAGCAGTGGTGGCTGTGGCAGGCAGCCTCGGGAGGGTGCAGTCGGAGGTGCCTGGAGGCTGCGGGAGTGTGGCTGTGGCACGGCTCTTCGGGAGCCACTTCCAAAGTGTTTTATCCCCCGCGCTACCCGGCTGCTCTGCTGTTGGCAGCACAGGGGCTTCAAAACTCAAATAACAAGTACTAGCAATGCTGAAAATTTTAATGAAATGTATCTGTCTTTCAGTAATGACTTCTGAAAATGTGTTGTAAAAATAACATCTAACAATGAAAACAAAGCTTGAGTCATAAATGCTGTTTGTTCTGCCTTTTCCAGTGTTAAAATGAGCATATTGAAGTGCATCGCGCCGTTTTAAAGCAGTGCAGTCTGCACACTTGCAAGAGAATTACAGAATTAAGTGACAGGGGGTTGTGCAGGACAAAAGCCCGAGACCACCCTGGGGAGGGGTGAGCCCGTGGTGCGGGTCCCTGGACAGGGTGTTTGGTGCTGGATCTCCCAGTGGAGAGCAGGGATTCCTCAGGGACCAGCATGGCAGGACAGGCCTTTTAATTAAGGACAAAGCAGCCAATCTCCCCTGTGATCCCCGTCTGGGGAACCGAAAGAACTGACACTTTCTTTGTGTCATTTTTTTTTTTTTTTAATTTTTTTTAAAGATACCCTTTCTAATGCAAAGCCCCGAAGCACAGCAGAGTCTGGATGGAGAGGAGATGACACGTGGGCATAAACCCTGGGTTGTGTGTTAGAGAGATGCGTTTCCACCCGCGGGAGGTGCCGGTGCTGAGCAGACTGTGTTTAATGGGGCAGTCAAAACTGGTGAAAGAAATGTCCCAAGTTTGGGGTTCTTCAATACGATTCATCCGGCGTTTCAAAAGGCAGTGCTGACAAATGGCTGGTGGAGAGGCTCGTCACCGCTGACAGCAGTTCCACTGGATGCCAGTATGGAAAGTACCCTCACCCAGTCTGCCCAGTACAACCTGGAAGGTTGCTCTTTAAGCATTTTGCAGCTGTAAAGCTATTTGTAATTCCTTGGGATTCTTCATTAAACCTCTCTTAAATTATCTTTCTCTCTTTTTTTAAAATTTTTTTTTAAAGATACCCTTTCTAATGCAAAATATTCCATAGTGGCGTTTACTTTGAGCTATCTGTGTCTTTCAGAATGCACGTTTATTGAGAATTCTAGTTAAAATTGGTTAAAACTCGTGGTAGCAACTAAAATTTCTATCTATAGGCAGGTGTGAATTATAAAAAGTGGTGATAATACCGATTCCTTCTTTGTTCCCACATTTGTTTGCTTTTTAAAAAAATACATATATATCCTCGGTAAAATGGATTTTTCCAAGAGTTGCTCCATGCATTTGGTGGTGGTTCGTCACGGGCCAGCTCCAGCGAGAGGCGTGCAGGGGCTGGGGTGCGTGCTCGGGAGGGGACTCCTTTGTCACCCTCGAAGAATTTGGGTACAGCCTGAAACGAAGTGCCCAGTGTGCTCACAGCAGGAGAGACGTCCCAGCCTCGCGCCGTCCCGCTGAATCCTGTCTTTCCTGGAGTCTGTAGGGCTGGCTGTTGGGCAGGGGCAGTAGCGTGGGCTCACGGGTGGTGCTTGGAGGGGGCTCCATCACCCGGTGGTGCTGCGGTCTCTTGGAGAGGGCACCCCGAGGTCCTCAGGGCCCGTGGGGGCTGGCGGTGGTGGCTCCTGCTGGGACTGGGTTGTCCCTCTTGGCCAGCTCTGTGCTGTGAAGCAGCAGAGAGCGCAGGTGGAACCACTGTTACCACCTTCCAGCTCACCCGCGTTGGGACCTACTGGGGTTTTCCCTCTCACGTTTCAAGATGCAGTTTTTCTTGCAGGCGTGAGACTTCTGAAGATTTTTTGGTATTTAACAAGCTAATTTGTGAAATAAAGAAACTTTTCTTCTCAGAATTCTGTCTTATATTTTTCACCTCCTTTTGATTGCTTTGACATCTGGTTCGTAGAAAATTTATCACAAAATAGGGGTTTGGTTTCAATTCAGAAAAAGCAATAGGTGAACTTCAGTATTTTGTTTTATAGATAACTAATAGAAAGATGAATGCAGGGAAAATGAAATAACGTTTTTGTAGTTGTCTCTTGTAGAATGTTTTTCAAGGTTGCTTCCCATGTGTCAAAATGTTTTAACCCATCCTTAGAGATGTAACGTTTAATGTAAAAAAGCTTATGGTGCTTATCTCTCTCCGCAGCTTCCAATAAAGGCTGGCCAGCAGAACACCCACACCAAAGTCAGTACGGAGCACAACAAGGAATGTCTCATTAACATTTCCAAGTACAAGTTTTCCCTGGTCATCAGTGGTCTCACTAATATCTTAAAAAATGTTAACAACATGGTAAGTCTTCTCATTTTGGATTGTTGGGTGATTTTTCAAAATGGTTGTTGTTTATTCATATTGTACAATCTGCAGAGGGTCATTTGAGAATTAGTCAAGTTGTGACTTGCCTTTTACACTGCATTTTTAATCTTTTTATCTATTGATATTTTATCTGTATCTTTATCTTATCCTCGTGCTGAAGTTCAGCAGTACCACTGAGCTGTGTGACGTAGAAAGGTGATGGGATGAGGTAGTTATGGCAGAGGGATCTGGGGAAGATGGTGCTCCAGGGCAGCCTGCTGTTGGCCGTGGGAGCGCGCTGTGCCTGGGGGTGTGTGGGGCTCTCCAAGGAGCGGGGACACAAAGGTACTCACTGAGCAAGGTTTAGGTACCTGTAGAACGTGCTGCTTTTGGGATTCAGGGATGGAGGCTGTTTCCCATCGTGTGGGAAGATGCTTCAGGTGGCCAGGACAGTGCAGGAGCTGCTGAGCAGCACTGCAGAGGTGGGTTTCCCCCTCTTCTGTCCTGCCAGGAATCATCTTGGGAGAGAAAGAAGGGAAAAAGATTTAAAACTTAGGTAGGCTGTTCGAACTTTCCAGGCTGTTTGGATGTTTTAACCTTTCTGTGTGTATTATATATATATTAACAACCAAATGAATTTCAGTCAGAACCTCTTAAGAAAAATCCTTGAAAACAATCTCTTATCTAACACTGCCTCCATAGAGCCCTACCTCCAAAGGGACACCCTATGAGGCAGTGAGAAAAGTGACTGCCAGTTGTGTGGGAGTGATACACATCTGTTTGAGATGGATCGCAGCCTCCCCTTAAACCCTTTAGTCTGATACTCGGGGGCAGGGCACTGGGGGGAAGGGATGAGATTCAAGGTGATTTTTCTACGAGTTCCCGAAGAGAAATCTTCAGAACCAGGTGCCTTAGTAGATGGATCCCTTCTGCATACTGGGTTTTGTTCTGCCTCCAAGGGAACCGTAAAATGATTCCTGAAATCCATCAAAATATTTGACTCATCAACATCACTAAAAGTATCTTTTAAAGTAGATCTCAGTGGAACCAAAGACAAGAGAAACCTAGAAAAAAGTTAAATGAATGTGAATGTCCATTGTGGTGACTGGAAAAGTAACTATCACCATCAAGTTGGTAAAATGGAAAGTTTAGGAATCCTTTATGAGGAGAAAGATGAAGTTGATTTTCTTCTCTCAATACGGTCTGGTTTTGGGTTTGTCATGAGGAAAGTTTAGTTCATGGAGTTTGGAAGCTGTGTGGTTTGTGATCCCGTGGAATGTCCATGAACAGGTACAGAAGTGGCCAAGCTCTAGCAGTACCTTTTCCCTGTGGTTTCAGTAAGATAGCTTGCAGAGAGCTCTGTCGGGTGTCAGTTGTGTAGAGATGTCATCTGCCAGAACACTGCAAAGGGCCGACAACATCAGGACATGGGTTGTCCCGCTGCGAGGGAGTTTAGGCTGCTTAAAGCTACCTGTAAGCCCTTTTGAGAGAGAGCTTCTTTAATTAAACTCCATAGGCATGAAGGAGTGTGTGGATGTGTGAGATGACTGACTGATAAAGGAGAGCACTGTACAGCAAAGACAAGTTTCTGTGTGTGATATCTAGGTCTGGAGAGGAAAGGCCGAGCTAATAATGTCCATCAAAAAAGTCAATGTTTGCTTTGCACTGAGGAGCAAGACTTAACAATTTTTCTGTTTGATGGCCTGAGGTCCTGTATGAATCTGCACCACTCGGGAAGGATTTCTGTAGCTGGAGCAGAGCAGGTCGATGGACTGTCACTGTCTGACGCCTAGAAACCGGTCCTGAGGGTTTGTGCTCTGCTGAGCCTCAGACCTAGCTGAGCTCAGCCCTCCCGTGGGTCAAATACAGCTTCCTTTGGGTGACTTCTGCACGTGTTCCACATCTGGGCAGTACTACCAGTATATTTTTGGCTAAATCTTTTCTGCTTTACTTTGCTGCCTTAATATTGCTGGAACTAGTCACTATTGTTGGCAGGAAAGTTGGGCGCTGTGGGAAACACCTGAGGGAATTCTGCCTCCTCCTGGGTCTGAAGGGTGGCGTTGTTTTGGGGGGAATCTCACATGTTTCTTCCTGTGGTCTGTGCTGAAATTTGCAACGCTTTCATAAGCTCTAGATATGGATTTGTTGTAACATCAGTTCTATTAAAATGTTGGCAATGAAGTACGTAATTGGGAAAGAGTCAGCAGTAATCGATACCAAAATAGTGTCTGAAAAGGTGCAACCTTCATTGCTGAGTAAATCCTGGGCACGATGGAGATGCAGGGTGACAGGACCTCCAGTCTTACTTTGCAGTAACTGTTCCTTACAAGATTTGGCATTGCAGGCTGGGCAAAGGTATTTCCTCAGCAATGAGGTTTTAATTCCTATTTTAATATAATTTTTACTGGTTTGATTTCTAAGCTCGAGGAGCCATGACTTACTGTGCCACTTTGCTACGTTAGTTGGGTGCGTTACAAGTCAAATTTCTGTGTCTCAGATGAATCCATATCCTTTCTACTTCTAGAGAATATTTGGAGAAACTGCTGAAAAGAATTTATATCTATCTCAGCTGATTATCTTGGATACACTGGAAAAATGTCTGGCAGGGGTGAGTAGGCTTGCTTAAGCAATTGCTAACTTGGAATCAAATGAGTTAGACACTACTAGTCAAATGCTTGTGAATCTGTTATTACTGGTACTAAAGTTAAAACTCATCTGATTTAGAGTGAAGTAGATTAATGCCATTTAAAAAAATACTAAAACTTCCTATAAATGCAATTATTTGATAGAACTGGTAAATTAAGGATTTGTGAGGTGCTTTTTTCTTGCCTAAAATCAGTGATTTTTTTTTCAGCTAAGTAGGTTCAAATAAACTTTTGAATTTGCCCTTATAACTACAAATTAGTTGAATAGTAAATAATGATTTTATTTTAATAATTTGTTAAGAAGAATTGCACACAACTGTACGTGTGTGAACTGGAGTAAGGGAAGACACAAACCCAAATGAAGAATTAGATGTGGTTATGAAGCTTTGCTAGATTTTTCCAAGCTTTGAATGCTTGTTGCGTATTCTGCTCAGTGTCTTTTGAATAGATGCATGAAAATATTTTCATCCCATAATTTAAACCGAGAAAGTAATGTGATAATAAATCCTGTTAAAAGTAAAAGTTTAATGCTAGTAAGTTTCCTGCAGATAGGGATGATTTTTCCTTCAATTTCTTAAAACTTGCATTTGGTGAAGTCGTTTTTTATGTACTGCTTTATCCAGCAGAAACTTTGCTATCGCAGCTCTGCAGATTACTTTTGCAGGTGTTTCCTAGATTACATTCGTTAACCGTGTCCAAGCTTCCACTGGGAGCCCGATGCTGAGCTTTCCAGTCCGAGCTGTGCTGGGAGGCAGCTTGCTGGTACCTCGGGGATGCACGACTTACCGTGCAGAGCTGTGTGATTGCAAAGCCAAACTTCTCTCTCGGCAACGTTTGCCATGGGTTATTCCTTTAACAAGAAAGGAAATATTTTTTTTTTAAAAGCTGTATTCCTGGATGAATGTCATGAAACCATCTAAGCTCTTTGCTGTTTCCCTGCAATAGTTTGTGAAGGCTCTTTCTTTATAAGGTAATGACCTTATTATGGTCAGATTTGTCAAGCGGCGTATCTTATATTGGAGTGCTAAAACGGCCTGAGTTATTGTGGATTCTTCTAAGTTCACAAAAGATCCAGATAAATGCATTTTTCAGAATAATTTTCAGCTTTCACAGCTGAGGTAAATACCTCTTTTTGGTACTTCTTGTGTCTTTGATGCAGCGAATCAAAAAAATCTCTTTTAACTTTGGAAAAGAATTCCTTTAATATAATTCTTACATGCATATTGTTTGAAACATTAGCATTTTTTTTTCCTGATAGATGATGGTATTTGAACAGCCTATAATTGTGCTGAATACTTCTTGCTTTGTCGATTCAAACGAGAGCGAGTTGAGCCAGTATATGTTTAATCAGACCGAGCCAAAGTTCTATACAAAGAGCGTTGTGTTCTGCGCTATCTGCAGCCCCGTCTCTCGCTCCCTGGTCTTGCTCAATGTTTCATCGAGTTCTCATGGCAACAGGACTCAGGTCAACTAAGTGGGAGTCTCTGAAACTTCCCAATTCCCCACGGTAAATTCATTGGTAGAATTTTAGAAAGCTTTAATGCTGACCCTTCTGTTAAAACTTGCTCTTAGTAGAGCAAAGTTTCACTTTGAATTCTTTTGTAAATAGTTTCCTTATGTCTCATACTGTGCAAACTGGCAAAAATGAGATTTTTCTTTTGCAGGAAAGTTAAGCCATTTTTGACTCCTGTAGAGCAATCCCAGGCAAGAGCAAGGACGAAGCACCTCTTTTGGTTCATTTTTTAAATGTAAAATATTTGCTGTCAAAATATAGTAGTTAGAATAGTATCCAAAGAGAAGTAAGGGTGGGGCTTTGCCCTTTGAGCTCCAGTCAAAGCCATGCTGGTTAATGCTCTGCTGCTCGTACTTCGCACAGATCAACGGGGTGCGTTCGTCAAAACAGAAGCGCGTTTTTCTTCAAAACTGAGTTTGATATTTTGTTTGATACTTGATGACATTAATCAACTGGGTGTCCTACAGTTTTGGAGACCTAACTGAAAATAAAGGATGGGTTGAATGATAGGAGTTACTGTTTGAGTGGCAAGAAGCCTCTTTCAGCCTAGAGGCCTTATGCTGTGGGCAGCGGTAACCCGCAGGCAGAGTGAGAAGCCCAGATTCCAGCCCTGTGCTTACTGGTGGCATATGCTCCTTTTTTTTTTTTTTTTTTTTTTTGCCTCCAAACTTAAAAAACTGAATTTTGTGAAATACTGCATGTTTTCTCCCAGCAACCAAAGGACACCATGCGACTAGACGAGACGATGCTGGTCAAACAGCTGCTGCCAGAAATCTGCCACTTCATCCACACGTACCGGGAGGGGAACCAGCACGCGGCCGAGCTGCGGAACTCTGCCTCGGGGGTTCTCTTCTCTCTCAGCTGCAATAACTTCAACGCCGTCTTCAGCCGCATCTCCACCAGGTGGGTGTTGTTCAGCAGCCTGACTTTCGGTGTATTAAAGCATCTGGCACGAATTGCAGTCTTTCTAACTTCAGGCAACTTAACTTTTAAAATGATATTTAGCAAGATAGTTCTTTGGTGAAGTTCCCTCTACCTTTCAAAATTTGACTTGAGTTTCAGATTACAAAACAAACCTGGTTGGTATCTCTTCAGGTGTGAGCTGCATTTTCTGCTTTTTTAATTTGCCGCCTTAAGTACAAGCCAAATGCTGTTCTAGAGTGAAAATAACTCAGCTGAATAAGTTATGTTCTTGTGGGTGCAAGGTGTTTTGGGGAAAAAAAAAAAAACAGGATGATGAAGGTAATGGTTTGTATCTATTTACTTATCAATTTCCAATGCAAGACTGCTGATTGTCTGCAGCTGTGTTGGAGCCCCAAGGCTGTTTTCCGTCCTAATTTTTCTTGTTCGAAGGCTTTTATGTTAAATCTGTCTTATGCCTGAAGGGGACAAAACAGCTGGACTGTTTGTTAGTTGTTGGAAAAGGCCCATTTGTCTTCTGACTGACCTGCGACTCGCAGCACGTTTACTGTAAAATAACTGTCTTTGCTGCTGTTCTAAGCGAGCAGAGGGACAGGCCCAAGGTTTCCATCTACTCTTTGCAATTTTTGCCCCATTCCAAGTCTTTCTGGACCTTTCTGTTACTGAAATACTTTTGATGTTTTTTGAAAGTTGCTTGAAGTAGCTGAGCTGTAACAGTGTGTGATAACAGTGAATGTCATCCTTGGTTTATTAAAAGCGAAGCTTGGGCAGCCTTATGTGGTCACATAGCAATGAGTGTGCCAATTCAATTGAAACAAAGATTTATATATTCCTTCTAATTTTAAAAACAATTCAATTTTCCATTGTTTTTACAATGATCCAATTCCAATGTTTTTACATGATCTAAATCCATTCCAAGATTTTTTAAAATATCTGCATTTTAGAAGTCAGATTAGAATTATTTAATGATTTGAAATTTTAAGTATTTTTAAAACTTTTACAGAGCCTTCAATAACTTCTGTTTCAAGAACATAGAGTTGGCAGCTGGTGTAGAGGATGTGGTTTTACTCAATAGGTTGATTATGTTTTGTTGCTTATGGAAATGGAAACAATTTCTATTGCTCCTTTTATAGGAAGTATTTTTCAGTTGAAATTTTTTGTCAGTCTTTGAATCTCGTCCGTGGAGCTGTATTTATTCACGTGCCCGTAGCATGGCTTAGTTCTCAAGCTCCAAAGCCCTCCTGCCCGTCCATTTGAGCTGGAACATGGTGCTTTTCCCCAACCTGCTTTTCACTTCGAGGGGCTGTGTGTAAATAGTTAACTATCTGACCAGTTGTTGCTGATCTCCACGGGGGTCAGCTCCCCGACAGTCAGCGGTGCTGCTCTCTTGACCCCTCCTTCCTGTTTAGGCATATTTCTAGGCCTCGTGCAGCAGCTGGGGGATTTTTGGCACGAAAAGCAGAGCAGTGGGGACCTTCCCATTCCCAGCGAGGGCTGTTAAGTTTCCCTGGCGTTGGAGAAGTGAAGAACTGCTTTTGTGTGTAGTACTAGAAATCACATTCCGTGTCTAAAACACATCTGTAGCTTTGGAACGAGACGTGGCGATCTTCAGTTTGTGAGAACATATGATTTAGTTATTAGTGGCTTAGGATCTGACGAGATGTTTAGTAAATCATCTAGTAAAAAAGTGTGAAAAGCTGCCGTTGTGTTTAAAACGCTGTGATTAAACTTCACCCTATTTCTTTAGCCCAGAAAAGCACGGCCCATCTTTAGCTTACAGAGGGCGGTTGGTTGTCGTTCACTTCAGCCATTTCCAGTCCCATCAGGAGCAGCTTTACTCGTGAGAGATCAGCTGGGGCGAGACGTGCTGTCAGGGAGCAGGGGGCTGGAGGTGTCCTGATTCCATGAACTGAATATTTAGATGAAGTATGACAAGATCCCTGCTACACTGCGGTAGATAACGGAAGGATTTAGGCAAATCTTAAGCATAAAGAGACTGTCACCAGATGGTGTTGGTATCTCGTAAGACATCACTGGTATTTCTAGATGAGTTTTCAGTATGACTATGGAATAAGACTATAATGTTAACTCCTAATCATGCAAAGTCTGTCTTTCATTTCTAAACCTGGAAAAGTTTAGGGGAGGAGATGGTGTTATATGAGGAGATGCTCTGATATTCCCCCGCTCTGCTAATGTAGAGGATGCTAGGTAGGTGTTCATACCTGTCTGACGTACTCCGATTGAGATGTTAGTTTACTTTGCGTATTTTTAGATTACAGGAACTGACTGTTTGTTCAGAAGATAATGCTGATGTTCATGATATTGAACTTTTACAGTACATCAGTGTGGATTGTTCAAAACTGAAACGACTCTTGCAAGGTATGATTTGCGCCTGTGTTTTGAAATGGTTTTACCTGAATATGGCTAGTTAGAGATGACACAATGATATTGATATGTATGTCTTTTTATTGCTGTATTTTACTCCAAATGGTCATATATTTACCAAAATATTAAAAAATACTTAAGTAGCATAAAGACTTTGGTTTAAAAGTTGCTTTGCACTTCAAATGGCTTTTGTAAAGTTTTGCTTTTTAGAACCAGGTTTCTTTTCTAAATGCAGAAATGTTTTACCTTTACAGAGACTGTTTTCAAGTTTAAAGCCCTTAAGAAAGTAGCTCAGTTAGCTGTTATCAACAGTCTTGAAAAGGTAGGTATTTTAATATTTATCTTCTGTTTCATTGCTTATTTGCAGACTTTATCTAATTTAGGAATAGTTGCAATTCAGTAATTTACTGTGAAATATATAGTGGTGTGTCCCTTTGATTGTTCACAAGGAACGTTGAGTGATTAGAATGAAGAGTAAAATCTCTTCATTTAAATACATAATTCAGAAAAAATATTAAGCTCTGGAATGTAAAGATGTTTTGTGTTACTGCAGGCATTTTGGAACTGGGTGGAAAACTATCCTGATGAGTTCACGAAGCTGTACCAGACCCCGCAGACTGACATGGCTGGTAAGGCAGAACAAACCACGTCGTGTTCAGAAGTTGGTTTCTCAGCATCTCCACGCTCACGTTTTGTCCCCTCTTTGCTTCACGTGCAGCCTGCAAATACGAAACGAATTTGTGTCAAGCTTTGTCAGGGCAGGCAGGAATATATCACTACCTTTTTTGTCTCCTGACTTGCCTTTTAACGTGGTTCGCAACACAAAGAAATAAAACCCAAAAGATGGAAACATTTTAGATACATATTTTTCATCTTGATATGGGAAAAAACACTTAACGGAGCATCACCTGGATTTGTCTTTAGTAAAGAAGAGGAACATTTATATTTTCATGAAAACCATGTCTTTAACTGGGTTGATTTTATCCCCAGTAATGTGCAAATGAGAACTTTTTTCTGCATAGGTGGAGTTATCCCTTTGCTCTTTTATACCTACTCTTTACCTTTTCATAATTAAAATTGATATTGAACTAATTTGGAGTAATATTTTCTGCAGATTGTGCAGAGAAGTTGTTTGACTTAGTGGATGGCTTTGCTGAGAGCACAAAACGTAAAGCAGCAGTTTGGCCACTTCAGATCATACTCCTGGTTCTGTGTCCAGAGATAATCCAAGATATAGCAAAGGATGTGGTAGAGGAAACTAAAATGAACAAGGTAAGAAAAGAAAAGTCTGTGACTTCTATCTCTGATTTCTAGAGCATGCTTGTCATTGCTTATTCTGTATTTCAGGTGTATTTTATTTTGTCTTTCCTGTCAGAAAAACATGTTGTTTGTTTTTAATGTTGAAGGATCTAAACACGGTGACCACCAATTGCCATAGCTGTGGTTATAACTATTCCTGGTTTGAATTCTGCAGAAACTGTTCCTGGACAATCTCCGGAAAGCCCTTGCTGGCCACAGTGGGAGCAGGCAGCTGACAGAAAGTGCTGCTATCGCTTGTGTGAAACTGTGCAAAGCATCTACCTACATCAACTGGGAAGATAATTCTGTCATTTTCCTACTAGTGCAGTCCATGGTGGTAGATCTTAAGGTAAAAATGTCTGTTTCCTAATTGTGGTGAAGAAATCTGAATTTTAAAATACTGAAATAGACTTTGAATTTCTCCTGAATTGAATACCGTAGCGTTTTTCAGTGAAAAAGTTTGGTATTGAAAGTTGACAAGAATAATCTTGGTATCTGATTTATATATTTGTATTTTTTTGAAACACACAGAATTTGCTGTTTAATCCGAGCAAACCTTTTTCAAGAGGCAATCAAAATGCAGATGTAGACCTTATGATTGACTGCTTAGTCTCCTGCTTCCGCATAAACCCTCATAATAACCAACACTTCAAGGTGAGAACACTACCTGCTGGTAAGTTATTCTCCACGTGCTGTTGATGACCTGTCAATTAGAAAAGATGCACTAACAGCATCTGGAAGCTCATAAATAAGTTCAACTGTATAAATATCCCTTAAACTTAATCTCGGCATGTTTTTGTAAATCTTTTCTTATCTGGTTAGGCGTGCTTGTGTTTAGATTTGACAGCTTTGACAGCTTTGTCAATTTAATAAAACAGCTCCAGTATGTTATTCAGTGTGATAAGAAAGAAGGCAAAGAAGGTGTTCCTAAGTGGCTTTTATGTGTTTTTATTGTAGATCTGCTTGGCGCAGAATTCCCCATCAACATTTCATTACGTACTGGTAAATTCACTCCACCGAATAATCACAAATGTAAGTTCTGAAAGTATTTAATCAGCCCAGCAATCTGTGGCTTCTGTTCAGATCGGTATCTGCTCGTTAAATGCAATGTGAATAGTAAATGAATCCTGTAGCCCGTTTCCACGCAGCAAGAAGTGCTTGCTAGTGAGGAAGGACATAGAAATCGTGGTTCATGCTGTCCGCCAGTTGGATCCCCAGTTTGAGAGCTCCAATTCCCATATGAAATTTCAATATAAATATATTTTAATACCTCTAATATAGGAGGACAAATGAATCTTGGGTACACTGGTTTTACAGTAGGTACTGCTTTATTGAAGCTTGAAAAACACCCTCAGGACCTTCACCGTTACACCACGTGCTACGGCTTCTAGTGCAGTGACATGGGCACTGAGGGCAAGAGCTGGCCTCGGGGGTTTGATACAGCATGAAAATAAATACTGTGGAACTAGTAAATGCTGAGTGCCAGAAATATTTTGAATGTCTGTGCAGTTGTTTACCTTCAGTGTGTCATTGTACTTTTAAGTTAGTTGTGTTTACTAAAGTACAACTTCAGTTTTTATACTGTTCAGAAATTCTTTTCTGATTGGTATGAAAATAGAATCAGTGAAACTGAAAACAGTGTCGAGCAACCAGCCTTACTTAATTTACATAATATTGTCTATTTCATTGATCCCAACATCGTAATGAAAACACGGTATTTAAAAAGTATTAGGCACTTTGACAAATGGGAGAAAATGCTGCTGTAGATGTGGTGGTGTATCTATGGTGGAGTAATACAGCTTTTTGGATATTATCAAGCACTGAAAATACCAATTTTCTGTTTCGTTTAGTGTATCAGGATGAATTGAGCGCACATTATTTGTTTTGAAGTATTACTCACTAGCATTCACTGTCCTGAAACCTACCGTGGTCTCCTGCCTTCATGGTTTCAGAGTCTGTGCCTGTTCAGAAAGAATCACAATGTAGTAAGCGGTTAAGTTGGAAGAATTGCTTCTCTTACAACGCGTTTAAATACAAGTTTTATGGTGAGAATGCAAAATTAACATATCGGTAATACTGCGTAAAATACTCTGGTGTGAAGTTAGTTATATACCACAGCTTTGTAAGTGTTAGAGCTCTAGAATAAGCCGTGCTGTAACTGGTTGGTGACGGGTTGGAGCGTTGCTGTGTTCTGTGGCAGTCGGCGCTGGACTGGTGGCCGCGGATCGACGCCGTGTACTGCCATTCCGTGGAGCTGCGCAGCATGTTCAGCGAGACGCTGCACAAAGCCATCCAGGGCTGCGGGGCGCACCCGGCCATCCGCATGACACCGGTAAGGGGCCTGGAGAAGCTGTTCAAACACAAACCTCGCGTCCCCGTTCCATTCCAGCTCTTTTATGCATTAGTTTAAAGCTGGAAACCAGAAGGGGGAGGCAGGTTGCAATCCCCAAAGCAGCAGAGCGCCTTACGTGCCCTGTGAACTCTGCGGGTTTCGGTGTAGTGACTGTTTCAAGCCGGTTCCCGACGTATGTTTCTCAGTTTTCATGCTGTTTTTAAACTGGCAAAGTAGAAATATTTCTTCTGTAACAGTCCTCTGTGGGTGACTGTTCATTTTAAGCTTTCTTGCTGTGTGAATGGCCAGGCAGTACGTCCGTTCTTGTTCAGTCTGAAAACCAAAAGCATTCTCTATGAGAAGGTAATTTCTGAAAACTGCAGTGCTTTTACCATGACTGGCACGAGTAGCTCTTCTTTTCATTAGTCTTGCTTGCTTTGAGTGTTTGGTCTTGGTGACAGCAACAAAGTAGAAGATTTCTCAACTGTTTTGAACAAAACTTGTATGTTTAGTGAAAATGACAAACAAGTCCATGTTGTTATTTGAGATCTTCACAAATAATAAACTAGACAAAATAGTTTAAAAAGCTGAGTTTCTAAAGAGTATTGTATTCACTCTTGTGTTGGATATCCACAAGGGCAATTTTTTTGTCCAACTTGCTGTCCTGTAATTATTTTGGTAGCTGTAAGCAAACGTACTAATTTAATCCCTGCTGATAGAAGATTAAAATTAATGAAAATATAAGTTCTGTAAATTTACTGGAGAGTGGTGAACATCTTTTGTCTTTGGACATACTGTGGACCAATTAATGCAAGTTCACTTTTTTTAAATATGTATTGATATGTGTATGTAACTGCTACGTAGACTCCCTTACTGACAATCACTGTGATTTTTTTTATTTTTTTTTCCCTCCACCAGAGTCTTACATTTAAGGAGAAAATGACAAGCCTTAAATTTAAAGAAAAACCTACTGATTTGGAAACCAGAAGCTACAAGTTCTTGCTGTTATCCTTGGTAAAGCTGATCCATGCTGACCCAAAGCTTTTGCTGTGTGTAAGTATATCATACTATTCATTTATAGTAAAATTTATTTTTGAAGCTACTAAATGAATAAAAATTAAAAACATAAACCTGGCATCAGGGATGCTTCCCTACCCATTCTTTTCTCTGGTTATAATGCTTCTGTGCTTTCCACGGAAAAAGAAAAGACTAAAAAGAAAATGTAAGAAATTATACAGAACCAGAGCAACGGAATGAAAGGAGAATAAAACTCTGTAACTCTGCGGGGGATGGGAGGAGGACTGGGGAATAGAACAAGAAGAAAATTAAAATAAGGGAAATTAGTCATCATTTCACTGAGTGGAAAGACAGATGTGTTCTTAGATCTTCTGTTTTCTCAGGTCTGTTTATTGTTTAATTTAGAAATATTTCAATTCTGTTAAAGGTGTGATATGCAAGGGCTATCATAATTTAAAAATAAATGAGAGGTACTCTCTTAAAGATCCAGAAATCCACCTAGTTTAATTCCAGGAATGCTGCTGTGGGAGTCAGGAACATGGTCAGTCATTGAACAGTTGTATAACTTAGACTTGCTTTCCTTTGTGCTCTTCAGAACCCGAGGAAGCAAGGGCCTGAGACACAAGGCAGCACGGCGGAGTTAATCACGGGCCTCGTCCAGCTGGTTCCGCAGTCCAGCATGCCAGATATAGCACAAGAAGCCATGGAGGTGAGTTTGGTCTCTATTGATCTTTTCCTAAATGTCTCCTGCACTGAAAGTTTTACAAGAGAGAATTCCAAAAAGCGATTTGAGCTGCCTCTTGTGACCGCCCTGTGCCTCGGGACGGGGCTTCTCCCTCCCTGGGCTCTACCGTCCCGTTCTAGAAAGTGCACTGTAGAGCCTGTGCTTTGTTGACAGCTTCCGTGTTTTAGGTTTTCACAGGAAAAAGGGTTAACCATACCTACATGCTATTAAGGCTTTACATAAGTAGGTGAATTTTAGTAAATAAACTAAGGTGGTGGTGCTAAACTTTGCCTCAACAAGAGTTGCCACAAGTACCGTCAATATAGTACTACCTGTCAATATATAAAATACCTATTTCTTGATAGTTTAATGGTAGAATTTGAGGCTATTTCTTGTATAGGAATAATCCTTTTCAGTGTGAAGGTCTCCGGGGGAGTCTCTGTTGGGTGGTAACAGCCCTATGGTCACCCACGGGAGCTCAGAGATCGGGAGGTTTGGGCCGTTCTGTAATTGGATTTTGGTGTACTCTTCAGTCTTTAATGATCTTAAGCCAATACTCAGGTAGATTAGAGATTATCTGCCTGAGAATCTCTATTTTTTGTTGTTTTTAAAGCAATTAATTACCATGTGATTGCCCCTGTTTCCCTGCCCATGCTGATGTACTTTGTAAATACCTGCCTTTAAGTGAAAGCACTTTGTTTGGGATTTAGGCCTTGCTTGTTCTGCACCAGCTGGACAGCATCGACTTGTGGAATCCTGATGCTCCCATAGAAACATTCTGGGAAATCAGGTATGGAAGTTAATTTTGTAAATTAGAGAAATAGATGCTTTGATTGGTCTTCTCTTTTGAAATAGCTGTGAATGTTTTGGGAAACTTATGCAACATCGGCATGAACCCGCAGTCAAAATTATTATGTGTGTTCAGTATAACACTTTATCTTCCTCACACTCTATGAATTTAACAAAAATATCTCAGATGTTTTACTGGCTTTCTTAATGACTCTCTTCAGGCTGGTGTTAAGGTGTAGAAATGATTATTAATTTGATAAGTTAAGAGGCTTTTCCACCTCATTCTAATGTTTACTACGTGTTTACATTCTGTGTTATCTTTTGGGGCTGAGGGAGGGTAACACTAAGCAGTTCCAACACTCTGGCTTTGCTGCTCTTGGCTCTGAAGCCCTCGCCTCAAGAAGGTAGTAGACCTGGAATCTTTCCTGTGTATTTAAAGAATATTTATTCTTTAAAGTCATCTTGCTTTTTATAACTTCACAGCAGCTGTTGCGGTTGATTTCTTGGAGAATATTAAGGACAATGACGTCCCAAAAAAGCCGGAATTACACAAAATGCTAAACCAAAAAATAGCGATCTGTAAACTAGGATTTCCAAGAAGTGCACGAGCTAAACAATTTTAAAAAGCAGAATTTGGTGATTTAATGTAGAGATGTTTGGTTTAGAGGCAAGGGAGCGAGAGCCCGGGAGGAACGCTGAGCGGCGCCAGCGAATTGGGCTGTGTGGCTGCTGAGCCCCCCGAGGCCGGCACTAACTGAAACTCATTGCTGGAATTAATAGTAGTAGAAACGAGTTTGTGGTCTGTTTGGGCTGGGGGAAGAAAACCCATTGAAATTGACACTAATTTGGACCCTTTGGCAGTTTTAACAGAGAGTGTGAGGCCTGAATGGATATGAAGAAGGAACATCCCTAGATGTGTTCCTTCCAGAGCAGAGTTGAGACACGTTGTCAGAGCAGTGTAGGTAAAGTCGTGCCGCCCCTGTCTGTGCTCTATCTGTTCTGTGGGTAGATGGAGGCCTTTGGAACCCACAGCCCCGAGTCCGGACTTCTGCCAAGAACCCAAAGGGCTTGACTTCCTCTAGGGAACTGCGGAGGCCAGCTGGGCGGTGGGAAGGGCCAGCGGGGAGCTTCTCCTTTAAAGTACACACCTATATTACATCTGTTATTAAAAGCTGATGCTGGTATATGTATAGGAAATTCATGCTAATTGCCTATTTCAATGTAAAATGTAGTAGTATCTTCAAAAACGGTATTACTAGATTATAAAGCTAATGCTGAGTTTCATTTTGCTGCAGTTCACAAATGCTTTTTTATATCTGCAAGAAACTAACTAGTCATCAGATGCTCAGCAGTACAGAAATCCTCAAGTGGCTGCGAGAAATTCTCATCTGTAGGAATAAATTTCTTCTGAAAAACAAAGTAAGTAAATGTTAACGTCTATGTTAGGATGTTAACAAAATGTTAGGATCGTTAAAGTGAATTGCTCTCGGTTTTGTCACTCCCTTTATTTACCAGTTCATTTTCATGATTGGAAGGGATTTAATAGCTACACCTACACTTCTCTGATTTCGTCTCTGCTGAGAGACGGTGCTTTGTGAGGCACCCTTGGCTGGGACTGTTAACCAAAGTTAGGTTTAGGATTTTAATTTTGTTTTACTTTAGCTACACAGGTTGTCTTGCCTGGAAAATGTATGTTTTGCAGAAACCTGGTGCCTGATACCTATTTGCCTAATATAAAGAGAAATAGTCCACAAGGTGAGGAAAAGGGAAAGTTAGTTATGATAAGGTATACTTCTTCATGGATGAAATAAAAATTTCTTTTTGGATCTCATGTTCATGTGAGTCCTAGAATCCTGCTTTGCTTCTTTCCAATAATCTCAAGAGATTCTTTCCAAGCCAGACCCAAATTGTAATGCTATAGTTAGCTAGAATTAAACGCAGAGGTGGTATATTACTTTCTGAATTAAAGATCTATTAGAAAAAGTAAAGGTTTTCTGTTTTTTCTATATGTCCTGAAAGTAGCTGTGCTAACATGAGAAAGATGTATTATGTGTAATATATAGTGTGCTTTAAAAATTGTCTTTCAGCAAAAGGATTTTTACCTTTAAATCACTTTTTTTTCTTCTGTTTTCAACCATGGGAGCTTGTTAGTGATGGGCACTACTTGTCTGTGTTGATGCTGAGCACTAGGGTTTTGTCTTTGCCATCTCCAGTTTAACATGTATTTGGAAAATCTAATCTCGTGTTTGGCAGCTGAAGACCGTAGGCATTCTGGCTTTCTGTTCAGCAGCACTTTTATGTTTGGCCTCTAAGTGGAAATAACTGTCCTTCAAGTAGAAAGTATCCTTAATTAAAAAGAAGTAATTAAAAACCTCTTTCCTCTTAGTGCTTAGAGGATGGTCCTTAATACCAGGATCAGAAAAAGATAATAGTTCTTACGAGATATCTGCTTCACAGTCTCAGTTCCTGATAAAATGTGTAGAATAAAATGTACAGTACTCCTGAGTTGGCTTCTTTAGACTTAAGTACATCTAAATTATAGTTATGTTTATGTTAGTATTTGTTCTGTGGAGTGAACCCAAGGAGCCTATTGGGCTTTCAGGAGGCTCCAAGAAAGGCAGGAAAAGGCCTCATTTTGTGCTTACCTCAAGGTGATGTTTTTTTGAAGATGACTCTCCAGATAATTTCTTAAACGGAAATATCTTTGAAATACCATTAATTTGGGTGACTTTACAGAGCCCTGAGAGCACCAGTGTGAAAAGTACTGTGTAAATGTTGAAGAGCTTTTTACCTTCCTGAATTCTGTACTTTTTAAAAATAAGTTGATTTGTTACTTTTGTTCCATGTCTTCCTAGCAATCAGACAGGAGCTCCTGCCACTTCCTCTTCCTTTATGATGTCTCTGGAGGTGGAACGAGTCAAATTTCCCTTGACCATGAAGAGATGATTCGCTGTACTCCAGGAGCTACCCTCAGGAAAGGGAAAGGGAATTCTTCCATGGTAAGTAATATATGATAAAAACCCATGTGCAATTAGAAATTAAATTGCTTTGAGAGTAATTTTTGAAAATAAAATTAATTTTTTTCTGAGGGGGAAACAACATTTGTATCCCTCATAATGTGTCTAATATGCTGGTTAATAATGATTCAGACTTCAAAAAGTCACACCTTTTTCAAGTTAAAATGGTACATATTTTTTTTCTTAGGATTGCACATGGCATCCCTACACATTAGTCTTGGTAATAAATCTGAGACCTCGCTTTGGAAAGTATCATGTGCAGTCTGAATGTAGCGTGAAGAATCATAAAATCACACATTTCTGTAAAATACACCCTTTGACAGATAAGTTTCTCAAGCCTAGTTTTACTGCCAGTTCTAGCTGCAGGAAAACAATGAAGAGGATATTTAGAAGATTTTTCATTAACCAAAACGTTCATTTTGTGTTTTATTGTATGCTTTTCTGGAACCAGTAAGATTTTCCTAAGTGTGTGGTTGTCCTTATGAAAGGAGCAGGTTCTCAGCCGCTGTGTTCACGCAGCAGCACGTAAGAGCTCTGATTGTGTTTAAGATTGTTTATTCCTACAGGAATAAAAGAAGTTTTACAGAACAATCTGGATAAGGCTGATTTTTGATAAAATTGCCATATTCATAAGCAATATTACCAAATTTGGAAATCTGTGTTTCCCAAGGAAAGTACAGCAGGATGCAGCGGAACACCCATTTGTCGCCAGGCCCAAACGAAGCTGGAAGTCGCCTTATACATGTTTTTGTGGAGCCCGGATATCGAGGCAGTCCTTGTTGCCATGTCCTGTTTCCGTCACCTCTGCGAGGAAGCAGATATCAGATGTGGAGTAGATGAGGTCTCAGTGCATAATTTTTTGCCAAACTACAATACTTTCATGGAGTTTGCATCTGTTAGCAATATGATGTCAACAGGTAGGAATCATGAATCTGTAAAGTACCTTTCTACATGTATAAAACGACTATTATTTGTATTTGAGTTCTTTAAACAGATTGAGATTCTTGATTTAATTGCTATTCTTGCTTTCACTGAAATATCTTTACTGGAATTGCCCGAAAGAGTAGAGAATTTGGGTGACTGAGTTCATGAAGATTTTGAACTGTGACGAGGAATCCTTTTCTAAACACTTTAGGGGATATGTTCCTCTGTTAATTAAATAATTACTTTCAAAGATCTCGTATTTGACGTAGGGGCTTTTTCAAAAAACTCAGTTAAATGTTCTGTGCTCCTTTGTAGGGAGAGCAGCTCTTCAGAAAAGGGTGATGGCATTACTACGGCGCATTGAACATCCAACTGCAGGAAACACAGAGGTGAACTTTCTTCTGAATTCATATACTCTTTGCATACCTTTTTTTTTGAAAACAGAAAATGCTGTTGCTACGAGTAGTTTTGAAGTTAAATCTTGATGTATCTTATTTTAGGCCTGGGAGGATACGCATGCAAAATGGGAACAAGCTACAAAACTAATCCTTAACTATCCAAAGACCAAAATGGAAGATGGGCAGGTGACTATGAGTTTTTCCATAAGTTCAACCCTTAGAAATTCAAAATAATTCTTTAAGCTTATTTATCTTAAGGAATTTAATTTTAATCTAGAAGATGAGTTTTTTAGACAGACTTAAGCCTGACAAAAGTATTCCAGAAAAATAATGGTAATCATTTCTCCACTGTGCTTACTAAGAGACCAAGAAGTAATTTGACTTAAATTGCTGTAAGAGAGATGGAGGCTGAGCTTAAAAAAAATTGAAAAAAAAGAATAGTAAAAACTCTGGAATGCTAATAGAGAAAGGTTGAAATACCTTTCACTGGCAGCTTTAAAGAAGCTCCTGGCTGTCGTGGTTTAAATACACTTTCTCCTGGTGCAGAGCAGGGAATTGGCCGGGCGACCCCCTTCAGGACTTTTCAGCCCCGCTTTTTCAACTTCTCTAGACAGAGCACCTCTGCACAGGCTGCTGTTTGTGCTATCACAATAAGCTAGAAAAGGTGAATCTTACAGAATTCTTGAGGCTGGAATTGTAAGTGGTAGGAGGTGTTACAGAATACTTTAAAATTCTGATCTCTCTCCATTATTTGTGTTGAACTGAAGAGATTTCGTCTTCCGCTCATCTTTTTCAGGTTGCTGAAAGTCTTCATAAGACGATTGTTAAGAGGCGAATGTCTCACGTGAGCGGGGGAGGCTCCATAGACTTGTCCGACACGGATTCTCTCCAGGAGTGGATCAACATGACGGGGTTCCTGTGTGCCCTCGGCGGGGTGTGCCTGCAGCACCGCAGCAACGCGGGGCTGGCCACCTACAGCCCCCCCATGGGGCCCGTCAACGAGAGGAAGGGCTCCATGATATCCATGATCTCCACCGAGGGCAACGCGGAGACTCCCGTCAGCAAATTCATCGACCGGCTGTTGACCCTGATGGTCTGCAACCACGAGAAAGTGGGACTGCAGATACGGACGAATATTAAAGACCTGGTGGGTCTGGAGCTGAGTCCGGCGCTTTACCCAATGCTCTTTAACAAACTGAAGAATACCATCAGCAAGTTTTTTGATTCTCAAGGACAGGTAAAGTGTTGGTACATTCCTTCACGTTTCTGTCTTAATAAAAAGCATGTCCTATCTTTCACATAGGTAATTGAAATATATACCTCTTCGTGTTTTGTACAAAAAACCTGCCAGTGTTGTGATTGCATTGGGCAGTCTGCATTGATAGTTACCGTATTTGTGATTCCAGGCTGGATTTAACAGCAAATAATTGAAAACATTTTTGAATTCTAAGTCAACTCTAAGCACAGAATCTGTGAGAATGTTCTTAGAATCATTACAGCTGGTAATATTGACATACTTAACCTTGACATACGTTGGAATTCTTTTGGCTAGGTGATACTGGAAAAATGCTGGTCTGTTAAGTTTTTGAAATGCTGCAGTGTATTTGATAAATAACCCGGTTTTTGGTTTTGTGTATGAAGAGCTAAGATCAGCAATTTTCTTCCTGTAGGTTTTGTTAACTGAGACCAACACACAGTTTGTAGAGCAAACCATTGCTATAATGAAGAATTTGCTGGATAATCATACAGAGGGGAGCTCAGAACACCTGGGACAAGCCAGTATTGAGACAATGATGCTAAACCTGGTTAGGTAAGAAATCCTGTTCTCCTGTGCAGAGTAACATGTTTAAAAGCGAGGTAGTCCTTTCTAGTCTCTAGCCCTCTAGACTAGAGGTAGTCCCTTCTAGGTTATATCTTTTCTGCTTGGATCCGTGGAGAAGCAGCAGCTGATGGTTCTGACAACTTCAGTAACAGTGGAGGTCACTTATACTGTAGCATAAAGTGTGGTGATGGAGAGTGACATTTTTCCTCTTTAAAGATCTAAGCATTCCATGGCTTGGTCCCATTCTTGGAAACGTTCCTGGTTTCTCTTCTGTGCAATGGTGCTAGTGGTTAAAAGCCAGGTTCCTGTTCAGTTTTATACTAGTAGAAAATTTCTTTGGCCAGAAGAAAATTGGTTCTGGCCTTACCTAATGTAAAGGCTGGCTTCGGAAATACAAAAAGGGAGCCCAGGCACTCGGTCAGCCGTTGTGCAGGTCTGCAGGGTGATCCAGAGGGGGCTGACAGCATCTCCCAGACGTGGGCACGTGCTGTGAAGCAGCGTCACGCATTTAATCAGTCTGGTTTTGGGTTTTTTCTGCAGGTATGTGCGTGTGCTCGGAAATCTGGTACATGCAATTCAAATAAAAACTAAGCTATGCCAGTTAGTAGAAGTAATGATGGAGAGGAGAGATGACCTTTCGTTTTGCCAAGAAATGAAATTTAGGTAAGTGTTGCGTTATATAACGTCTAGGATAGTGTGACGTGGACAAGTGCAGGTTTGTTTGGTTTGTGTTTAAAAAGTATTCCTGGTATAGGGATAGTTTTAGTCCTGCCTTTGTCTTCAGGATAATTTAGAGCCTGGTGCTGCATTAAAACTTTATTTTGATTGTGGGGATATTGTGAAATGTTTGTGTGTGATACAGACAACATTAGTTCAGTTCATCTTCAGTGTGTGGTGTAGTAGTTACTGCACTGAATTTGTCATTGCTAAGAATGATGCCAACAGCAGTAAGTGTGCTTGGGGGAAGGGTTGTTCAAAAAAAAGAAACCCCAGAGCTAAAGCAATATATCTGTATGTAACAGGAACAAAATGGTGGAATATTTGACGGACTGGGTTATGGGAACATCTAATCAAGCGACAGATGAGGATGTGAAATGCTTGACAAGGTAAGAAAGAGCATGATCCAACTGGGGCTACAGTTGGGGACACTGTTCCTGGCAGCATCGGGTACGCACAAATGGGCAGGCTCGTGTGGACTTCCTTCAGTGGTACTAATTTTAAGGAAAAGACAAAAATTGAAACTTCAGTTTTGGTGAGCAGCAACAGAATGATATTTAATGCATAGTCTTAACTGGCTCTTGAGATGTGCTTTTTTTGTTTGTTTTTGTTTTGTTTTTTACATCTACTGAATTTATTTGATTCCTTTTAATACCTTTTCTGATTTAGCATTAGGACTAAACACTTTATTTGCTAGAGCTGTATCTTCATATGATGCATTCTGAAGAATAGAATCATCAATCATTTTAGTGTTGAATTTGTACTCTTTTCTTTGGGACAAATTTGGTTTGTTGACCTTAGTAGATACATTGCTTGAACCCGTAGCACAAAATGCAGTAGCCATTGTCTTGATGGACACAACTTTACTAGTTATTTTTTTAAAAAAATATTCTTTTCAGCTGCAGTTAGGTGTATAAGGAAAAGGGACTCAGTACTGGATGGGAAAATGATCCGAGGGAAGGAGAGACTACTCCTGCTGAACTGTTCACAGCTGCTTGAAACTTTCATTTTCAGGGACCTGGACCAAGCGAGTATGGAAGCAGTGGTCTCTCTGCTCGCTGGGCTGCCACTCCAGCCTGAAGAAGGAGACGGTGTTGAGTTGATGGAAGCGAAGTCTCAGTTATTTCTGAAGTAAATAGTGACTTTTAACTATTTTTCTATACAATGACTAAGTAGATGCACTATGTGACAAACTGTGGTTTTTTTGTCTGGCAGAAATAGTTGTATTGTCCACACAGGAATTGCCTCTTGTATATCCCATTTCACAAATCTCTGCCTCCTAGGTCTATGGAAACATTTTCATTTAGAAAACAATTATAAAATTTGGCTTTGTTTTTCCTTAATGCAGCTGGATGTTTGGGATGGATTACTGTGCTTTGATATTATGTTTTTATCCATGAGACTTAAAATCTCTTCGAAGACATGTGTTTGTAAAGGCACACCTGTGAAATTCACTTGCCTTGAGAAAAATTGCGTACCAATTTTGGGACAGTGCATTCTGGTTTTTACAACACATTTGAAAGTCTGGATTATGCTGCGAGAGAGATTTCTCAGGGCAGTTCTGAGATTTTTCACGAAGTTTATTGTCCATTTGTTGTTGCATGCTCATCTTTTTCAGATGGTTGCCTTTGCAGAACCTGCTGTACTTACCCAGGTCTTTGTCTTTTTCTTTAGATATTTCACACTGTTCATGAACCTTCTAAACGATTGCAGTGAGGTTGAGGATGAAAGTGCCCAAACAGGTGGCAGGAAGCGTGGGATGTCTCGAAGGCTGGCGTCGCTGCGGCACTGCACTGTTCTCGCTATGTCCAATTTACTCAATGCCAACGTGGACAGCGGTCTCATGCACTCAATAGGTAAAGTACCTCGAGATAACTGTGCATAAGTGAATGCGTAATGAAGACATTGGTGTTTCATTTATTTTTACATCTTCCTTAGTAGTTCTGGGTTTTTTTAATCAGGCTTGGGCTATCATAAAGACCTCCAAACAAGAGCTACGTTTATGGAAGTCCTCACCAAAATTCTGCAGCAGGGGACAGAGTTCGATACGTTAGCAGAGACAGTGCTAGCGGATCGGTTTGAGAGATTGGTGGAGTTGGTTACAATGATGGGTGATCAGGGGGAGCTTCCTATTGCTATGGCTTTAGCCAATGTGGTGCCTTGTTCTCAGTGGGTAAGTTGATTCACGCATTTTATTTCCTACGTTTTTGAAAATATTAAGACTTGAAGTAAAAATTAGTGCAAACATTGAGAGTGTAACAACAGTCTGCTAAAGAGAGCTTAGATCTACCATCCATGAGAGCTACCTTTCTCAGTATACGCCTGAAAAACGTACTGAATCTAATTGTCAGAGATCTTGATTATAAACTGCATTTTTATAGTAAATTTTTAGTTAGTATCTAGGAATAATTTTATATACAGTTATTGTAATAAATGTATCTGTTGGGGTTGGTTATTGTGTGTGCTGTAATGCAGACAAACAGAACTGTATTTGCTCCTCTAGATCATAGCAAGATGAATTGGGCTTTGTTGTACAGCAGAATAACTGCTCTTCTCTCTGGACTGACCACTCTGCTTTTGTGTGACTGGACATCATGAGGCAGAATTTTAGACAAGCAATAGTATCGGAAAGATTTAAAGAGAGATTTTGTGTGCTAATTTTATATTTACATGCAAGACTCCATAGCAAATGTAAAGCGTTAGTACAAACTTGGTGTTGTTTTCATAATTCTTTTTTGTCTTGTAGTTGCTTTGGTCTCATTAATATTTCATTGCTTCTTTTAAGGATGAGCTAGCTCGAGTCCTGGTCACACTCTTTGATTCCCGGCACTTGCTCTACCAGCTGCTCTGGAATATGTTTTCAAAGGAAGTTGAACTGGCAGATTCCATGCAGACGCTCTTCCGAGGAAACAGCTTAGCCAGTAAAATAATGACTTTCTGTTTTAAGGTATGTTATCATATTTCTCTCTGCTACAGATCACCTCAATAACAGGAAAAGTTTATGAAAATACAAAACTACCAATCTGTGGTGTTAAGCACCTGAATAACTGGATTAGGTGAACACAGTAGAGAGTCGCCTTTGGGGCTGGGTTTAAGTTACTCTCAGCTCTCACATCTGTTAAATTCAGGGAGTTCTGCTTTTAATGTTTTAACGTTTGATAAACTAAATCTTGTAGGTCTCTTACGCTCAGGCCCAACTCTAAAATACAAACTCTCCTGGAACTCACCTTTTGCCAAGACTTTATGACTCGACCAGTTAGGCTTTGACTTGCATTTAGTTCTCTTGGAAGTCTCCAGGGCAGCAAAGGGTTCATCTTGCCTGGTCTTTATTTTCTGCATGGTAAAGAAGAAAAACTTTTGAAAGATTTGTAGGTCAACAGAGATTACTAGTTATTTAGAAAACATAACTTATTTGATACAAAAGGCTAATATTTGTTAGTTTAAATATCAGTATCAATATATAAGGTAACTAACTTCAGTTATCTTAAAGTTCTTTCCTAAATAATCTTCACTCATAGTAGAGCTCTTTAAACTTCTGATATGAGCGACTGGGGGACCAGTATCAGCTTGAAGACTGTTCCTGGTGGTCCTTCAGTAACAGGCAGTTTTAGAGGTTTGGGAGGCAAACTCTCTCAAGGCTTGTTTGTGCTTCCATTTCAGTTTAAAAAGTTGCATTCAAGCAGAGATGAAGAGCTGGGTCAGTGGGCTCTAAGAAACCATCTCATCTGGTTGTTGTGGTCATTAAAGTCATCTAGAGTTTTCTCTAAATTGGAAATTAACTAACATACTTGTAGAAATTGATCACAGTTATGTTTCAGCAGTGAGATTATAATACAGGAACATCAGTTTTACAGAAATCTGGCTTATGCCAAAACAAATCAAATGGTTTCAGGCTCTTTTTACCATTTACAGAATTTTGGAGTGTTCCTGTGAGTTGCTGTGTTAATCCAGCTGCCTATTCCCATTTTCTGTCTGCACAGGTATATGGTGCTACGTATTTGCAGAAGCTTTTGGAACCTTTACTGAGGACTGTGATCACATCCTCTGAATGGCAGCATGTTAGCTTTGAGGTGGATCCAACAAGGTTTGAGATTCAAGGGGGGGAGCAAATGTATTTATTTGTATACCTGAATCCCAGGCATTGTAGATGTAATAGGGTTCCCTTTTCCTTGTTGCAAATATTATTCTTGTACTTTAATACTTTTCCACTCCTTACTTTACCAGACACATGAATTTTACATTATAGCCAGGGGGAGTGTCACAGAGCTGCCCAGCACAGTGAGATGAGTTTTGCTGCATGTCCTCTAACCCTGCGGAGGGAGTAAGGAGAACAGGGAGCTCCTGCAGGGCATCTTCTGCTACTTCCTTCCTCTCTGTAGGCCACTAATGTGGGGATTTCCAGTAGGACTGGAAAGCGTTATGGAAGCGAGATGGATGTGTGCATATTGTGTGTAAATTTTTTGCTTTAATTTCTCTTATATCACCTCAAGACTTGGATTTAGTAGTTGTTCTGTAGCGGTGAATTAACTCTTAGAAAAACTTTTAGGTATTTAAGTAGCTGACCAAAAGTTAGGCCTTCTTATTAATAGTTTAACTCTCAAAGATCTGCATCTACCTCAAAAATTCCTTTCAGAGGAAACATCATCAAACTGCTAAGGCAATTATCGTTGTAATTCTGTACGTGTGTCTTTGTATGGATCGGTGTGAGAGAATCCTGTGTACGATATCTGCTTATTACTGAGTTTTAAATGACCTTAAATTTGTAACTTACACGGTTTAAAACATTGATGGAAACTTTTGTGTGAAAGATCATAAATATTGCCATGAGATTTCTGTTTGCCCTGGGTAAGGTCACTACGGAACAGCTAATTGCAGCTAGGGTCATGTATTTGATTGCTGGTCACGCGTGTGCGGGTCTGTTTCAGGCTGGAGCCCACAGAAAGCCTCGAGGAGAACCAGCGGAGTCTCTTGCAAATGACAGAAAAATTTTTTCATGCAATCATTAATTCTTCTTCGGAGTTCCCACCCCAGCTTCGCAGTGTGTGCCATTGCTTATACCAGGTATGCCTGCAGCGCTTGCCTGCCCCGAAGCTTTGGGGCTTGTTCTTCCAATTCAGGCAATTTGGAGCTTGGTCGAGTAGCGGGCACGCAGTGGGCATTTCTTAGACTGGTTCAAGACATACACTAACAGGAATCTAATTGTAGGGGCTAAATGGTGTTTTAAGGCTCAGGTTGGCAATTAGGAGGTGACTAAATGGTTTTTTTAAGGAGTTGACTCACAGTTAGGGACTCAGACCTAATAAGGCAGCAATAATCTCTGCTTTAGCGTCTCTGTGAGAAACTAAAGATTAACTAGGGAGGGAATGGTTATACTTGCTTTTACTGGTTCATCACGTGGGCCATCTATAGGGAAGGCAGCAAAAGGGGAAAATAAATGAAAAAATCACTGCTGGGATGAGAGAATGCAAAACTGTTTAGACTATATAGAAACAGTGTACTTGTTACTTTTTATACAGGACCAATTAAATCAGAAATAAAGTTAGTTATCTGAAAGTCTTATAGATTTTGATAAACTTTAACTCTGTGAATAAAATAGCTACTTGTGCAGTTACTGGCTGTAGATAGTTTTTGTCTGCATAAAAAGAGGCAATTTCTTCAAGAGCATTTCTGTCTGAAGTGAATGTTTTCAAAACTTTCTATGAAAGGTATTATTCAGGTCATTGCTTCAGGAATATTACTTAGTCATTCGTTATGGGTGGGGACAATCTTATATTCTCTGCCTTTGATAGAAAAGCAGGTTCAAAAGGGTGTAAGATCCTCATGAGAAAAAACCAGTATGGTCTTCAGTGGCACCACAGTTACAAGTCCTAAATTTTAGAAACTGTGTATTGAAGCTGAGTATAACAGAAGGAATAGATGTGTAAGATGCTGTTGGGTGTGCTTGGTAGAGGTGTTGCCCACAGCAGCTGGAAGGGGTTTTACATCTGACTTGTACTTGTGGCTAAAACTTTGGTGCTGTCACCCAAACCGTGGAAGGTCCCTAAGCTGGGACTGCCCTCTCCATGCTTGTTTCTGGTACCATTCCTAAACGATCCTTAAAGAGAAGAAACCTTCCTGAGTGATTCACTGTTCTCCCTAGAGTGAGTTCTACCCTAACGGTACCCTCCTGGCTTCCCCCTGGCCCCCATCCTGATGTCCTCTGCTCTGGCCCCTTCCTGCTGCTCCCTGCCAGTTTGGCCACAGGCTGCTGAGCCCGGGCTGCTCTTTTAGCTTCTGATGCTAAAAGTTCTGGCGAGGGATACTCCTCAGGGCTCGGAGGGAAGATAACTTCCAGCCCCACTGGCGACCGGTGTGCGCGGCAGAGGCCTTGAGCTGTGGTCTCAACAAAGTGTTGGGGAAGAGCTGTTGGCTTTTCCACCACGGAGCCTGAATCTCGGCTCTAAAGCAAAGCAAGGAAAATAGGTTTACTGGGCTGTATGAACTAATTATGAGTATTAATTAAAAATGCCATGTAGTGTAGTCCAGTCATATGTTTGGGCTGAATGCTGTGTTAATAAATCCGGCAACTGCTGCGGTTCTCGGAAGTTGAAGTGAAAACCAGTGAATTGTTTGTTGTGACTCGTGTGGAACCTGGGTGGTTGTTGTGAGCTGTTGGAAGGAATTAGGTGTGCGAATGGGGTGCTTTTGGGTTTGCTGTGACTGACACCTCCTGGCTTCTAAAGTCATCGGTTTCTCTTTCTGACAGTGGTTGTATTGAGGTCAGGGGGAGTGGTTTTGGTTTTGTTGGTTTGGTTTCTTTATTGGGTTTTGTTGGGTGGCTTTTTGGGGTTGGGTTTTTTTTTTCTAATGCAAAATGAGGAGGGCAAGTTGGTTCTTGCCAAGTTCAAATCATCACGGTCTTGCAGACCTTGACTGGGCTATATTTAAGCGTTATTGAAAATGTTTCACACAACCTTAATTGTTGCTGCCATTAATTGATGTTACATTTTCCCACATATTTTCCTAGACTTGCTTTTATATGCTGCTACTAGGATGTATCAGATTTATCTCCATTTCAGTGATATATTGTAAAAGTTCTTCCTATACAAACCACTTTTAAATCCTACACAAGAAGGAATTACTGAAAGGTACCCACCAGTGGGCAGTGCCAGAGGTTCTTCTCTGGGAGCAGGTCAATCTATTGGCTTTATTCTTGCCTTTACTTTTTTTTTTTTTTTTGGTAAGATAGGTAGTTTGTTCCTGAAAGAGAGGATTTACTGGCAAATACACAAGTGCTATTAACTGATACTCAGCTTCAACATTTACCACTTTAACTCTTTCTAGTAAAGTGTATTTATGCACGTGTTTGTTCATCACAAACAAGCGAAATAATTCATTCTGTACTTTCAAATTCCAGAGATTTTGAAGAGCCTGATCTTTGTCTGAAAGAAAGTACAATTAAGATCTGAGTTTTTGGGGGTTGTTAATCCACTTTTATCATAAGAACCAAATAGGTGATTTTTATAAGGTAACTTCATTTTTCTTATAAGGTGAATGTCTTCCACCCCAGGCAATGGTGTCAGAGTAACTGAAACTGAATTTTGCAGTGTCTTTTTATGCTTAAATTTTTAAAGTAAGTCTGTGTGCTAAAAATGCTATTCAGGTGTGCCCTGTAAATGATTTGTAGCTAATTGTAATCCCTGTAGGAACATGCTGGGAAGGGTGTGTTTGGCTGGCTGTTGGGGTGTAGCTGCAGCAGCCTGAACTGGGAACCCCACCTGCTGGTTACCCCGACACATCCCCCCTGTTGAGTGGCAGGGAGCCTGTGCTCGGGGTGTTACCTGGTCACCGTAACTCCTACGGGGAAATTGCACTGCCTGTTTCAGAAAACGCACGCAGACATCTATGAGTTTTCTAAATAGAGAGAGATGGAGATGTGACTTGCTTTAAATGCAGTAGCCTGAGGAAGAGTGTGTGTACAACTGCCTCTCTGCTGAAATTGCAGTCAGACACTTGGCAGAGGCACCACTGGTTAAATATTAACAGATTCTGCACAAATTTGAACTATTTAAATTTAGACTGGTCAGCACATTAGCGTTTACCAACATTTTTTTTTTTTTTTTCCTTTTTACTCTGTCATATTCTGAAGTTGTAGAAACTCTCTTCCAGTTCCAGTTCGGGTGATACTCTTGGGATTTTCTGAACTGTTGGTGCTTGCTCTCAAACTGCTAAATATTGCTGGGTGGTGACGGGTACCGCTCCGGGCGCGAGGGGTCCTCTCGGTGGTGCTGGTTTCCAGCTGATACACAGGGAGTAGGACTGAGCTCCGAGACAGATTCCCCCTGCGAGGAGCGCAGCGCGGGGGGCTGACGGGCTGTAGCTTTGCCCAAATCCTGCTCTGAAATGAAAAAGCAAATGATGCTTCTTGGTGGGTCCCTTTGCATTTAAAGGGAATGCGGAAATAAGCACTGTCGAGTCGGATGTCTTGATTGGAAATGGGTAACAAATTAACGTAGAGCTGCTGGCTTTTTTCTTCCTTTTTCCACAGAGTGATTTATGGCAGTGTTTAGCTCTCAAAGTAGTAATAACCGTGATGATTCACAGATCTAACTAAATTGAAGGACACACAGAGAAACATTGGGAAGATTTAAAACTCTAAATTTATTTTAAAAGTAATATGTATTTCAAAGGTATAACGCTTTACTATTTTTACTATTAAAATTATTTGGGGATGGTGAAATACATTTGAAAGCTGAATATACCATTTAATGCCCAATATTGTGTATCATGAGCACATTAATGTGGTTTGACATTTAATCTAGCCAGAAATAGTAGAAATGATTGAAACGCAACATTTGCTTGTTTTGTATATAGTGCTTTGTAAATAAGATGTAATAAAACTGTGGAATAAAAACTCCATCATCAGTCTTTAGTTTATATATTTCATTTTCTGTTGGTTATGTTTGTTACATTTTACTGTGTAATTTATGTACAAGTCAACATTGGTTTTTGTTGCTGTATGTAGTTGGTGCTGTGACTTGTTTGTGCTCATCTCTGTTCTGTAGGCAACTTGCCACTCTCTACTGAATAAAGCTACCGTAAAAGAAAAAAAGGAAAACAAAAAATCAGTAAGTTTGGAGACCTTTTTATTAGCCATTTCTTTCAAAGCACAACAGAAATCTTTTGCTGTTTGTTCAAAACATCCTCACTTCAGTCTATTTGACCTCACTGTAAAATCATTCTACTAATTCTGGCACAAAATAGCTTTCATTTCAATTAACACTGGAATTAAGTTATATTTAAAATATTCTCTGTGTGCCTATTTGAGTAAACAAAAGACATTTTTAACATTACTGCTTAGTATTTAATACTCTGATTCTTCTACCCTTGCCACCATCTTCAAATTAAAAAAATATGCAGAAGCAAAATGTTTTCTTTGGTTTTGGGGAAAACCCGAGTCTGTTTCGTTGTTTAACGCTCTGGCAGATAACTTGGCTTCAGCTTGCATCCTGGGAGACAGCAACCCATCTATATATGGGTTACTGAAAAGAAAAGACACTTATGTGACTTGTTTCTGATATATTTTGTTTGTCTTGTGATTAAGCAATGCCATTTAACACTTGTATTTACTGGAAAAGCAGGTTTCCCATTTTCAGTAACTTGTTAAAGAGATCAGATGTCGATTGTGAGAGTGGTATTATTAAAACTTAAGACTTATCCTAGTCTTTGACAGTGACCTCAAAGTACAAAGTGTGAATAAAACAAGAGGCAGAATGGAAATTTAGACTTCTATTAAATACTCCCTTATTTTTTTGCTGTAGCTGAGCAGAACAGTAGTCATGTTTAAATGCAGAATCTGTGTGCAACCTAGTATTTTACAAGAAAATATTATCAGTAGCTGAATGAAGTTGCTACTGAATCAAAGTGATTTTTGAGATACTATGTATGTACTAATGGCTTGATCAGTTTAAAGAAGCATGATTTGAGTTACATTTTGAAATATTTTAGAAAAAAGGAGTTTGTTTTTGATTTATTTTAAACAATGTAACTTAAAATGCAAAGCTTGCTAATTTTATTCTGTGAAAAGGTAGACTCTCTCTGGCTTGTTTTCATTAACTCTTGTTACTCATGAGAAAATACACATACAAATATTGAATCTTTACAGAACCACAAGTAGCACATTTAAGAACTTTTTTTTTTGTCAGGCAGCTTTAACTGACTTTTCAAAGGCACATGAAAGATACCTAGAGAATATTTAGCAATATAGAGTAGATTTCCTGAAAAGAAAGGTTTCTTTTTTCATACAACATTTTCAGAAAATTTTTTTTTTTTTCCTAGATAGCAAAGAACAATATTTCAAATCTGTAGTTCTTCTCGCAGGTTCCTGCTGAGTGATTTAGGACAGTGTCTATAGGCAGAGGAGGACACCAGCCCCTCAGCTCCGGCTCCTTCTGTCCTTCCCCCTTTGGCAAAGCTGTTGAGATGTGATGGCTCTGATGAGTATTTCTAAAATATCACTCATGAAATTTTACAGCATAAGTCTGGTTGCTGGAGAGGCTCTTGTGGTCAATAATGAAGTTACAAATACACAAATAAAAGACCCACTCGTTTAAAAAGAATGATCTGTATTTGCTGGGAGGACCGTGTGAACCGATGGCATTTGTCTGCTGCGCTGTTGGTGGCCAGGTCCTGGGATTTGGTGGCCAGGGACTCTGAGATACATCTTTTCCTCTTTGACCAACAGCTATTGTAGCAATTTTGCCCTAGCAGGAAAGTTTGCCCAAAGCAGAACCAGCCTGTGTCCCGTAGCCCCCCAGCCCTTACTCCTCATTCCCCCCGTTCTGGTGTCCTGCCCCGCGAGACCTGCCGAGGCAGGAGAGCTCGATTGGTGTGGAGAGAATGCTTAAAGTTGGGTTACCAGACAAGGCTTTTCTTAGCTTGCTTTCCCTTTCCTTTAATGCAAAAATGTTCTTTATAACTCTCGACTCCGTAGGTGGTTAGTCAGCGGTTTCCGCAGAACAGCATCGGAGCGGTTGGGAGCGCCATGTTCCTGCGGTTCATCAATCCCGCCATCGTCTCCCCGTACGAGGCAGGGATTTTAGATAAAAAGCCTCCGCCAAGAATTGAAAGGGGATTGAAACTGATGTCAAAGGTGAATCAAGAAATATTTTTATTTGGCCATATGATATCTTCTACCCAGTGTAGTTCGTTCTTTGACTAGTATGAGAAAATTTAGTCGAACTTGTGTTTTTCTTTAGCAACCATCACGTTTATTTGAAGTGCCCTTCCCAGACTGTGTTCACACCTCAGGATGCTGTAGCTCCCAGCAATGGGAGTGTGGGGAACACTCTGTAGGGGAAAAAAAAAAACAAAAAAACATTTTGCCAAAACACTGTATAAGATAAGAGAATGCCTTCTGGCTCCTCACTTGAACTCCTAACCTTCCCTAAGAACAACGAAAGAAGCCAGTGTCACTTGTAGCAGAGAGAAGGATGGTGGGCAGATACTGCTTAAATACTAGTGCGAAAGAGGTGATTTCTCCTCTCTTTAATCTTATTGGTGTTAACTTCCTGTAAAATTAAAATTTAAAAAGAACCTTTAATGAATGGCATAGAAATTCTATGGCCTGTGTATATGATCTCTTCTAAAAGTTGAGAAATTCTAGTTTTCTTTAAGTGGGCATATGCTGCTGCCTTTACGTGTCTGTGTGATTTCCAGCAGAAAGAGTCACACTTAATAAATGGTTGTTTTGAAAGACGATTTATTTTCCTTGTCTAAAGCTGAATAAAGTTCATGAAAAAGGGAAGTAATTTTCTAGTGTTTAAAAGCTTGTAAAGGAAAATATTTTGAAAGTGAGCATATTTTGAATTACTTGGTTTGTTGGCTTTTTTTGTCTTGAGGCTTCACAACAGGTTAAAATGTGCATTTCTGATAGTGAAGTTACACGGGCTACCGTAACAGTTCATGCGTTAAACTTCATCTGTGTCTGCCATCTCTTTATTGTTTAGATACTCCAGAGCATTGCCAACCACGTCCTGTTTACAAAAGAAGAACATATGCGGCCTTTTAATGATTTTGTAAAGAGCAATTTTGATGCAGCACGAAGGTAGGTCCCTGGGAGTGTGAGGAGGGTCTGGGTTGGGGAATGTTCTTGGAGTCTCTTGGTTGACACTGGGTCTGCAGGGCTGGTTTCCCATGCACGCTGATGGGAATTCCTGGTTTTCAACTTCTAGGTTTTTCCTCGACATCGCGTCCGATTGCCCAGCGAGCGACACGGTCAATCACAGCCTGTCCTTCATCAGCGATGGCAACGTCCTGGCTTTGCACCGGCTGCTGTGGAACAACCAGGAGAAAATTGGGCAGTACCTGTCCAGCAACAGGTGAGGCAAGGGGGGGTAACTGGGCAAAAAAAGAGAATTGCTGAGTTGAGAAGGGCTCTTCTTCTAATCAATATGCTTTTGTAGGGACCACAAGGCTGTGGGAAGACGCCCTTTTGACAAGATGGCCACTCTTCTCGCCTACCTGGGTCCTCCTGAGCACAAGCCCGTGGCAGATACCCATTGGTCCAGTTTAAATCTCACTAGTTCCAAATTTGAAGAATTTATGACAAGGTAATGCAATTGTCATGGAGGGAACACACATTGTGGGTTTCTAGACTTTTACACATCAGGCAGAAGTAATTGCTGAGGCTCCAGCTTTTGATTTGAAGGGGAATTAAAAAAGCTGGGTCTACATGTACCTTTCAGATTCCTGAGTAGATTTCCATTTCAATAGTTAAGTTGGAAGCCAGAGACAGCAGTAACGTTTGTGATTTAACAAAGGTTCAAGAATGTGTGAATGCAATATTTTTGTTTAAAGATACAAGTAAAGGGGGGGTTGGAATTTTTTTTTATTTAAGAATTTTTTTTTTTTGAAAGGCTGTTGTGAAAAGTTCATGTCAATGTACTGCTTTTTAGGCATCAGGTACATGAAAAAGAGGAGTTCAAAGCACTGAAAACATTAAATATTTTCTACCAAGCTGGGACGTCAAAAGCTGGGAATCCTGTTTTCTACTACATTGCTCGGCGGTAAGGAATCTTTCTCCTTCCCTACCTGAAATGAACGTGTAAATGAAAGTATCAGCTGTATTTGAGAAAGGGGACACCAACTTAGTAACGAACAAGAATCTGAAAAGAGCTTATTTGTCAAATTTTGATGACAGTATTTTTGAATTGAGCTGTTTCCTAAATCAGAACTGTCATAGTTTTCTGTGGAAAGATAGCTAAAATTTTTAATACATTTTATTAATTTTTCACTGTCTCAAGTAAAGTACATCCACACCATGTTACCGCTAACCCTTTATGAGAGATTTTAGCGTCTTCATTTTCTGAAGTATACAATGAGTAACAAGCTAAAACATGGGATAATATTTCTCAAAATTGTCCCTGAGTCCCATTTTTACGAGTAATAGAGGAATTTAGAAATTCCACACATAGACACCACCATGATGTTGTTTCAGTTTCACCAGTATGTTCTAAGTGAAAATAATATCAGGTCTTTGGAAATAGTTGAGATTTGTGGAAATACCACTGAAGTCATAAGTAAAGGGATGTTGACATTTGAACTTTGCAAAAGGCTGTGTTTTTCCAATAAGACACAATTTTGAAAGGTTTAAGTATTCCCTACTCTGAAAGACAGTGATTCCTAATAATGAGTAGCAGATGCTGCCGTACCGAAGACTTCGGGAAGACTATCCCAAGGTTAATATTAGTTAGTTTATGGTCAAATAAATCACAACTCTCTCTCTTTTTTTTTTTTTTTTTTTAAATAAAACATAAGCAAATTAAATGAACTAGTCTTTTTATTTAAATTAATGTCTGCAGTCATAAAGCTGAGCTAGAGTAAGAACATAACTGAAATTTGATTTTTCAATCTAGTTAAGTAACTGTGCTGTAAAATCCATGGAGAACAGCGTGTTCAAAACGGTTTCCATAGTGATTACACTCAGTACTAACAGTTGTTCATAGTCTGTAAAGATCAGATTGGGGCTGTTGTACCTTTTCTCTCTGCCGTGTTGTTGGTGCCTTGGTTCGGGTGGTGGTGGCACCGTGGGGTTTGGCGCTGGTAGGGTGTGCGGTGGTGCCACCAGGGTCTGTGAGGGTCCCACCAGCACTGATGGTGGGAGTGAGAATCCAGAATCAATGTGGCACTAACGGATGGATGTCCGTGGTTGGATTATTGCTGATGCCTTTCATGCCAGAGGGGCTCTGGGTTTTGGCTTCTGCTACTGCCAGTATGGCTTTTGGTGGAGCTGCTGGGGGTGGCCAAGTTCCTGGTGGTGGAGCTGCCCGTGGCACCAGCGCTGATAGAGTCCATGTGGTCACTGTGGCTCCTCCTGGAGCTCCTGTTGGTGGTGGGCACTGGTCTGTGACGCCATGGAGAGGGTGCTTGCTCCTGGCCCCCCTCCTGCTGCTGTGGAGCAGGGTTGGTGCCAGGTTAGGGGGTGTCTCCCAGCGCTGCCATGGGACCGCTGGGCCATCTGGGCCAGGAGTGCACAGACAGTAAACTGCTGCCAAGTCATGATTTTTGGGGTGAGAAGAGACCATAAATAGAAACGAGCAGCAGAATGGCTTCCGATCTCTTGCAGGTCTGCTCTTCTTCAGTCTTCCCGGAATGGAGGTGATTTCCCTAGTTGTGTGATACTGAACTCTACAGAAATTCTAAAGTTGTAATTGTTGACCGAGTTCCCTGGCAGTTTAACAGTCTGAAAAGTTGTCTGCAGCAGAACAGCTTTATAAACTGTGTACCCAGGATCTTTGAACGAACACAAACCTCCTTTCCTCAAAGGAAGAGGGAAAATGGCTGCCGAGCCGTAGCGGCCGTGGCGGGAGTCAGAGGAGCAGAAGGGGGTGGGGAGGGGCAGATTTCTGTACGTATCACCGGGTGGAGGCTGTTTAATGAAAATATTGTTACGCTTTGCCGTAAGCCCAGCGATTTGGTGGAACGTCTCTTGTCTCTACCTCCCCTTCTCCTGCTCCTTTTCTCTTCAGCAGCTGCGTAATTGTTAATTTCCTCGGCGAGGCCGCGTCCCCAGGCCCGGCCCCGGGCTGATGCTCTGCCATCCCTCCTGCGAAGCGGTGCCTGTCGGGGTGTTTCTCAGGTGCTGGTTTGTACAGTCTGAAACGTGGAAGGACTCTTTCGGTGGAGCTGCGGGTGTTTGAGGGCTTGCAGCAGGCTGGGGGGGTTTCTGGGGTTTTTGTTGTGGGGTTGGTTTGTTGTTTTTTTTTTGGTACTTTGAGATCTCGTTGCTAGGGCATTGTTGAGTCATTTTACATCCTTCTTCTGCTGTGAAATTTAGTCCCTTCTGTCAGTTTTTCTCACATTTTGTTTCCTGGGCAACAACCCCACTTCCGGAGCCACCGCTCTTCTCTTTTTAATCCTTGCGCTGTTACTAAAATGATCAATAAATCATTATATATTGATTCTGAAGCAGTGCCGTGAAGTTTTAAAGCTGATATCTCAAACTAATTAATAGGAATGCAAACCTCTGAGTTATTACTTCAGACCACAGCTATGCCTACAGCAATTTTAACCTTTCAGAAGCAAGTATGTTCCTGCTACAAGGTGTGCTAGACCTTTTTTGGGTATTTTGAATATTGTCCTGAAATGCTAGATAGTTATTTTGGAAAAAAAAAAAGAAATATATTCTGAGAGATATAATTTTATATTTATCGTGGGCTTGAATGAGCAGCGCGTGTGAGCCCGCAGAGGGATGCTGTGCTGTTCGCATCGCGCCAGTTCAGTTGGACTGCACCGTTGCCAAGCAACAAGTGCAGGACTCCCACGTCTCCCTGCCTCCTCACTGCTCCCTCCTCTACCCGTTTGGATTCTAGAAAAGTACAAGGAAACCTAAATTTCAGTCTGCTTTGTTGAAAGCAGCGTGGGTAAGAAGCCCTTTGCTCGCCCCTCCCAGCGGCGAGGTCTGTTTGGAGAGCGTGGCCGTGGACTGGGGACTCACCTCCCCGTCGTCTGCAGCTCTCTTCCCTGCCTTCCCCGTCCTGGACGTCTGCTTGGAAAACTCCACACCCCCATTTCCCCTTCCAGGCTTTTATCAGCATCCTTTAGACCTCAAAGTCTGGGTAGTAAGTCATTCAGTGTGGGGACTTGCAATTTGCCCCAAACAACTTCTGGAAAACTGTGTTTTCCTGACATTCTGGAAGCTGACATTCTCAGAGCATTTAAAGTTGATTCCATGGTGGGTTTTTGGCATCCAGTAGAATTTGACATCCTGTACTGAGTTCTTCAGCAAAGGCCATGTAGTATTTCATGTAATTGCCTCAACTCAAGGCGGTTTGGTTGGTTTAGCTGTAGCACCTCCTTTAGCACCTCCTTACGTGACCTGTCCTGCCCCACAAGCTGGGCTGCTCTGTGCCGAGGGGCAGGAACCCCCCACAGTGAGAGAATTTGAGGAAATGCCCAATTCTGGACATGGTAGGGGGGTTGCAAACGTGTTGTCTGACCAAAGAGAGCAGAAGGCAGCGGTGGTTTTTTCATACCGATCCTAGTTAGTGGAATTTATTGGTTCATGCCAGATTACTTAAGCCAGGGAAGCGAGATGGAGCCTGTGCAGGTGGGCCACTCTCTCGGGCTGCTGGTGGCCACTCGATATCCCCAGGCGCTTCTGCTGGCCCTTGGAGGTACCATGCACACATTGCTCCTGTGCCAGGTTGTCTCAACTTTGACTCAGATAACTAGTTCTTGTCGGCCTAAAAAGTATATGAAATGTCAGAATTTGGGTCTGTGTTTTTTTTTAAAGTTTTCTCTCTTATTAAACATGGAGAGTCTTTTTGCGAGAGGGAGAGCTGCCTTTTTCTAGTTGGTAGAGACATGCCTTAGGGGTTTACATCTTCTGAAGGGTAGTGACCCCGTGTTACTGCTGTCTATTCAGCTGATTATTAAACAATGTTAGGGATACAACAGTATCAAAATAACTTAATTTTATTTAACCATGATTTCCCTCCATAAGACATAAAGGTTGAGCCAAATATCTGCTTGAAATGGGTTTGTATAACAAAATATTATCTATTTGACGATATTACTCCACACATTTGAAAAGAAGCTCTGTCACTAATTCAGTTCAATACAAACGTAACTTTATTTTTACTTAAATGCCAATGAAATAACTGTACAAATTCATTGTGTAACGTTTACTGTTAGAAATTAAAACACATTTCTGGTTATAGAAATACTGTTCACAATTGGAAAGTTGTGGTTTCTCCGATACCAGTGGTTGTAAATGGTCTGCAGCCCCCAGTGACACCTAGGAGAAATAAGTAGAGGACTCCAGTCGCGGTAGTGAGGTTTTCTGGCTTTTGCAGCACCTTCATGCTACAATAACTGGAAATTAAATGGCCTGAAATGAATGGGAAACGTTGTATAAAGATTTGTAATATTAAGCGAATAATACTTTTTCAATGAACTTGTTCTTCAGTTTTCATTTCATGCTGTTTGCGAAACTTCATCTGTAGTATATCAAGTACCTTTGCCACATAATTTAAATTATTTTCCTAGAGTGGACAGAACCATGCGTGCAACTATTTCTACTCATGGTGCAGATGGCAAGGAGAAAACCATTCATGCTCCTCCGTATAAAGCAGAGATTTGGGCATGTTCAATGCCATGGACTGAATTTATATTTTTTTAAGTCACAAGATTCAAGGATTGTTTCAATGACAGCCTGACAACTAATTGCCTAATTGATTTGTTATATAGCTTGCATTAGAAATTGGCTGATACTTCATTTTACTTATCAAGAAGTAGTAGTTTGATACATTCTGGCTGATTTGCAATATTCTTTTAAGCGTAATAATATATTAACACTTCAGATTTTTGGTTGTCACTTGAAATAAAGTTTAATTTAGGAGTTTTTTCCCCCTCATTAGTTTGTGTAGGTAACTCCTTGTTGCTGCAGGGTGTCATGGCATTGAACATCTTGTGTTTTCCTCCACTTTTTTTTTTTTTTTTTAATATGGAGAGCGAGAAATAACTTGCCTGCAGTCTCTAAGTCAAGACAGAGCAAAAAGAGGTATCAGCCCCTGCCGCTTCCCCCATGCTGAAGCTGGACCATGTTGCCTTCTCAGTTTGCACCCTTTTAGCAGACATCATGGCATTGTCATATTTAATTCCTAAATTCAAAACTGTTGTTCTTCATATTTAAAATATCCTAGTACATATGAAGCAAACATAGATATACATGCTAGCGTTTTTTCTCAGGAATAACTTCTGGTTAGTGAAACAGCTAGGTTTAGTTCCTTTATTTTTTCCCTTCCCTTTGCATGTCGCCGTAACTTACAGAGGATCTGTGCTGCTATAGTACAAGAGTTGCTCACTGGCAAGTCAAGCAAGACAATGCAGATATGATACAGGCCTTCTAATTTTTTTTTTCCAGTTGTTTAATGACAAAATCATACATAAAATCAGTACTGAAAATTCTGGTGTTTTATTCTGTGCAGGTAAAACTAAAAAATTAAATACAAAATAAGCACGGTTTTAAAAACAAAATCATAGGTTAGTTTTACTCAATTAAGACATATTAAAATAAGTAGCAGCTTAGTGTCGAGACATTAGTGTGCACTTCTTTAATGAAGAACTGTTATTTTCTTTAGATCAGAGTCAGAACTTTGAATTTCTTGTGGTTTGATTTGTTACTTCACCTGGATGTCTTACCTCCAGCTTTGTATCACAGGAATAAACTCGATAATTTTCACAAGACCGGCCCTTAGCCGATAAACATTGCCACTGCGTTAAGCGTTACGACATAAAACAAATATATCTGATGGGTACTTGCTTTGGAGGGCACGTGGGAATTCTGAGTGTTTGTGGTGGGTTCCTCTTTCCTGAAGGTAGCGGTTGTGCTTTGTGGCATCCTGGAGAAGTTTGTTGGCATCCCGCTGGTGATGCTGAGGGTCAGGGGGGTGGTGGGTGCTCCCGCCGAGCCCGTCAGGCTGGAGTTCAGCTGGGTGGAATCCTTGATGTAGATGGTGTGCGTGGCTGCCGCTTCTTGGGAGCCGACCTTCCTGGTGGTCAGGTCTTCTGGGTAGAGGAGCAGCGGTCGGTCTGTGCTCGTGAACACTACGGTTTGGCTTGAGGTCGCCCAGCTGGTCACCTCCTTGGCTTTATATTGTTTATGCATCCTTGTCATTAGGGTTGGTTGGGTTGCAGCTGGAGAAGTAGCTTTGTCTGCTGCCTTCATTCCCTTGATCATGAGGCTGGAGTCGGTACCTGTGGGAGCTGCTGGGGTTGAGGTGGGACCCAGCCAAAGCCCGGACTGGTTGGCACAGGGAGCCCCTATAACGCTGGCCGCCGTGGCCTGCACCCACTGAAGCAAGTAGGGGATATTCTGTTCATCGCTGCAGGACCAAGGGTTGTTATAGAGCGTGACCACTCGCAGCTGGAGGAGCTGGTCGAAGGCTTTGTCGGGAACGAACGTGAACTTGTTGTTGTGCAGGTAGAGGCTTGTGAGGCGGTGTAGTCTCACCAGTGTCCCCGGGAGTATCTGGGACAAGAAATTACTGGATAGATCCACCGTCTCAATGTTGTAGGGCATGTTGGTTGGAACAGTCCAAAGTTTGTTGCTACTGAGATTGAGAAACTTGAGGCTGCTCAGTGTGTTGTTGATGAGAACCGCCCTTTCCACCATATTCCTGGAAACATCCAGCACTCTAAGATTCCACTGGTAAGCTGTGTCAAGCTTCTGAAGAACTTTAATGTTGTTGTTTATGGCATATAATTCCCATAAGGACTTGGGCAGTTGAGCAGGAACATTCTTGAGCCAATTATTTGAAATATCAAGGGTCCTCAGATTGGTGAATCTCGTTAGCTGATGGTCGAGATCCACGAACTGGTTAAAGGACAGATTTAAATATGTAATGTTGTCTTGGAGTCCGTGTGGCAGCACAGTTAAGTTCCTGCCCGAACAGTCCACATTCCTGTCGTTTCCTGAGCATGTACAGTTAGAAGGACAGACACCCAAAACGGTGGGTATGAAAAGCAGAAGGACCAGCAGACAGGTAGATGTGTTCAGTGTCTGGTACTCCATTCTTGCCTGAAAGTAAATATACCATAATGACACCCTTTAAATCCATCTTATATATTTTATTTCTTTATAAGGGTTGTCTTTGCAGTGACCACTTGCAGGAGAAATTAAGTAAAAATATCAATAAGCCCCTTTGTGGCAGGGTCCTTTTTAGAATTGTTCAAGAGAGACTTCACAAAGCATCCCTTCAGAGACTGTCATGTTGTCTGGCAGAATGAGACTTGTTTTTTCATCTCCCTTTCCCCCTCAAGCTCAAATGAGGGCTTTCTTCCGAAAATGCAAGTCTCTTCCAAATGTTATACAATGTCTGCTTCTTGTTTTTAGTGATTTCAAGCCTATATTATGTTTGGAATAATGTGTTCTTTTATACAGGATGAAAAAATGGCTGTCAACTGGATCTGCTTTACAAATCTCTGCAGTAATGTAGCAGTCCCCCCCGTACATGCATGCTATTTGCTTAAGTAAAATTGGTCAAAATACGTCTCAAATTGTTACAAATTTAGTTTGCAACCCAAATTCCACGTTCATACCGACATGCATATTATTATTTTTCCTTATTCTGGTGTTATTTACATTCCCGGAGCTGGTAACACATGTTTGCAAGCTGAATTCGTGTTAGTAAGAAATCTCTGACACTGCAGCAAATTTCTGGTGCAAGCATCTGTCATCAACTAATAATTTCGTTCTTATTCCTACCTCTAATTTTGTAGCAGGTTTTTTGTGAAGGAAAAACACACAACCTCCCCCCTCCCCCCCCCCTCCGAAAAACTTACCGTAGTCTGTCCTGCAGTATCAGCACATCGTTTGCGTGCGAGAGGGGAGCGCAGAGGTGGCCGGGCTGCGGGGAGCAGCGGGAGCTGCTGTCTGAGGGCTGTGCTGCATCCTGCGCCGCCGCCTCATCCCCCTCCTGGGCACACTGCAGCGCTGCCTCGCACCCACCGCGCAGCGGGCAGGGAAAGGGCTGGGGTTTCTGATGTGGATGGTGAACTTCTCCCTCCCTCCCTCCCTCCCTCTCTTCCAGGCTCTTTCAATGCATCAAAACGCCGGGCGTTAGGTAACCCCCCCCCCCCGAGGGGCATTCCTGCGGGCAGCTTTAGCCGCAGCTATCGTTCCTTTAAACCTCCCTCTTTGACAAGCCCTGTTACCTGGTGTTCTAGTTTACCTTCCCTTAACCTCTCCTCCTCTAATAAAGGTTAATGCTAATTCAGGCTTCCCATCGAAAGCTTTTTTAAGCTATGCTGCCAGAGTATCTTTTCATGATTTTAAACTACTCCGTTTTCTACTCCCCAGATCGTACTGTCGCTGTGTTGTCAGGTAGGATATAGCTCAGCTTGGAGGATTTTACAGATTTCTGTAGGAAATCTATATCTGAATTTCTCCAAGCGATATGGCAAGAGTGGATGCACTTATAATGCTGTTCATTTTAACATGGTGTAATGCAACAAGCCTTAAAAAAAATCTGTGCATAATTGGCATGTTGCTCTTTAGGCTATCTTTAGGTAAGAAAACTTTGTAAATGTCTTCTCCTAGAACCGTTGTATGCACAGCAGCTTAGAATTGCATTTGCATAGCTCGTGACTTTAATTTTTAGTGGTAATTTAAAGATTTTGAAGTTTATTGTAATAATATATGAAACGTGTGCTCTGGGCAACATCCCCAGAAGTAGTCCCTCCCTGAGGCAGGGACTCAAAACTATAAACTCCGCCACTTTGCAGAGATGTCGTGGAAGGCTCAGCATACAGCAGCTTCTTTCCAGAAGTCTAAACATTCAGTACTGATTAAAAAAAATAATTTACCTCTGAGACCACCCTCCGACTTCCCAACAAACATTTGGCTTATCAGAAGGCCAGTGTGTGTCACTTGTCCTCAGGGCCAGAAGGGAACCCATAAAGCACTGAGACATCGTGAGCTAAAAGGGGTCTGACATCCATGCAACATTACATGAATTTTTAAAGTTTATATTAATAATATTGAGTGCACTCTGAAAACACTGCTTCAGAGGAAGAAACTAGTGAATGTGCACAACTAGTTCTGCTCGTTGTTTCCCCGGGGGGGCTGCAAACGGTTTCTATTTTATCCATAAAAATCAGAAGTATGTAGGTAAAAGAAAGCCTTTTTGTACTTGTGTGTCAAGTGTTTGGAGCCGTTTCTGGTTTTGGTGACAGCTGTGTAACTGTGTACTCGTACCCTTCGCTGCCTTCCCGCGCCACAGCCTGAGGTGAGTGGGGTTTTACAGCAGTCAGAGTTTTGGCAAAGTTTGATCTGAAGGAAATCCCCTCGCTACTGGTGAAGAACAAGTGCTGGCTGTGGGGAGGATGGGTTTCAGAGCCCTGTAATCCATCGTTACCAGGCTGTTACCCCGTCGTTTACAGAAAACAGGCCTTTGAATGAGAGACGGTAGGTATGTGTGCATGTCTGTCTGTCTGTCCAGGCACATAGGCTTTGGCTTGGATTCCCAGCCTGCCATCTCAGCAAACACTCAGTTGTGCTTTAAGTGACCAAAACATCCTTGAATTAGAAAGCTTTATTAAAATTGACTTGAATTCATGGCATTCTCTTTACAGCCCAGTAAAACAAACAATTTTGAGAAGCTCAGAGTACGTCTAGGGCTGTGCCAGTTCTTGGAAGCTCCATGGCTGTGTATGTTACATATATATATCTATGTATATAGGCACGCACATACTCTGTTTTCTGGACTCACTAGTGGCTGTAACTTGTGGGCACAATCCGTATTGCATTTTGAAATGGTTTGCTTCAGGCAGAAGCGGGTTGTTCCCTTTTGTGAAACCCGACGTGCAGAAACGCTGGGGAGCCGCCCGTGCTGCGGTCTCCTCGCCTGCCCCAGCTTCCCCTTTTCTCATTTATTGGAAGAATCCTTCATTTAAGACAAATGTGAAGCATGCTGGCCATCGGTTTGGGCAGCCTCCAGAGGGGGTTGTGGCTGTGGCAGCTGGGGTGGTGGTTCCTCCATCTCCTGAGTCAGTGACTGGGGTGGTGGGGGCAGCGGTTCCTCCAGTTCTGAGGACAATTCCTGGTGCTTGCTGCCACCTGGACTCTGGTCCCCAGCTGGTTCCCTCAGCCAGTCGGGGAGAGGCGGCAGATCCGGGGGGTCGGGTGAAGCCCCTGGGTGAGGACAGGACTCATCTGCAGCTCTTGCTGCTGGGGTGGTGGGAGCTGGCGAGGTGTCCGGGTTGGAAACTCCGGCCGCGGAGCCGTCTTCGGCTGGTGGAGGCACGTGGCTGTGGTCATCGCTGGTGGCACAGGGGGAGGGTTTCTCTGGCTCGGTGGGATCTTGCTGCATGGCTGAGTCTATTTTCCATTTCCAAGGCAACATAAATAAAACCGATGAGCGTTTAGGAGCCTGGTCGGAGTCCATAAAGACATCTGGTGTGTCTCCATCTGCAAATGGAGAACGACCTGCCCAGTTCGAATCAAGCACTGGCCTCTTGCGGCATTTCCACAGGAGAATTACAACAATAGCCATTATCATACTAATCAAAATGATGCCAATTATCAGTGCCGCGATCCAGCTCCCATCGCTGGGCTCACTGTGTGCTTCGGGGAGCTCGGGGGGGGGCGTAATGGCCAGGGCTCCTCCGGGTTTGTGGGGAGGGAGCCCGGCTGCTGGAGGGGCTTTCTCTGCTCTTGGAACCCTCATTCTGGTGTTTGCTTTTCTTCTATTCGTGGAACCGTTTGGAGGTGTTGCTGTAGAGAGCGATTTCCAGACTTCTGCATAGAAGAGAACCACAATTAGGTGCTTGTTGGCCATTTTCCTGAAGCCTCTTTAAATATGGCCCCTCCTGTAGCAGGAATGGAATAGAACAGATTGACTTGAACACTGTGTTTGCTGTAAGGTCACTTTGCTGACACCAGGCAATTTTATGTTGATGCTAGAGTAGTGAAAATAATATTAGACCCAATACTTAAAATTTCATGCCTGTTCCCTTTTGCGAAATCAGGAGGTTTCTCACTGGGTTTACAAACAACAAGCAGATCATCCCAAGATAGTGACTTCTTTGAAGAGTCTGAATTGGTTATTATTACCTTTTTTCACCTTATTGGAAAAAGGCATCAGCAGAGAACTCCTAACAGTGTTTCAAAATAACATTTTTCAGTCATGTCAATGGTTCTGGACCAAACAGGAGGCACTGGCAGCAGTGTTCACAGCTGGGATTGTCACAGCAAAGAGAATTGTCCTGTTTTGATGGGGATATGCTGAGACCCAAGTAAAAGGTTCTTTACGTTCTCTTAAACTTTTATTTCCTGTTCTTGCCTTTCTTCAGCAGTTAAGGGTAGAGCGTAGTAATGTTTAAAAAGTTTCTAACTACCGATGGTGTAACAGAACAGCGTTCTAATGTTGACCTGTTTGTATAAAGAAGTTCCTGCGTGTGAGTGCTTTTCATAATGGAGGAGATTGCAGCAGCGTTAAGTTGGTGGCATGAAATAGCTTTCTTTTTTTTTCCTCTACTGTTTAGAGTTCGGGTCTCTTATTGTCTCTCTATGAAATAAATAATACAAAATGCGTCCACTACAGAGCATTTTTCTATCTGAAGTTACTTTCATGCAATTTGAGCTAATTTATTAGTTACTGTATCACTAGTCCTGTGAAGCTATGCATAAGTCTTTGTGGGTTTACGAATATGCAAAATTAAATTTCTGGTGTAAACACCTATGAGTAGTAAATGCTTCTTGAGAACATTATGAGCTAAACTCTGTGAGGTTTATAAGAGGTAAAAATGATTCAATTTAATTCTCATTCTGCTCCCCTGTTTTCAAACTCTAGTCAAGTAATACTTCTGCATAGAGTTCACGATAGCTCATAGTAACAGCAGCAGAGAACGTGTGTTTGAATCCCAAATACTTTAAAAACACAGACATTCAACAAGAACTTTGAAAACACCCTGGAGTCGGGACGTACACCGTGCTGGCCACCCTGCGGTGCCTTTCCAGAGCAAATAATACAAATATTAAGCCTTTCCATTTTGAAGTAGATCCTTACCTGCACATTTCTCTTCTATGGTGCAGGCATCGTCTCCCTTGTGCGAAGCCTTAGAGAGCCCGTGTGCCGAGAGACAGGCAGCTTAAAATGGCTCGTTTCATGTTGAGGTAGGGTTTTTCTGGGGCTGGAGAGGAAGTTTATCAACACTCACTGCAGGAAGTGTCGAGAGTTGGGCGATTGCTAAGAGCCTCAGTGCAGAGTTTGCATGCTTTGCCAGTGAACTTTCCAGCTCTCTTGTTTTTAGAAAAACCAAACATTTAAATGTTTGTGGCTTTTGTCCTGTGTGTGCGGATTATCTAGAAATTCGTAAATACTTGTTTGCCTGTCATTGTTGAAAATAGCTATAGTTACTTCTGTCTGAGTCAAAAAATAGGCAAGTTTGGATTGGATTTGAATCTTACTGATTTAATTTCAGCGGTGGGTTTGGTGTGCTGTCATGGTAATTAGTGGAAAAGCAACCTCAGGTTCATTACAGTGAGTCATAGAGAGCTATCTGATTACAGGATGCTGGCTTGCTTACGCATCTGCATTTCTGTAGTTGCATTAAAAGGCAGATAACTACAGATTCCACCCTTCTGCCCCTGCTCTGCATGGAATTATTCCCCCTGGATGACTTTGGTACCTGCTGCCGTGGTTAGTGGGGGCCATGTTCTCTGGGCAGCTCTTCTCCTGCTCTCTCTCTTTGTCCCTACCATTTCCTATAGCCCAAACGACTTTTGTCTCCTTTAGCATTTTTGCCTTGAAATGCTGCTTGGCAAAAAGAGACCTGTACTAATACGTCCTTGCAGCATTTTGCAAGTGTCTTCTGCCAGTGCCAAGTATCTACTGCCAGATCCTCCTGCAGCTTCTTCACCTCCTCCTGCTTTCCCTGTTGTTCCTCTCCTGCTCACACACTACTTCTCTTTTTCAGACTCTCCCTGCTCCCGCAGCAAACCCGACTCCTGATCCCACACGCACGCTATAACTCGGTTTCTTGACTGATTCCTTCATCTCATCCCTGCTCTCTCCAACCCTCAGATTCTCCACCTACATTTTGCCACAATTCCCACCTCAATGACAGTTCTTTTTCCTTCCTGTTTCTCCTTCCTCCCTTCCACTAATACGATCGTGATTCTTTCCTTTTTTTCCTGCTTTTGTCATGGCACTGCTGGTCTGCTGCCCGCTAACGACTGGCTGACTCTGAGGGATTCTTTCTCCTGCCTGAGCTCTGCTCCCTCCCAGCTGTGAGCGGTTTTACACCAGGTCACGTTCTCATCTTTGCTCTCTCAGATTCTTTTTTTAGTCCTTGCACAGCCTCTGCCAATGCCTCCCGTCCCCGTGCTGGTTTGGGGGAAGGAAGAAGTAACTGTAATGCAGCATCGCCCAGCCCTGCTCTTTCGCTCTTTCTCTCACCAGTGGGAGATGTTCCCAGTTCATCTCCTGGAGCGACTGGGTTGTCCTCACCCATCTGTCACAGTTTGCCTTTATTCTTCTCCTGGTCTCCTGACACAGTGCCCTGGCCTCCCGTTCCGTGGTGTGGTGTGTCTCCTCCCTTTGAGCTCTAAGGCCTGGATTTGTGGGTTTTGGCAGGTTCATTGGAATTTGCCCTGTAGTTGGGGTGGCTTTTTCCCATCTCCAATGAACTTATTTTCTACTGACTCCCAGTTCCGGGCTGAGCTTGCAAACTCCTTCCAACTTTATCTTCTTCACTGCATAAACCACCTTTGTCACAGGTATCTGCATGTTTTGGGGCTTTTTTAGATCTTGCCCTCTCTTGCTTTCCCTGAATACCGTCTTTCTCTGCTTTTCTGTTGCTGCTTGACCTGCCCTTCCAGCTGAGGGGAAGGTGGTATCATGGAAGGTGAATTGAGGGTTCAGCCTCGTGTCCTGATACGTTCAGACTCACACAACCATCTCTTGTGTCAAAAAGGTTTGCTGCAGATGCAGGGGATGTTTGGAGCTTTATCACTCTCTGTTTTAACTCTTGTAACTGTGGTGCAACAGAGCTTCTTTAAACCCAACAGCTTGTGAAAAACTCGTGTTTCCTTAAAATAACAAAGCTCTGCTGTAGTGAGGGCTAGATGCAGGCGTCTCCCCAGAAATACGGGAAAAGTCTGGTCTCTAGGGGAGTAAAGAAATGAAAAGTTGATGTGGTTCTTGAAGACATTTTTGGCATGTAGTGATCAGTTGTGTCAGGACAAAGTGGAACGTGTTTCCCTCTGGGTGTTTCTTTGGTGCAAGAAATCACAGCTCCTTATCAGAGGAGACCTTTACTGACCAACAGCAAATGTTATAGGAATATAATATTCCAAAATGCCTTCTCTAATATTTTTTGTAAAATTTTGACTCTGAGAAATGGTATCACGTAAGTCATTTAAAAACTGATGTTATTTGTTTATTGGAGGTAACAAGTTGAAACAGTTCTCATATTCTAATGTACAATACAAACTTCATATATTCATACACCGAGTTGAAACACAATAAATATGATTCAAATCTCAATCTGGTTCAAAAGGTATTGAGCTGGTTTAAGAAGTCCTTGATGAAAAAAAGGGCGTTTTGAGGGAAATTAGTTCCTGGTACAGTAATTGCATCGAAGTTGTGACTGAGTTATGGGTATCTTAAAATCCCAACCTGGACGTGGCTGTGTACCGCCTGGTATGGAATGGTTATTAACTGTTAGAGGACAGTTAACTGTCCTATTTTTCCTCCTAATGGTCTTTGAGAATGGGCAAACTTCAGTCCTTTTGGTTTATCCTGTTGACCTTCTATCACCATCATTTCTGGTCAAAGGTGTAAAGCCGGTCTTGACACCTTTTATAAAAAGCTGTTTAACACAATCTTATTCCCTTCTACATCTATGAGTTACTACAGAATTTCCGCTGTCATCAACGGAAACCCCCTAAGAGCTGTATTTAGCTTTCCTGTGCTAACATTCATGTTCCTACTTGAAAGCTAAGCTTTTGCCTCCTATTAATGGTTTAAAAAAGGCAAAAGATGAGTTTTTATCTGACTGGGAGTTAAATCTCAACTACAAAATTGGTTAGAGTGGGTTTGTGGGACCGTGGTTCTTTGTTTTCCTGTTTGTTATCTGTTTCCTTAGTGAGTTTCTCAGTAGTTCCATCTTCGTTTTTCCTCCCCGCGATAAAGTCTTGCATGATCAGCTCAGTCCCCGCTGTCTCCTTGGGCATCCTCTGCCAGGTTCCCGCTGCCGTTGGCCATAAGCTGTTGGTCACCAGAATGTCACCGTTGCTCCTGGGCCGACGCTTGCCTTGCTGAGTTTTTTTGAGATAGGACATTTTGTTTGCTGTTACGACTGTCAACAGAAATAAGAAGGTGCAGATAAGCACGAGCACTGCTATTACAATGAAACAAATCATTATAAGAGACTTATTGTCTTCACATGCTTCTTTGGTCATTGTATTCTTGGGTTTGCTGGTATTTCTGGATCCTCCAGCGGCAGAAACAGCACTTCTGGTGGGGAAAGATGTTGAATTTGGGGCCATTGAAAAGGATAAGGATTGCAGGGTACTATTCCGTGTTTCGAAAGTAGTCATTTTGCTGCTGAAATTGATGCTCAGAGGAGAATTTGTATTGGCTTCTGTTACGTTCTGGCTTCCACTTTGGTTTTGGCTGATGGGGTCCCAGGTTTCATTTATAACCCTGGGATAATTGGTGTGGTTTGCACTTGTTTGCAAACACAAAGAAAAGATTATCACGACAGGGAAGACCAAGCGTGGTTTATTGTGTCTCTTTGTCTTCATCTTCCTGTTTAGTCACCTGCAAGAATCCAAATGATGGTATTAGTTCAGCAAATGCTGGCGCTCAGGGGATTGAGTCAGACTTAGCAGGGAATAGCAGGCAGCAGCCTTTCTGATGAGAAAAAAAAATATAAATAAAATGTAACGACCTCGTTTTTAGTGGATGTAGGAGGATGAGTTCAAGTACTTGGTATTCTGAAAGAAGAGGTTGTCTCCAACTTCTGACAGTTTGAGGTTTATAGGAAATACATGAAGATTACAAAAGATCACGGAGCAAAGAGAGAAAGGAAGGTGTTTCCTACAGACCGCTCCGTGACGCAGAGACCGGCTCCGTGGAGGTTCCTCCTCGGCCGCGGTTCCTCCTCTTTACAGCAGACCCTGTTGCAGCTGTAAAACTCATCACTTCTGCTTTTACACAGTGAAAGGAGAAACCCAGGTGAAGTTCTCAGGTCGCTGCCTCTTACTCACCCGCCTTGCCCTCGGTGTGGGAAGCACAACCACCCCTGTAAAGATGGCCAAGTGAAAAACATTCACCTGACCTGTTCCTGGGAGTGACAGCGCTCTGGAGACAGCAGAGCTGGCTGGAGGATTTCAGAAATGCCTAGGAAAATCTTTGTTCTCTAATTTTTCTGCTTTATTGCACAAAAGGCTATTTATCACAGATGTACTTCTCTAATTTTTCTCCCAAACATGCTACAGATTGTGACATTTGGTTTAAAATGCCTGAGATAATTATGCAAAGTATGTTCTGTCTCACATTTGTGTGCTATTCAGTTTTGTACCTGTTGAATCTCTCTGTAGGGCAGGAAACTGATCTTTAAGTCAGTCTGATAATAACCTCAAAGTCTGAGATAATGACCTCAAAAATATCAGTGACAAACCAGACGAGCGGTGACACCGCTTCTCTGCTGCTGCTCCGGCCGGGCTGTGCCTCCGAGACACGTCCAGAGCTTGAGGCTCGTTATCCAGGAGATGTCTCTCGTTCACCCGTCTCTATTAACAGAACAACGTGTGTCCTTTGAACGTTACAGTCTACATTTGGATCAAATATACATACTAAAGAGAATTACCAAAAACAACAGTGCTGTTTGGATAAATACATTTGTTCTTGAAGCTCTTACTGTAAAGGTAACAAAGCAGATCTGTAAATTTGTAAGATGAGGTAATTTCTAAATACTCCAGACAATGTTTGTTTTGTCACAGTCAAAAGTTAATGTGCCTGCTGAGGAACTTGGTGTATTTGCTCCCCAAAAATCAAAGGGAGAACTTGACTGACTAGTGCTACCCAAAGGCAGCCCCTCCTGCTGCTGCCCTTCCAGGAGGACAGGAGGTGCCTGGAGCGGGACCAGGGAGCAGACCATGGGCATCTCCCCCTGCGTGACCAAGGGGCAGCAGAAGATATATTTATCTCTCACTTTGCAATTCCCCCCTAGCATAGAATTAAACTCCATTCTGAGGTGAATCCTTACGGTTAAGTTTGAACTAGAAACCATCTTACTAATCAGCTACAGCTCAGGTTGAATTTATCTTTATATGGTAAAGGTTGCCTGGGTGATGTCTTGGAGCATATTTTACAAAAGGAAAAAAAGCAAAACCAGCAAAGCTTTTGCTTTAGAAATGCAACATTTTCCATAAAGAAGCGTGTTTGCCGGCACAGATATACCCCGGTGTTTAATGTCACTGCCCCAGAGTTGCAGATCTCCTCCTGCCTGCTCCCTCCAGGAGCACAGCGAGTCCAGTGGTAATTGTGGTGTCCTAGACCAGATGTGCTTTTCTTAAAAATAAACAAACTGATGTTAAGGGCTTTGCTTAAAATGGTAAGAACGAAGGAATCCTTAAAGAACTGGGTTTGTTTTTTTTTCGTTTTAGTTGGAGCCTCTGTGCATAGGTATTGACGGGCTCATCTGTCCCATCCCTATCGCAGTTCCATGCAGGAACACCAGGGCTGGGCAGAGACTCACTGCCAATTCCTTGGAGGCTGATTATCGATAACCTTTAATGTTACTAAAAATACAGTTCTGTCAGCTTCCTTAATTCAGCTGGAGATAATATCTTTACAGATTGTTAGTATTTTTCAGTTACTTGAACTTCTTTAAAAATACTTCTGCATATACTTTTCAACAAAATCTAAGAAACTTTGAAGTGAAACATAAAATAGGAGAAGGAAAAGGTGTGCTTACCTTGCCAAGATGGAGTCAAAAGAAAGTTGGTCTTTCGGATATTTAGTCCTTTAACAATAAAAAGGCTCTGTGCATATACTTGCTCTGGGGATGCGAAGGACCATTACCATAAAGCAAGCAGGTTGAGGCAAATCTGTAACTGAAATGACATGTCCTTGACTCTAAGTGGAGAGCTCAAACCACAGAGATGACACACTTCCTCTCTGTAACAACCATACCATGACACGGTAGAGGGGGAAAAACACCAACTTGCCCAAATTAGCCCTCAGAACAACAGGAAGTAGCACAAGGGGAAAAAAAAAGTCTCTCTGGCAGACGACTACGCCACATTCATGAAGTTTGTCTCCTCCGTTATCCTTTGCTGGGGGTTTGACCTGGGGTGTCACCAGGAGCCGTGTCCCAGCGCACTCCGTTCCGTACCTGCTCTCGGGCTTGGGGAGCTCTTCCCCCAGGCTGCTCGTTTCCCTTGAAAGGGCTGAGTTCACGCGAGCTTGAAGCAGTGACAGGTATTTAAAAGTACCTTTCATGTTCACCAGCTACTCCTGAGCTTGATTTTTAATTAATTTTAAGAATTAATTTACTCTTCCTAGGAGAATTTTGTCTGCTGTGCTAACTCTGGGGACTTGATGTAGGCAAATCACTGTCCGGTCTCATAAAATTCAGAGAATCTTTAAACAAGAATAAAAGGTTCTTAATATTTATATATTATCTGAAATCTTTTCTGGCAAGAGCTATTTTGTAGACAGATCCTCAGAGGATGGACCATTCTTAGAAACATTCTGCCGGGTGTTAGTGTGCTGTGCTGTATAGTAAATGGAATGAGTTTTGAGAGCCTTTGAACAAGTTGGTATGTGGATGCTTAATTAGTCTTAATTTTGACTTCTGAAATACATTTATTTTCCCACATATAAAAGTAGATATAATTTGAATCTCTAGAGAGGTTAAAAAGTTAGTTTGAGGGACCTATACTTTGCTTGTATTTGCAAAGGAACCCCGAGCTGTTTCCATGTAGTCCAGCTTTGACCCTGTGGATGCACCGGTGCTCTCCAGCAGGGATTTTGTTCCCTTTTGGTTGAAGGAACCTCCCATCTGCCTGGGGGTTTCCATGGCCCTTCAGAATGACCCTGAGTTAAATCCCAAGTCAAGTTCTGGGCACCAGACCTGGGTGGTGTTTGAGCCATGATGGAACAGGAGCAATGGCCACTGGTCCAGCACTGCTACTTTGGATCCATGGGTTTTGGGGTTGGTTTTGTCGGGGTTTTTTTTTTTTTTGGAACTATATGAAAGATCCCTCTGGTTTATTGTTGCAGTAGAATGTGTAATGTGGATCTAAAATACGAACCCAACGATGTCTGTCTTGTTCTCTTAAAGATTCAAGACTGGTCAGATCAACGGAGATTTGCTGATCTACCACGTGCTGCTCACGCTGAAGCCATACTATGCAAAGCCATACGAAATTGTCGTGGACCTCACGCACGCCGGGCCCAGTAACCGCTTTAAAACAGACTTTCTTTCTAAATGGTTTGTAGTTTTTCCAGGCTTCGCTTATGAAAATGTCTCCGCAGTTTTTATTTATAACTGTAACTCTTGGGTCAGAGAATACACCAAATACCATGAAAGGCTCTTGACAGGTCTGAAAGGAAGCAAAAGGCTTATTTTCATAGACTCTCCAGGGAAGCTGGCAGAGCACATCGAACACGACCAGCAGAAGCTCCCAGCAGCTACCTTGGCTTTGGAGGAGGACTTGAAAGTATTTCACAATGCTCTCAAACTGGCTCACAAAGACACCAAAGTTTCCATTAAAGTAAGTCCTTTCAGTGCCATTCCTAGTCAATTGCTATATTTTTATAAGGATTTGAATAAGATTTTACTGTGTCTTAATTCTCCTTTACTGTCTTGAGGAGAAATCACAACATATTAGTATGCCTCTTTAGAAGTATAAAATTTCATACATTTATCTTTATAATATATATATAATATATGTCTTCTCTCTCTGTATTGCTGACAGTAGATGCTGAACCACTTTTCTGTTCTCTTTGTAAGGTTGGGTCGACAGCTGTGCAGGTGACATCAGCAGAACGGACAAGAGTCCTGGGACAAACAGTGTTTCTAAATGACATATACTACGCCTCTGAAATCGAGGAAATATGTCTTGTTGATGAGAACCAGTTCACCTTGACCATCGCCAACCAAGGCACGCCGCTCACCTTCATGCACCAGGAGTGCGAAGCCATCGTGAGGTCCATCATTCACATCCGGACGCGGTGGGAGCTGTCGCAGCCGGACTCCATCCCCCAACACACCAAAATCCGCCCGAAGGACGTCCCCGGGACGCTCCTGAACATCGCGCTGCTCAACCTGGGCAGCTCCGACCCCAGTCTGCGGTACAGACCCTTCCGATTGATACGAGCTTTGGTCAAAAATGTGAATTCTTTCCAAGGTTTTTGTAGTGTTAGGGAATGCCTCTTGAACAAAACCATCTTTCTTTCACCACAGCTCCATAAAACGTACTTTTTAATATAAAGAAAGTTTTCTGTAGGTGAAGACAGACTGTCAGGGTAATGGAAGGCATATAGGAAGCTTAATTTGTCTTTACAAGGAGAAATATTCTGCTTTGCAGTGCATGTTTGTCAGGTACATTTGATTTTCACTCGTTGAGTTCAGTGTTGGTCCCCTGGGAGCCCAACCTCTCGGAGCCGCTCCTGGCAGGAAGGGTCTCCTGGATGCTGGCTCTCCCAGCACCGGGAAATACTTAGAATTTCCTGGAACTGAAAGATTTTCTGAGAGGTACAGTCCAGAGTCCTTCAAGTGTACTCTTTAACCTCACCAGAAATTTTTTAAAGCAAGTAGAGGAGTGATTTCCATGTCTCTTAAGGCAAAGGTTGTCTCTGAATCTTAACTGGTGCAGGGAAAAAAGTTCAGGATTTAGATGGAATCTCTTATGTAGCAGGATCGGTTTGATTTTTAAATTGTCAATACTACTACTGTGATGCTTTGCTGTGATGTGTGTATTTTAACGTGTACCAGAAAACTATTACAAGTCCCATTGCTTGCTCTGTTGCAGGTCTGCTGCCTATAACCTTCTCTGTGCCTTAACCTGTACCTTTAATTTAAAGATTGAGGGCCAGTTACTGGAAACTTCAGGTCTGTGTATTCCTGCCAACAACACCCTATTTATCGTATCTATTAGTAAGACTCTCGCAGCTAACGAACCGCACCTCACCTTGGAGTTCTTGGAGGAGTGTATTTCGGGATTTAGCAAATCTAGTAAGTAACGCTGGTGTTCCTGAACGCTCACCGGGAATTTGACGGGATTTCAGCTGGCAGCTGTCTGGCTTAAGCAATTAAGCTTCCTGGTGTTACTGAGTCACAATCAGTTTAACTTGCAAGGGCTGGTTTAGAGCCCTTTTAGCTCTTTTCAAGATTATCCATTTATATCTGTTTGTTAATAATGGAGTTGTGTAATCCTGTGACGCCAGGCAGTTCCACAAATTGGAACGGCGTCTGTCGGAGCAAACCCCTTGCTTTCCCCGTTCAAATGTGGCTCTTTCCTTTCCCATGATGTAAATTTAAAAAAAAAAAAGCCACCACCAAAGGCAATGGCCTTTTAAACTTGGAAATTAATGTTAAAACAAGGTTTTTACTAGACATCTCAATTGTTCAGAGGATTAAGTTCATTCCGAGACACCTCAGTACAGCTTTGTTTCCTGTCACTGTTGCTGGTTTTGTGCAGCAAGTCCTTTGGGGAGATCTCCCTCGGGCTGTTACTGGCTCAGCAGAAGCAGAGAATATTGCAGAACAAAAATCAAAATTTGAGGTCCATGATCGTGAAGCTTTGAACTCCAGCAGATACACACCCAGAGGAGTTACAGGGTTCTTCAGTCGTATCAAAATTTATCTTTTCGTGTTCGTTGTATCTCCATTGTAGATCTGGTTCTGTTGCACTGCTTCTGTCATCCCTTTTTTCTAGACATAAAACAGCTCTGACTTCGCTGTTGGAAGCTGTTTAGAATACATTCTCCAGATTAAACAGACATTCTCTTCAGTAGTCCCACCTGCTACTGAACATACACCTGTATGTCACGTCTCCTAATAAGATACTAAAATGCCATCGTTTCCTTGCCAGGTTCCTGCAGACACTTCTGGGATGTCACTATTAGAGAATGTTTCCTTTTGCAGCTTATCTGTTTGCCCAGTGTTATTTGCTCTGCTCTGAGAGTAATTATTTCAGACAATGAAACTGAAAAGCACTCACAAATAGTTATTTACTTACCAATAGAGACCGGTGCTGATTCTGTGTCACAAAGTGAATTCTTATTGCAGGTATTGAACTGAAACACCTTTGTCTGGAGTACATGACTCCCTGGCTCTCCAATCTGGTCCGATTCTGTAAACACAACGATGATGCCAAGCGCCAGCGAGTCACTGCTATTCTCGATAAGCTTATAACGATGACAATAAATGAAAAACAGATGTATCCTTCTATTCAAGCCAAGATATGGGGAAGTCTTGGACAGGTACAAATTCTGCATAATTTATTGCGTGTTTTTTATAAACAGATTATAATTTCTTCAGAGTTCTGAAGCACTTTGATTTGGAGTAAAACCTGATGAAATTAATCTATTAATCTTTATACTTCTAATTTTTACAGTAGACTTTTTTCCAAGAGGATAACATATGACTAAAAGTGGCGCTTCAATTTATTCTAGTTATGCATCTTCAACTGAAAAATGATGGATTGCTTATTTAAAAGTTGGTTTACTGTGGAAGAATAAAGTTAATCTGACTGATAAAAGAGGATGCTTTTTTCTCTGACAGATAACAGATCTCCTTGATGTCGTGCTGGACAGTTTCATCAAAACCAGTGCCACGGGGGGCTTAGGCTCCATAAAGGCTGAGGTTATGGCAGACACAGCGGTAGCACTGGCATCTGGAAATGTCAAATTGGTTTCGAGCAAAGTGAGTTCCCTCTTTGCCTTAATTTCCTTTTATGTAATGATTTCAACGTGACACTGAGATGCTTTCTGATAACTCAGTACAGGCAATAATGTGAAAACCATGATAAAACAGGTTCTAAGCAGCAGAATAATTCCAGCGTTGAATTGTTCTTACTGAAGTTTTGAGCTGTGCCTTTTGAGTGAAACGAGACGGTTGTTCTCTTTCCAGGTGATTGGAAGGATGTGTAAGATCATTGACAAGACTTGTCTGTCCCCGACCCCTACACTGGAGCAGCACCTGATGTGGGATGATATTGCCATCCTGGCCCGTTACATGCTGATGCTCTCCTTCAACAATTCCCTGGACGTGGCCGCCCATCTCCCCTACCTCTTCCACGTGGTTACTTTACTGGTGGCCACTGGTCCCCTTTCTCTCAGAGCTTCCACTCATGGGCTCGTCATCAACATCATCCATTCTCTTTGCACTTGTTCTCAGCTTCACTTCAGTGGTAAGAGGTTTTTTTCAGATTTTCAATTAAGCTGATCGCTCCATAGATCGTTTAAGAAATATTGGAGTTGTCTTTCTCTCTTTAAAGTCTTCTGAGAGTTTGAAAACACCATGCTGTAATTCAGCTTGCATGCAGATCCAAAGGGGGATGTGATCTGCAGCAAATGAGTATGGAGTTAAAAACTGACTGTCTGGTTTAGAGCAGGTGCATAATGTAAATTGTTTGTGTGACGGGTTTTAGAAAAAGAGAAGAAAGTAAGTGCCAGGAAGTGCCTGTAATTCAGAGAAAGGAGAAAATACGTCTGTGCTAAAACTGGCTGATGTGCATCTTTCGAATGGTTGCATAATGTGGTAACAAAAATATCAATTACATAAGGGAATTGTGAAGCCGTGCTGTTAAAACAGGTATTTTTGCATACTGCTGTATTTTAGCAGCCCTAAAATAATTGGCATTAGCGAATATGGAGCTGTTGCCTCTTACCACGGAAGTGCAGTATGAAGCCAGGATAGATTTTGTGCAGAAATAAATGAAAGTTTATGTAATCTTGTCTTTTTTTAAAGTATGTGAAAGCTCATTTGATATCTATATATATATCAACAGAGTGAGTGTGTGAATACACACACACACATATATGTGTGTGTAGAGAAAAGCTTTGCTTTGGTGCACAGAGAGAAAGGCAAACCTTCCTGTTCAAACACTGAATTTGAATTACACTGAAATGAATGGAAAGTTCAGAATTGTAAAAATATGCAGTGCTTGTGGCAGGGCCATCATTTTCTTCTCATTTAAGTGGCTTTTTTCATTTTGGTGCCAGAGCCAAAAGCAGAATTTGATTGCGGTTTGAACTTCCAGTGCCACTGGCGTTTCACAGCAGGAGCCCTCCAGGCCCATTTTCTGAGCGGGGTCAGGAGCAGTCCCAGTCTCACGGAATCACACCTTTACACAAGGTTCTTTCTACCTGTGTTTAGAATGGATCTTCCTGCAGGCAGCCCCCCGCGGTCTCTGCAACGCCCGCCCCGGGGCATCCTTGGGGAAATAGCAGAGGAAAGAGAGTGGGAATGTGCAGAGTGACTTAGAGGAGGATTATACTTCTGTATTCGTGGGAGGGTGAGCCTCAGAGTGTCGAAAATGCGGATTGAGTTTCAGTGGTTTCAACCTAATATGTAAAAATTTCTTCAACAGAGGAGACCAAGCAAGTTTTAAGGCTGAGTTTGACCGAGTTCTCTCTGCCCAAATTTTATCTGCTGTTTGGAATCAGCAAAGTGAAATCAGCCGCTGTCATCGCCTTCCGATCCAGCTACCGAGACAGGTCCTTCTCGCCTGGCTCCTACGAGAGGGAGACCTTTGCACTGACTTCCCTGGAGACCGTCACCGAGGCTTTGCTGGAGATCATGGAGGTACGTGGCTCCAGGCAACGTCCCGAGGGGAGAGCGGCTCTGCTCACGCTTCCCATGGGCAGGAGTGCAGTGAGAGGTTCCTCCTGTGACAGGATAATCAATAGTTAATTAGCTCACTTCTGAGAACTAAAATAACGGCACATTCTGAATTTTAAAAAGGCTTTTTCTTAATGTTCCATGTGTTCAACTATATAATTCCTTTTAGGCCTGCATGAGGGATATTCCAACGTGCAAGTGGCTGGACCAGTGGACGGAACTAGCTCAAAAGTATGTTGTGGATCTCAAAACATAACCCCTGCCCCCCGTGTGCTCTATTTAGAGTCCTCACTTGCTGTACAGCCCATTTGGGGTGTATTTGTTCAATATAGTGTTCTCTGTTTCTTCGCAGGTTTGCATTCCAGTATAACCCATCCCTGCAGCCACGAGCGCTTGTTGTCTTTGGCTGTATAAGTAAACGTGTGTCTCATGGACAAATAAAACAAATAATCCGGATTCTTAGCAAGGTAACAGAGCCGTGTGCCTTCAGTTGGTTTGGTGGCACTAAGTTTCATCAGGGCTGCGACTTCTGGAGTAACAGTAGTTTTTGATACTGCGTTTAAAATTGGAGACATTGAGATTGATCCAGAAGTCAGTATTTAAATAACTGTGAAATTTTCTGTTAAGGCATTTATCTGCATGCACATGATTCACAAGTTCCTTTTTTAAAAGGAAGTTAATAACCAAATGTCTTATAAATAAATACAGTAAAGAGCAGGATATTCCTGTAAGAAAACTTTGAAACAGACTTGCTTTGCTTGGAAATGCCATCACATATTTTCTAAAGAGAGTTGTGTTCCATAGCAAGTCAACAGTGTGCTAAGAACTTTTCCTTTAAGCATTTTATTAGAGTTTTATGGACATAAACTTTAATTGAAGAGCATCTGAAGATTCTGTTCTGTAAATATTGCCCTGTCCTGCAGGGACATGACTTAGCAGGGACATTTTTAACATGCCTTGTGCAAGTGCTTTCAGCAGTACATGTATCCCTTCTGTCTAAATCTCCATTTGGAAAAGTCCTTGAGAATTGGTTTAAAATGAGCTCAAGCTTTGTAAACTAATTAGAGCAACAATTATTGTTTAGAGCTTTGATCTTCATTTTACAAAGCAAAATCTAATTATGGTTGTATTTTTAATTACTCTTTTTTTTCCTCCTAAAAGGGACTTGAGAGCTGTTTAAAAGGCCCTGATAATTACAATAGCCAAGTTCTAATAGAAGCTACAGTCATAGCCCTCACCAAGCTGCAGCCCCTTCTCAATAAGGTAAACAACTGGATTTTTAGAGTAAACAGAGAACATATTTTGTAAATGAAAATTATAATTGTGGGTATAATTGCAAAAATGTGAGTGAGTGTTGTGGTATCTGAAGTTCATGCTTCACAGCTATGAGTCACGGTCGAAAGTGCTCCATATGGGGAACATCAGATGTTTGTACGTGGGACGACGGAGTCAGAAACGCTTTAGAACGTTCTGCTTCCTCAAACTGGGCCAGAGCAAAATGGGCAAAGGCTGTGCCACGGCCCCTCGACGCTCTTCCCAAAGGATTTTCACTCTCGGCTTTCAGGTGTTAGAAGGCCAATCTGTGCCTTTCAGATCACGGCTTGTAATGACTGTTCCTCTTACCTGATTTGGGATTAGTTGGCCATCGATGTGGGACTTTCATGTCCGTTATGTGATCAGCACACCAATGGATACACCATTAGTGAAGAGCCTCATCAAGTTACTGTTAGTAAATAATACTTGTTCCTAGAAAAATCAGCTGCTTAAGAGCTCCAGAACCTGTTGAATGCCAATTCTCCCTGCATAATGCTTCTTCGTTTGGAGAAGGAATTGCCTGGCCAGTTGCACGTACAGAATTGTGATCTGTTTTCAACAGCTCAGCTCTCCATTTGATACCAAAAGACAGGTTTCTGCTCAGGCTGGTGTAGGGCAATGTGTGTCTGGCGGTTTTGTGAGCATGGGAGGGAGTGTGAGAGACAAGAAATGGCTTTGGGGCAGGTGAAAGGCTTGAAATTAATTTGCTCTGTGCTGTTGAGCTGTGAAGTGCATTGAGCCCACGGGGTCATGTGTCCATCTGTCCTGGTGGAACCGGGGCAGCTGAGGACAGAACCTGCTGCGGGAAGGACAGGGATGCATCGGTCTTGCTTGTCTGTCACCCGCAAGAAGTGCCTTGAAAGTGAAGTTGTGGCTTCTCCTTTCCCTTCCAGGACTCCCCTATGCACAAGGCCCTCTTCTGGGTGGCCATGGCGGTGCTGCAGCTCGACGAAGTCAACCTCTACTCGGCCGGTACGGCCCTGCTGGAGCAGAACCTGCACACCCTGGACAGCCTGCGCGTCTTCAACGACAAGGTAACTGCTGGCCACTGACCCGTGGTTTGTGTAAGCAGTTAGAGCTGGTAAAAAAGAAGAAAATTTCCTTGTCCTCTCGGGCAGTGGTTAACCAACTACAGCTGAACTTTGCATTAGGAATTGTTTCACTTGTGTAATGTCAAGGTAAATTGAAGCTGTAGAGATGGAGCTCTTGTTACTCTGTTTCAAACTGGAACAGAAGTGTACCAATGTCTTCTAATCAAGGGCATGTTTGCTATTGTCATGGAAACTCAAAAAATTACTTTTTTGTCACTATTTTTTGAAAAAATACCCAACAAACCAACTTGAGATTTGATGAGTAACTTTCAATGAGGTGCTCCTGTGTTTTATTTTGCCGGGTCAGAGCCCAGAAGAGGTGTTTATGGAGATCAGGAGGCCTCTGGAGTGGCACTGCAAGCAGATGGATCATTTTGTTGGGCTAAATTTCAACTCCAACTTTAACTTTGCGCTGGTGGGACACCTGCTGAAAGGTAAGGGTACGTCTGGCTGCTCACGTCAGGTGAGCACTCCTAATTCAGAAATAAAAACAAACCCAAGGCTAAAAGGGAAAGATTAAGTGGTGGATTTTAACTATCTTGGATCACAGAGAAGATGGAGAATTAAACATTCTTTGACTAAAGGACTTTGCCAGGTTTCCCTCAGACACATTCTTTACCACTTCCTCCTGTCCCGCTGTCTTTCTGGTTTGCCCTCAGTTCAGGCTCACTGTTACTTTTAGAAGATTGTTTTGTGAGATAATAGATATAACAGATGCACAGACATGTGAAATGATGTGACTTTTGGAGGGAGGGACAGAAAAAAATTAATTTTGAATGTGCAATTTCTGTGAGCATTGTGCTTCCTTAATACTTACATGAAGTTTCCTGAGAACGTGCTGAAAAACATTTACCAATATTTTCACAATATTAATGCTTCATAAATATGCATTAAAATTAAATACAGGATTTTGGTTTCTTAACCTCATTTCTTAGGGTACAGGCATCCTTCTCCCACCACTGTAGCAAGGACAGTGAGGATTTTGCACACACTACTCGCTCTGGTCAACAAGCACAGGAACTGTGACAAGTTTGAGGTGAACACGCAGAGCGTGGCTTACCTTGCAGGTAAAACCAACCAACCAACCAACCCTTCTTCTAAATCTGGGCTAACTGAAAAGGAGTGAATTATTGTGGGGATTCTTATGGGCTTGGGTCGATAAAATTGTACCAGCATAAAGGAAACTTGTAACTGGAGATGGAGAAGGGTCTGGGCAAGGCTGGGGTGCATCAGGGAAAGCTTCTTGTGGGCTGAACGGTGCCAGCGCAGGGAGCGACTCTGCAACGTGGAAAACACTTCAGGGAGCCTGAAGGGCTTTTGGTTAAAGTGTGTGTCTTAGAACATTGACATTTCTAGTGGTCTAGAAATAGAAACTGTGCCCATGTGAGGGCAAATGTCTAAATCACGTAATTGTAACTGGATGGGGAATAGAATTCTTTTTAAATGAGCTGCTTTTTAATCAGTACATTTCAATGAGACATAATTACATCTCCATGGTTTGCTTTATACTAAGTAAAAAAATAAAACTGATAGAATATTGCTTACATTCTTCAATGTATTCCTATTGTGGAAAACTTACCTTAGCTTTCTTTGAATTTTTAGCTTTGCTGACAGTGTCTGAGGAAGTTCGAAGTCGCTGCAGCCTAAAACATAGGAAGTCTCTCTTGTTGACGGATGTTTCGATGGAAAATGTTCCTATGGATACATATCCCATACATCACAGTGACACTAGCTATAGGTTGGTTGTCTGACTTAAGCTGTTACCCAAATTTCAATGTCTGTTTACTTTAATAAGTCATCTAAATGTAACTTGTGGTGGGTTGAATACAAACCCACATCCATAAAGTTAAATTAATGTTCTGTCAGTGGTTCCAGAGCAAGGCGGTAACTGAGCCTGTGATGAGGAGTCTGAGAAACTGGAGTATTGAGTTCCCAGAGAGTTAGTTTGGAGATCTGTAGAGCTGTTTCAGAACTTAACTGCTTTGGAGGTTCTTAAACTCTACTGACCTCTTTCTACGAGACTTAATTTCACCTCACTTTTCATTTATGTTTTGGAAGAAAGTTTTGTTTGTCCTTTTAAGAGCTTTAAGGCATGTTTTAAGTAATCACTTGGTCCGTGTCTTTGGAAGATGGTGACACCTCGTAGCCTGTCTCTGAGCAGGCACAGGGATAAGGCACGGAATCACTCAAGAAGGGACCTGGAGCTGGTTTCTCTCAACAGGGAGCACTTTACTCAGTAGCTGTCTTCTTAGCATCACGTGGAACAACTGATTGTTAAATACCTTTCTCCTTGCCTCCTAGGCTGATTTGCTTGTGTTCTTTTCGTTGCTTTATTTTCTCTCTCTCCAGCATTACATGTGTATCAGATTGTTAGTTTTCACTAGCTCAGACATTTTTGCAAGCAATTGCTATTTCTTAATGTATATTTTAGGGAGATTAACCTGTTAGGAAAGATGGGTTTAATAAGGGGTAGTTTGGCTAGTTGAAAAATTTATGCCTAGGTGTGCACAGTTATAAAGATTTTCATAATTTAATTTCTCTGCACTTTCAGGACACTAAAGGAAAATCAACCCTGGTCATCACCAAAAGGGTCAGACAGACACCTGGCTGCCAGTTACCCGACAGTGGGACAGATAAGCCCTCGAACACGAAAATCCATGAGTTTGGATATGGGGCAGCCTTCACAAGCCAACACTAAAAAGCTTCTAGGTTATTAAGATAACTAATTTATTGATTTGTCTACAGAATGCCTTGGGAAGTGTTACTGGAGAAAAAATTATATTTGTATGTGTTATGACTCGATAAGTGCTTATTCCTGATTCAGAGGAATATCTGCAGCTTGTACAAAGTATAAATTTGAGAACACTGTACAGCTGCCTCGGGGACTAACTCAGTTCTTTTGGTCACGAAGCAAGAGCGATGCTCAGAATGTGTGTGTTGAAAGGAAGAAAAAAAGATATTGCAGAGCCCAAAGGTTCCTAGTGCCAGTTTTCTACTGCCGGCCCTCCTCCGACAGGATGAAGCAGCTGAATGCTCAGCTCAGCTACTGTGTTGAACGCTCTCTCTTATGCTAGAAAAGATGGTCCCAAAACATTCTAGATGTTTTGGAAGCAATCTGATTTTATTCATGGTGTCTCAGTACATGGTGGTTACAGGCAAAGTGTTAATGTCAGAGAAACGAGCTGAGTTGCTTTGTGTAACTTGTGGTTCCCCTTTTACATTCCACGGAGTAGATGGAAGAGGAGAAGCACTTCTTTAATTAGAGTCCTATTACTGCTTCCTTTTCAGTAATCACATTTTGGCATGTTTATTCGGTGTGATGTGATACCAGGAGACCACAGCATGCCCACGGCTTACATACTTGAATAAATCGCATGCTTTCCTCATCCGTATCGTGAAGCATTTTGGAAACTGTGATGGAGAGCGGCATGGTGTGATCGTATTTTCTTTACCATCCCTGAAAATGGTGAAAACGGCCCCAGATTCCTATCCATACGGTGTAGGCAGGAGAGTAGGTTGGCCAGAAAATCAGAAATACTTAGAATATGGATTTAGGTTCAATGTTTTTTAATTTCCTGATAAATTGTTTTTAGGTACAAGGAAAAGTTTTGACCATTTGATATCGGACACAAAGGCTCCTAAAAGGCAAGACATGGAATCTGGAATCACAACGCCTCCCAAAATGAGGAGAGTAGCCGAAAATGATTATGAAATGGGTGAGAAACAGGACTAACATTTTAAGAATAATACTAGTTATAAATGCTTTGTATGTATATACAAAGGATACTTTCTAAATTCAATGTTTATTTGCCTAGGTTGCTACAAGGTAAGGGAGAAATATCTTTCTTAACGGTGGCTTCTGGAGAGCAGAGTCTTCCCTGTGGCTGGACCTGAGGCCTGAGATAGAGTTGCTCAGTTTGCAGGTGCAGAATAAGCGGCTGCAAAGGACTGCATAGAGAAGCGAAATGAAATAAATAAAATTTGGCTTTTTTTAAGTTAATAAGCCCTAGCTGCAAATTCCTGCAGGAGATGGAACGTGACCTTGATACCTAGAATGCCTCTCTTCATCTTCTCCCACATCTGCTTCCTGTGCCCCCACCCCAATTGCAATGCAAGACCAGGGTCCTTCTCTCGTATCCACCGTTGGTCGGCTCCTGACCCTCTAATGGGACTCGCCACCCCTGGGCCTGTATTTCACCCAAGAGGAATTGGGGTTATTGTTGACCATCTGATAATACATCCCATGTAACGGTCTATGCTGCTGGTATTACGGCATAGTTGTTGCTTTTCTACTTTATGGAAAGGCTGGTGAGCTCTGCGGTTTTGTGTGTGACTGCATTTGTTGTGCGGGAGCTGATTCTATTTTGGTTTGGGTTTATGTCACTTGGGATGAATTGCTCTTTTTTTCTCTGGCAGAAACCCAGCGAATATCACCGCAGCAACACCCACACCTTCGAAAAGTTTCTGTTTCTGAGTCAAATGTCCTCCTCGATGAAGAAGTTCTGACTGACCCAAAAATCCAGGCGCTGCTGCTTACGGTTCTTGTAAGTGTCTTTGTGTATTGTCACTGTCTGATGCTCCAATATCTTTCAAAGAAGCATCCATGTTCCTTGCAGGGTTTCTAAATTCATATGCATCAGAATCACTGTGCCATCCTTCAAACTTTCTGGAAATCACTTTTTGAAATGGATTTAAATGCTCTTTGAGATCAAATACTGAATTTTCATTATTTGGATTGTCCCTTTTTCTGGCAGATTTTTATCACAAACTCATTTTATATAATAAAATTATATTCTATATTATACTTTAAAAGTTTAGTAGTGAAAACTGTTGGAATCACAGCACAGTTCAGCTTAGAAGTTGACTAAGGCGTAATAGAGGCACAGTATGATAGTGCTTTCTTCAGATGTACTGACACAGTTTCTTTCCTGATATAATTCAAAAAGACTTAGTTTTGCCAAAAACTGACTGGCTATTTTTTTTTGCCAAAATAGAAGCTATTTATTATGAACTGTTTTTTATTTTTTTCCTAAATACACTTAAAATAACTTTATTCCATTTCAGAAGAGGACATAAGTTAGTCTTTTATAATTCTGCTTTCTGCTGTTCAGAAGTCATAAAACCTTAAACTACCCCAACAAATCAAGCCTGTAACCACTCCAGTCCAATTAAAGCATGCTAATTTAATGCTTTGCCTTATGACAGGCGACGTTAGTGAAGTACACTACTGATGAGTTTGACCAGCGGATCCTGTATGAGTATTTAGCAGAAGCCAGTGTTGTCTTCCCAAAGGTCTTTCCGGTTGTGTGAGTATCTAAACCCCTGGCTTTGGGGCCTTTAGCCCGGCCCTTCCTTTGAGAGGTCTCTAGGCCGGCACAAGCTCATTTTGGGTTGTCCCTGCAGCCTGTCCATGGCTCGTCCAGACAAATGTCCATAGTGATGTGAGTCTTTTTTCCCCTATATTAAAGGAATAGAATGTTCTTCCTAGAAGAGGCGTCCGCAGGTGGTCCCTGAGCGCTCTCAGCAGCACGTTTTGAGGCAGGTTGGCAGAGTTTTGGAGACACCGTCGGAGGGAGCCCGGCTGTGTGGCCACCGGCTTCTCCCCACGGCTGGTGGTGTCACGCTGCCGTCACTCGGGCCGGGTGACCACACGGCTTCGACGCTTGTTTGATGCTGTGGAAATGCAAATTACATTTTAATAAGTTCACGGACCTTTCCGTGCAAGTCAATATGGGCTGTCTCTTAAGTATTATTTGCACCCCAGTCAGACCCAGGTTTTTCAATGAGCACAAATCAGAAGTGACCTGAAGCGTAGTTCAGGATACTCTTTGGGTGCATTTCTTCACTGTCAGTTGAAGGCAGTGTTCATTGGAGTCACTGTGTGAAAGGGAGACTGTCAGAAATTACCGTGAGTAGCCTTTTAAAACTGACCTGTGCATGATTTAGAAATACTGCTGCCTTTTCCTGGCTTTATAAAGTGGTGGTCGAAGCACAGAGAAGTTCTGTGAGTTATTGAAACCACAACTGTACGTAACTGGCATTTGTATTATAGCCCCCCAAGGGCGAGTCCCGCAAGGGAGAGCTCAAATGAGAAAGTGCCCCCCCCAAATTTTAAAAGCTCCTTTGAAATTCCAGCTCTGGCATGTACAGAAATGCAGTGAAGCATTTTTTTTGTTGAAAATAATTAAAACATTTGCAATTTAAAGTGCTGATGAAGTGGGGTTATATTGTTAGTACAATTTTTTGGAAGGTTACTCATCATAAGAGTCCTTGCTGAAAATATATAGGAATTGTTTTCTACTTCTAAAATTGTGATGGGATTTTAAACATCCCACCTTAACCTGCTGTTTGCTAAAGTCAGTTGGGAACTGCAGATTTATTTTATGTAATGAACAAAAAATAAGCCACTTCTGTTTTCCTCAGGCATAATTTATTGGATTCCAAGATCAATACCCTTTTGTCGCTGTGCCAGGATCCAAATCTGTTGAATCCAATTCATGGGATTGTTCAGAGCGTTGTCTACCATGAGGAATCTCCACCCCAATACCAAACTTCCTACCTACAGAGTAAATATTGCTCCGTTATTATTTTTTTTAAAAAATGCTGTATTGTAAGTTAGATGACTACTGACCATGTTTCAGAATTATTGCAGCCCTAACAGAGTAGTCAGTCAGTCTGGTGCAGAATCTCTCCACCTTCATAAATCCTAGTGAAAATAAGAGTTTGCAGATTAAAAATCCATCTACTGACATGAGTCTTAAAGTGCTTGCTGCTTTGTGCACCAGATATTAATAGCATTACGCCATCTAATTGAGTAAAAAAGAAGTTGAAGCTCAGTATTGTGTTTCCACTAACCACTTGAAAGAAACACAAAACATGAATGGTGGGGATAAATGCTGAGTTTTAAGTTAACTTTGTAAGTTAGGGGTTGCTTTAATTATTGGTAAATTCCATGCAGTAATGTTTGGTTTTCAGTGCCCAGGTTCCACTTCCATGTGACGCTTGAACTCTTACAATGTAAATATTTTTTTTTTAAGGTCCATAATGAAAATCTTCCCAGGACGGTCCATAAGAAACAGTTGAGAAAACCTCGAAGTTCACATCGCTTTTAAACTGCGATGTGTGTTCACGTCCTGAATTGACCTTTTAAAATAGCACCAAGATTTTCTTGTATGACGGTTCTGAGCTTTGAGGGTTTTACAACTTATGTATTTGATATACATATTAAAATGTGTTAATTTTACACTATAGATGGTTTGGACAAAATTTAATGTTGCATTTCCAAACCAAAGTAGTTCATTTCCGTGCCGGAGTTAATCCCAGGTGATTGTCCTGTGTCTGCTTTCTGGTTGTTTCCTGTTGATGGAGAGCTGTTCTTTTGTGGTAACGTTCAATTTGTTGTTGTAGGTTTTGGCTTTAATGGGCTATGGAGGTTTGCTGGCCCCTTTTCTAAGGTAAGAGCAGTACAATATATACGTTCATGAGGGTTTTCCCTTCATTTCTGTACAAAGCACGTTGGTGCTCTCCAACGCGCAGGTAAATGACAAGACATGGAATTTATACGAGCAAGTCAGTAACATAAGGCTCACTTTTATAGCTAAACCAGTGTGATATTAGAGTGGGTTCTGGAGTAGAACTTACATTGACAGGGAAATAGAAAGAAAAGAACCAATTTTTAAATGGTTTTTTTTTCCCCACTGCCACATCCAGCAAACACAAATCCCAGACTATGCTGAGCTCATAGTGAAGTTTCTCGATGCCTTGATTGACACGTATTTGCCTGGAATCGATGAGGAAACCAGTGAAGAATCTCTCCTGACGCCCACATCTCCGTATCCTCCTGCCGTGCAGAGCCAGCTGAGCATCACTGCTAACCTCAACCTCTCCAATTCCATGACCTCCCTCGCAACTTCCCAACACTCCCCAGGTCAGTACCTGCTCCGGGACCACACCGGGGAGCAAAATGCACTGAATTTACTGGTTCTGTAGCAAAATATCAGTCTTGTTGTCTCTTCAGATGTGTTTATGCATCAGACATCCTTGCATTCTCGAGTCCAATGAATATTAAACTGTTTACTGAGCTGTTACACTGGTGTTTGGAGTGTTGGATTTCGTCCAGCACCAAAAGCTGGCTCCCGAGTCATTACACACAGAGGAAACAGCATCGAGGGCCCCAGAACCAACATCAGCTGCACCTTCATGTGGAACGTATGCCACAGTGCAGCCTTGAAAAGTCATAAATGAGTAATCGTCATATTTTGTAAGGAGAATAACACCTGTCTGGCACTACGAGGTAGCACATTTTAGGAAAAATAGTCCAGAATTGTGCTGTGGAAGAGCATGTCTGGGCTGACAGTGTTTCTGTGGACTGTAGGATTTAATTTTATAGGAAAGGCAGCGTCAGCCAGAGCTCTACCTCAAAGAGGAAATGTGTTCCCGTAGGTACTTATGGAAGAGTGGGTCAGCTCAGAGCACTGCCTGGCCAGGAATCTGCTGCTGAGAAAAGGGAGGCCTTCAAGAGAAGAGTGGTTGTGAATAAACCACTTAATTCCATCTGGCTCAGGGAGAGGAGAATTGCGGGGAGATGCACAGGTTAAATATAACAGCGTAGGTTTTCAGGGAAAAAAATGAAAAAAGACAGTGAAAATTATTCAGTATCACAGATGAAGCATAAGCTACAGGAAATTAAATATTGGAGGGAAATGGAATTTATGTCAGAGAAATCTGCATGAAAACCCTTCCTGAAGTGATTTTGGATTAGTGTCTCATCTATTGAGGAAATTCTTCACTCCTCTTTGCCATAAAAATTATAATGGATGATATTTCGTAAATGATGATTTAACTATTGCAGTTCTGAACACTGAAGTCAATCGACCTTTTATTTCTGCTTTGGTTCTAACCTTGATGGGAGGCCAGAAACCACTAGTATTTAGGTATAATATTTCCGGAAGTGTTTTGGTTTTTTCTACTCTCTTGTTTCCTGGTTGAGTACAGTACGTTATGGGCAGCATCTTTCCATGTAGAATGTGGCATCGGTGGCAACTCCAGCAGTTCTTTTTGCAAGGATGAAGTGACGATGCAGGATTAGGCCCTTTACTAGCAAAAATAGCATTTTGCAATGTAAATGTCTTCCTTCCTTCTGCCTCACTCTCTATTCCTTCTGCCTTTGTTAGTGAAGAGGAAGGAATTCATCCAGCTCCTCAAAAATCTCTTTCGAGTGTTCTGCAAACAGATGGCTTTTGTCAATTGCTGGTTACGAACCCGTCTCCACAAAGGGAGCTGGGAACTCGCTCAGGGTACCAGTGAGTCTGCAATCGTGTGTTTATGATGCTCTGTGCATGGTTTGCTTGGAAATTAAATCTTAAGAGACCGATATGAAGGGCAGGAGATGACTAATGGTCCCATTTCCATGTAACCAGACTGGAGGCATCTTTACGGAGAGTCAGCCTCAGTGTTTCAGCTGGTGTGGAACAGCCTGAAGTGACTGCTGCTTTATCAAAGCCTCGTGCTTAACGTGTACTCGAGATGGTATTTTCCCATCATCTCCTACAATTTATTAATGTCTTGCCTACTTCCTTGAGCATTCTTCCTTCATTCTAGCAATTTGAATACAGAGGCTTGGGGTTTGATGAGGAGGATCTCCAGCTTTCTCAAACTGTGGACCAAGTCACAACACGGAGCGTTTCATTTGGCTCCTTCATCCCATGTTTATTACATCGCTCCACTTTAATCAACATACAATTTCACTAGTTCATACTGGCCGGTTAACCAGTGCAGCTTTGCATAAAACATGCTTGGCTTTTTAAGCTGGTGAATTGTATTAAAAATGTAATTGGTCTTCTGGCACTTTCTACGGCTCCGTAGCTGCATACATGAATTTTGTGTGCTCATTAGCTGTGTGTGGTGCTGACACTGCTCTACACACTTACGCTGTAGAGACAAGAGCGAGGGAGAAAGCAGTGAAAGACCTCGTATCTGCCAAGATAAAAATCATTGGGGAAAGAATGATAGAATATAAGGGTGGGCCACAGGATTTACTCAAGGAGCAAGGCAGCCATGAGCCTAATAAGGGATGTGGGTCTGTCATGCATTTACTGTCATTCGAGAACTACTGAACAAGAAAATCAAATATTTAGCAGTGCTGAGTTACTTCTTCACACTGACTTAAAGAAACAGTTTCAGCCAAGGGAGTTTTATATTATTGTTAATATATCAAGTTGCAGGTACATGAAAAATTCTTTCCTTGCATCTGGAAACAGCCAGATCAGCAAGATCATTGTTTGTAAATGTTCTCTCTGTTATCATTTCTTCCCCTTCCCCCTTCTCTTTCCCCTTGTCATGGGCATTATTCACTTACATTTTTTTCTTTCATTCTGTGTTGGTGAAGCTTCTCTGCCTTGCTCTAAATCTGCAGTTTTCATGCAGCTTCCTCATGAAGGTACACTCTACTTTCATCATATTTGCACGAATGATGCTTGGTCTGCTTTAGGGTTGGGCTTGTGGCATGAGGAGCTGTTTCCTGATCCTTTGACACGGGAATGGCTTCAGTGTAAGTGCTAAAGCTGTTGCTTTCCTGGTGTGATGCTCGTAATACCTGGTGACAGAGCAGGACAGAAAGTCACATCCTTAAGAATAAGATAAATGTGGTAATAGAGAAGTGAACGGTACGTGAAATTATTCTGCTGCAGGTGTCAAGCTAAAATGAAGAACTATTTCATGCGAGCACTGTAGATTGACAGGAACTCAGTGTTAACTCCAATTACACACCACCAGAAAACAGGCGTGAGTTGTTTGGGGTGAAATGGGTGAAATGGGTGCTCGGCACCCTCCGATTTCTGCTTCTATATGGAGGAGCGAGAAAAAGCTGCAGAGGTTTTTTTGCTCGCAGCCGGGGGTGCTTCCCTATTCCCGTGGGAGGCTGGGGGTCTGTCAGCTCAGCCCAGAGGAGCAGGGGAGGGAGGACGGACCCTGCAGCCACCTTCTGGCTTGAAGTTGTCCCTGTGCGTGTGTGAAATGGGGAGTGTATTCTGCTAACGCCAGTGGGAATCAGAATGGGACATAACCATGGGAGATGTCACTTATAGTAGTAGGATTTTGTTCTAACCTTTTTATTCACTGTCAGACATCCTCATTTTTCCTGCTGATTGTACTTTTAGCCTCCTGCATAAAAACACCTTCCTGTTCTTCATTGCGATGCTGCACATGTGCCACAAGTGTTGAGTGTTGCTAAACACACGTCGTACTCGTTTTGGTGCAGAGAGAATGTGACAGCTACACCGAGATATTGCTGCAGGAATGATTAACTCACAGTCGTGTCAGCATAGAAGTAATAATTGATTGGAAGCATGTCTGCATTAAAGAGAAGTCTCTGCTTTTATATCTTCAAGTTACTGTGTCCAAAGCTGTGAGAGTCACGGCTCGTAACCCAAGGCTTTATTGTGCTGTCAGCGTGTCAGCATGAAGTTCACACTAAAACAGCTCCCTTCTGAGGTTTGTTTGATGTTATTCTTTTAGCAAAACATAATGGAGTTACCTTGTCCTGCAGAGAACATCCAAAGCTTCTCAGAAAAGCACATGCACTGGGCTGTAAGGCCTGTCTGGTTTCATCCTCCTCCGCGCTGTCAGCGCCCGCCTGCCTTCGGTGGAGCTGAACTTCTGCACGAGCAGCTCTTGGAAAGATTTCCAGACTCACCTGCTCTGGGTTTCCTGTTAATGCCCTGCTCAGAAAACCCTTTCTATAGTTATCCTCGTTAAAAGTTAATTGTTTTTTTTTTTATTTCTTTTATTTTTACTCTGAATTTTCCAGGGTTTAAGTCATTATAATTGGTGTCTGCACTTCGACACTTGACTCTTCGAGCAGGTGCCTGCATCGGTTCGGTCTCTCTGCAGGCAGAGTCGGCCAGCGGAGCCTTTCCTTCCTCCCGGTGGTGACAGCCCTCCAAACACTGATTTTTTTACTGATTTTTGTTTGTGAGCCAAGGTTCAGCGTTGAGGGGAGTTTTAGTACTTGAATACCCACTAATCTTCTCTGGTAGCAAGAATCAGCCTCTGGTGCTGCAGCAGAATTCTGCAGGTTCAGACGTTCCTCACTCTGCCGTTCCCCTGGCTAATGGCAGCTGTTGATTTTTGGCTGGAGGAAGCCCATGGATTTGACAGTCTGTCAGTTCTGCCTCTTAGAGAACACAAAAACCAGAAGAGACTTGGGTCAGACTCTCTCGTTTGCTCGGTCTTCTCAAAACTAGAGTCAGAAAGGGCTTTGTGGCCTGGAGGACTTTCCATTCTGTGTGTTCAGTGTCCGGGTACTGGTCCAAATGCTTTGTGTGTGGAGGGGAACCCTTCACCTGCCCTGTGAACGTTTATGTACTCTGTTCCCCATGTTAAATAAAATTCCTGCTCTGTTTTAAGAGCCGACGAGGTGAACTCGGTGCGCAGGTTGTACCCTGTCTATTTTCATACAGTGGTAGGGAAGCAGCAGGGATGGAGACGGATCAGCCAGTGCCCATAGCCAAAGTATTTTGTCTTTTATTGTTGGAGTCAGATTAATCTAACATCAAATTCCATCTGCAACGTTAAGGGGGAAGGGGAAGATTATCTGAACGAGTGGCGTTGACACGTGATGCGCTGTGTGGAGGTGAGTGGGTGGATCTGTGTGAGCAGGAACCACACTTTAGCACATGGAGGTGTTTCAGCTGGTCGGAGTCTGGGCTTTTGCTGAACGTGGGGTCACACACCTGATCCTGAAAACATTCTTTTTCATACCACAGTGCTGCAAGGAAATAGCAGTCTCAGATTTGTCATTTGTGTGATGTCATTGACAGTAAGATTGTCTGGTGTTGGGCTAAAATAGCGTACTGGGCGTACTGAGTTAATTTCCTTCAGAGCAGCTGGGAAGGGGGGGCCGTGCTTCACATTTTTGGCCCGAATGGTGCTGGGCAGGAACCGCTGCGCCCGGGGAACAGGCAGCTGGAGGGGCCCAGCTCACCAGCCGGTGACTGATTGCCTTGGCATCCCCCGTTTTGGTTTGCTTTTTTTCTTCTTCCACTGATCCCTCACTTACTAGACAATTTTTTTAATCTCTACCCTCAAGTTTTCTTGCTTTTCACTCTTCCTCTCCTCTCCTGCCCCACCGGGCGCGTGGCTGTGTGGTGCTAACCTGCCTACTGGGGCTAAGTTGCTACCAATAATATTTTGGGTTTTTTTAAATACATCATGACCAGGTTCTGCAGCGCTTTCCTGGGCAGGCGGCTGGTTTGCGTTGCCAAAGGCTGTTTTGAATGAACCGCCACTTGTCAGCATGGCAGACCTCAGCAGTATTTGGACCATAATCTCCTTTCTTCCTCCAGACTGGTGACACCAGCGTGGGCAGGTCACCGACAGCTCCCTGGCCCAAAGACACCGTCGTTTCCTCCTGCGTTGTCCGGCGCAGGGGCCGGCACGCTCCCTGGTGTGTCTGCAGAGAAAGCCCTCCTTGCAGCGCGGGGCGAGAGGATGTGCCCAGGGGCAAGGTTTAACCCCGGTCCTTGTGTCTCCCCAGGGATCGACAAGGAGAACGTGGAGCTCTCGCCCACCGCCGGACACTCCAACAGCGGGAGGATGCGCCACGGCTCCGCAAGCCAAGTGCAAAAGCAGCGAAGTGCTGGCAGTTTCAAACGTCCCAGCATCAAAAAGATTGTGTGACACTTTCTTTTTAATCTTTTTTTTTTTTTTTTTTTTTTTTTCCTTTTCCGTGGAGACTGACTGACACTCGTGGGCCTCTCGCAAAGGGCCCCCACCGGTTGTGATGCTGCACTTAATTTTTAAAGTTCCCATGCTGTCAGCCGTGTTGCCAGATGATCAACTCTTGAAACATTGCCTGAATTTTAATGCCTTCATTTCTTTCCTTCTGTTTTTGGTTTAAGCCAGTGTTTCAGAGCCGCTCGCGTAGATCCTGCGGGACTTTGCAGCCGAAGGGAGTGTAGAGTTCTGTAACGCTGAAACCGTATCTTGTCCAAACACAAAAGCCATTTCGTGTAGACGGTTCTCCCTTGCTTCCTTCTGTTACCTGCCTTGTTTCTGTCTTCTCTAAAGGAAAGTGTTAATCCTTAATCCTGTTTGCACACTTTTCAAGGTAGTGGCTTTCCGAGCTGCGGGAAGTTACTCCAATCCTGGTTTTAATTCAAACCCGTAAGATTTTTAGCTGTGGACTTTTTTTTACCATACTTAAAAGAAAATTAAGATAGCCGCAGTACAATGAGATTAACCAGAAGTGGTGGGTTAGATTAAATTTCTAGTAATTAGCAATAAATTTGAGAGGACAAGGAGGCTGCATGAGTCTGTCTCATTCCCCAGACCATAGATAGCTTCACGTACTCAGATGGTATATGGACCAGACTGGACAAACTGGCTTTTTTTCCAAAGCAATTTTTTTTTTTTTTTGCTCTACTTTAACTGCACTATAAAGGTTGTATAGTGGAAAGAAAAATCACCAAGAACTGACTATTATGCTGTTGTTGTAGCAGTGTTGAAAAATTTTGCTTCTTTCTTCCATTTAGCATATACTTTAGTTTTGCCCTTCCCAACAATATGCACCTTTGAGATATTCCTGGCAGAACAAGCGTTGGGGTGTGGAGGGGAAAATGAATGAATTAACACCCAGCACTGGGAGCTGGTGTTTGGCAAAGCTGCTTTTGTGCTGCCCAAGCAGCGATATAAAAACAGTAATGTTTGATTAAGGTACATGCATTTAAAAATAACTGACACTGTGTCAAATCCAGGTTACGTTTGAATGTTTCCAGTGCAATTCCTGGTATCAGTACAGACATCTGCCCTCAGAGCTGTCCTGCAGAACTTCCAGGCGGGGGTTTAGTTTGTGAGGGTTCCTATGGGGGGAGGGTTACACAAAACTGAAATTGCTGTCACTGTGAAAGACTTGCCGGGTGCCTGTGGGGACGTGCTGCTGTGCGGGTGGCGCCGGGTGCTGCGGGTGCTCTGGGTGCTGCGAGCAGCAAGGTGAGAGAAGGGCCCATCACCCAGACGCTCCTTTAAGGGCTGAGTAGATCTCCTGCTGCAGAACAGCTGAACTTCCCAGTTTCAGATCCCTGATGTATGTTAGAAATAAACAATCTGTAAGTGGGTTTAAAGGAAAAATGAAGTATATCCACTCTATGAAATAAAACCCTGTAGTGCAATTTTGTTAGTGGCTTTCAGTAAATCAAACTCCACAGCTAAATTATTAGAGAATGGTACAATTAAGTGTTCAGATTTTATTGATATAGCACATAATTCACATGTATCCACACAGTAACAATGTAACATTCATGTAAATAAAAATACCTTTATTGTATTGATTCATAAAATAACAATTTAATTTCTTTTAATTTGTTTACAGTCCTGGAAAAACTATGAACACAAACTTAATATGGAAATAGATTGCCAAAACAAGAGGAAAACTTAGAATTAGCAGTTTTGAAATAGATGTGTTGGAAAATACAAAAAGACTCGTGCAATTAACCAAATCTGTTTACTCTTGGTGGTGTAGGAGCTGCAGTAGAGGTGTGGTTACTGACCTGGTAGTGAGGGTGGAACTGACAGAGCAGTGTCCAATGCTGCTGTGCTTGTAACGCTTGGGAGCTGCCGATTTAAACCCCTTCTCATCTCACACATCAATTGCAAGGAGCCACCTTCGGCGGCGCTACCGCTTTGCACTTGGTTGTACTGAATGAAGCTCATTCCAGCCCTTTCTGGTTTTGCTGAAGACAATGATTTGTAGAAGCTCTGTACAGAAGTACAGAAGATCTGCAGGTAGGAGGAAAAAAGAATCTCTTGTTAAAGATACCTCGCTGTTAGAAAAATACAGCTTTCAGTTGTTTCTCCTATGAGCAGATTTTCTTTGAACAGAAACAGTAATTCCAGATGAACTATCAAATCAGTTTGGTTTGGACTGGGTCCATTGGAGAGGAAGTCTTTCAATATTTTACATTGCCTATATATAAAAAGTGTCCCTAAATTAATATTAATGTAGTCTTTTGAAATACACATAATCTGAAATCAAAATGGACAGTGATTAAAATTACTTGTCATGTGAGAACTGGAACTATTCCAGGCTCTCAGTCCCAGCTGAAAAAAGCTGATCTCCATAAAGTCAACAAAATTTAATTTATTCTATTTCCTGGAAGGAAGGGGAGTCATTTAATGTTTTCACTGCGTGGTTCAGTGAAAAGGACTCAAACTTTTTTAGAGCAGGGGTGTCAAACATGTTAGGTCATGAGGGCTGGATTTGGGTGCAATTACAGTCCTTGGCCAAGGACTAATTCAGGATCACGTGCGCCCCGATACGCAGGAACGTTATCTCCCAGTAGCGGGGAAGCTTGCGCTTAGATCAAGGGGGAAAACATGGCCTTTCTTTAATGATTAAACTTCTATTAGTAATTAGTTGCTCAGTGCCTTACTGTCATGTCCATCACTTGGCCTGCTCCCTGTAACAGCCAATGCTGTTACTTTGCCTTTTTTTTTTTTTTTCTCTCACATCCTCTATATTTGTTCCCTTCTCCCATTTTGAGTATTTTGAATATTCTCCACCTGCTGCGTTTGGTTCCCCTGAGCACCACTCTCAGCCCAGCCCAGCCGCTTCCCTCCCCTCCTCATCCCGTGGATGCCCGTAGCGATCGGCAGTTGGGTGCTGGTGACGATGTGGGATCTGAAACCTGATTTCACGAGCAGGAGGCAGATCTCAGAGCTCCGACCTCGGCTCGCTGTTGAGGCAGCCTGCAGACTGCCGGACCGTGGCTGCTGCGCGGGCTACTGCAGCCATGGCGTCTGCCTGCTTTGAAACAAAAACTTAAGAGTCAGAAAAATCTGATTTTTAACACGTGGACCATACAACTACATCTTGGCGACTGTACGTTTGACACCCCTGTTTTAGAACACGTTCTCCATTACGCACTAACTACAGTTAAGTACTGTAAAGATGATTAACATTTTGTTTGTGTTTGTATTTTCCCTGACTTAAAAATAATTCAGTAGTATTTGAATAGTGCATAACCTACCTGTTAATTATGCCAATGTTTCTGCTTTAATGTGCATGAGGTTTCCAAGAACAGGAAACATTTCAAATAAGTATTGTGGACTGAGCACCTGGGAGCGTTCCAGGGCTCTATTCCTAACTGGGTTGTAGGTTTTAGGGCTTTTTCTGTTTCATTCTGAGGTTAATTTTTTTTTTCAAATGTAATGAAGCACGTCTTATTGTTATGCAACAAACTTACCACAGAAAGTCACTTTTAGTGTTGGTCCCACAATTTTTTTTTTAATGCAGTATATTCACCTGTAAATAGTTTTTGTGTAAAATTTGACAGAAAAGTATATTTACTACACTGTAAATACATGTGACAATATATTGTATTATTTTGCTTTTTTTGTAAAGCAGTTAGTTGCTGTATATGTATAACATACAAATTTGATTATTCTAGTGTTAGTAACTGTTAACTACTACTACTCCTTCCTGCTGTTGCGTTATGTCATTTAAAAAAACAAACAAACCAATGCTGTGTACTATAAACTTACACTGTGTATGATATCTTACTATTTCCATTTGGGCCTCAACTTTAAAAATCTTTCCTTGGTCCATGATCCTGTTCATATTGTAAGCAAGTGTGCGACAGCCGGCAAGAGCCCGGTTGACTCCAACGCAGTTGGTAACTGTACGTAAAAATGGTAGAAACCTGGTTTCAGATAATTGTTGTTCACCCCATTCTCCCCTCATGTATGTACTTCCCCTTTTTTTTTGAAGTAAAATGTAAATTCAACCTGCCTCAAGTTGTTTGAAGGTCATTCGCTTGTGCTGTGGGATGAAGTTGGTGTATTCTGAAATCCTTTTTCTGTTTCTTGCGATGTTGAGATTTGGAGGGTTCCTTCGGGTCTGAACCAAGGGCCTCATCGCGGCGGGTGCTGGATCCAGCCCTAGTCCCAGGCCTGAAAACCCACTTACTCTGGGGAAAATCAGAGTCAAGTTGAAATCCAGTGTCTGGGATTTGTCTTTCCAGAATGGTGCTTCTCTGTGTGTGTGAGACCTTGCACAGTTCTAAATAATGGCAAAACTGATTGCCTGTGGATAACTGAGGACAGAATTTGGACAGAATAAAGCCCATTGTCATGAATTTCATGTCACTTCAATAAGATTATCATAATTGAATAATAACTCAGAATATTTCTTTTTTAAATGTAAATTTAATATTTTAATAAAACAGTTGCTTGGTCTTTAAAGAACATTTCAGTATAATTTGTCTATTTGAGCTTTTCTAGCTTAGGAGCTTGAAGTTTCAGCTGTCAGGCAACTTTTATGACAAATGATTAATCAAATCTATTTTTTTTTTTAGGGAAATATATTACTTTCCTATTAAAAAATGTATAAGTACTTATATTCTGGCTTTGTGAATCGTAAAAAGATGTAAAAACCACATTAAAGCGTGACTGCATTGACGACTTCTGAGATATCTTATTGTTCCTGCACACTAACCGTACCATTGGGCCTGCTCAGCTGAGCACGTTTTCTTTAGAGGAAATGTTCGTTAATCCCAAATCAGAACTAGCACAGAGAGCCACAGAGGAGATGTCTCCTGAACAACACAAACTAAATCACTGCTGCTAAAAACATTTTTTTTAAGGTCTTCTTTGGGACAGTTGAGTTTCCACAAAATAGACTGTGGCCACAGTGAGGGAATGAAAGGAGAAAGAATTTTTATTTTAGTTATGTCTTTATGCAGTTGGAAAAACTATATTTAGGGAAAAAAATTGCACCCTTGGAGCAAGTGGTTCTGTCTTAGGAAATAGCTTCAAAATCCCTGCCCAGCTGATGCTGCTAAAATATTTTACAAAGGAAAAAAAAATAAGCAAAGCAAAGTAAAAATTCAGAAATTTCTTGATATGGGGGTGTAAGTTCTGAAGGTGACCACACGCTGTCACACGTTAACTGCTGCTCCAGTGACACACCCCCCCAGCTTAGGTCAGCTGTATAGGAAAGTTGGACAGAGAAGATATGAATCTAAATAGATATTGTGCAATTAAGTCATTTGGTGTCACAGAACTAAAAACTAAAGCCAACCTCTTGTAGCTGTGAAGGGTGCGACTGGCTGGTCCATTTCAAAGCAACGCTGGTCCTTTCCCACCTCTGAAGTTCATAATTTATAGGCGTGAATCCTTTGTGTCTTGGAACATCGGTTTCTTCAGTTGACTGCTGCTATGTTTAAAAGATCTGAAATGAAAATAAACCCCAGGGTTGTGTGGGTGGAGGGTATAGAATAACATCACCCGTGATGTGACTTGTTAAAACAAGTATGGGTTTGTTCTTCAAAACAGTAATGTAAAAAAAAAAAAAAAAAAAAATCTGATGGCTGCATCTTTAGGGATATTCAAAGGATAGTGCTATAAATAGTGATGAGTAACTAACTATATGTTGAAGAAAAAGCCCACTGAACTATTAAATTGTATTTTTTTTTTCTCATAGCATACTGTCCTTCTGCAAATAACAAGCGATAACTGTCCCGCTGCTTCTACCCAGTTAGCATTAATTAGAGAAGGAGGTCTGCCGGGAGAGCTGGGTGCTCAGCAGAACACAGTACAAACCGAACTGGGCACCCAGCCCTGCACGGCCTGTGACGACGCAGGTAAATGGAGAAGGGTCCAGAAGAGCTGGATCGGGGACAGGCCTGACCGGGAGTGAGTTTTCCAAGTTCTCGCTTATCAACTCTGCTTCCTGAGGCTACTTATGTTTAAGATATAAGTTGCCAGGCCTGGGGGGGGACAGTGGCTGCCTCTGCCTTACCTGTTTGGGCTCCACTCCCTTTGCCCTTACTTGCTTTCTGTGAAGTTCCTCCACTTGCTGTCTCCCCAGTTCCTTGCAGTATCAGACATGGGTTTTTCTTCTCCCCTTTCTTGGCAATTCCCTTTCCCTTTACTAACTGCCCCCGACCCCTCCTGGAGCTCACTGTGAGACAGCCCTTCTCATTTCTGACAGGCCTGGAGCAGAGACAGTGGTGGCATCAGGTAAGTAAAAAAGGAGCTTGCAGCTCTCCAAGCAGTGGGAGCACACGCAAAGAGGGCGCAGAGAAAAGTTCTGCGAAGTGAGAGAGAGACCCACCCAACTGTCCACAACGAGGCATGACTGAACACGGGCCAGAGACAGTGCAGGAACGGTGGCCCTGAGCCAAGGAGGAGGCTGGTTCTGAGCAATGCAAAACATACAAAGGCTTAAAGGCCCCACAATACAAACACCAGTGAGGCCTCTGGGGTGGTGGAGGCAGCGCCAAAACAAGGGAAGGAATTTCTGCACTTGCCCAAAACATTTAGCATCTACGTCTCTGCGCAGCAGGGATCAAAGAGCAAAGGCTGCCTCTGTGCTGCTGAATCCTGCTGTGTGGTGTGTTACTCACACGAAGAGATGCTCACAGACAGGGGAGACGAGGCCATCGCCGGCTCTGTATACGCCATCCTGCCAAAGGCTGCGCTGGATCTTCTGACTCTGCTCTCCCTCCTGCCAGGCCCAGCCTTGGTTTTAACTCCCGCTCTCATGCAGTTCCTGAAAGAGGAAAAAATTACTGCTACTCCCTATATCAGTGCAAACGCTGATCTGAGCACTGATCAAAAACCACTGCTCTGAGGAAGCCCTGCACAGAGGTGGGCAGGGCTCTCAGAAGCCACTCGGCCTCTGGCCCGGTGCAGCTCTGCCCTGGCCATGGAGCAGGATGCTGGCAGCACCGCAGCACGATGCAGCCCTCGCTGCTGACAAAAGCGACAGCAGAGAGCAGTTAGAGAGACAGAACCAGCCAGAGCACAAGGAACCTGCTGTAGCACTCCCAGGACTGGATCAAACACCCCACAAAGCAATTCAGCAAGTTGGCCTTCATTTTCTAGTTCTGCTTGAGATGTTAATGGATGTACCTATAATTTACAACAAAGGCACAGATAAAAAAAGGCAAGAATAAATTGGCCTCGAGGATGCTGACATACCTTACCTGTTCTTTTCTCATTTTCAGTAATTCTTTTACTTAGTGTGGTGCAATTTTGTTCTTGCCAGGAACATTTATTTGCTTTATAATCCTCATGAAAATTGAACTAGGCTAGAAAGCTGGTCCCCACTCATGAAAAATTCAGACACGAACTGATTCTGTAAGAAGAACGTGTCTTGTCAGACACAGAAACAGTTTATCATTCTGCTAGCAGTGTTTTGTTTTATTTGACACCAGTGTAATTTTATTATTACTTGACAGAATATATTTTTGTTTTCACTGTAGTAAAGCTTATGGACTTTTGACTGCTGTAAGAGCTCAGCCATGTGCTGCACACAAAGCAAGATACCATTTTTTTTTCCCCGTGAGCTTAAAACGTTTATAGTCACCATGTGTGTCTGACACAAGCTGCCTTTGTGACCTTCGATAAATCTCTTACCCTCTCACAATCAGGCATCATAAATGCCTGAATTGCCCAACTGTAACAGTCAAGGATGGCCGTCAGTTGGTGGAATTCTTAACAGACAAACTTCTGAGATCTTCAGATTAAAGACATTAAAAGGGCAAAGTCTTAACATTGTTGTATTTTTTCTGCTTCATGTGTGGCACAATTTGAAGTATTTAAGCAGCTATTTAGTATTAATTTCTGAGCAGATACTTGTTATTAATTTCTGGCTGCTTTAAACAACAAGACTGAGGCAAATCAGGAGCTTTTCACAGAAAAATACTTACACAAATTGGTAACTGAGGAAAGGCAATCCTGCTCAAACACGATTCTGTGATTTTTTTTCCAAGTTACTCATTTACACCCTCTAATGTAGTAACTGCTTGCTGCATAAATAAACAACTGAGCTGGTTTAGCTCCAGCCAGCCTGGTAAGTTAGGCCAATAAAACAACCCTGTTGTCCCACTGTTAAAGTGTTTACAACAGAAAATTTCCTGCATCGTTACATAGTATAGAGCATGCTGTTTACAGCCAGGCAAGCTCATAGGAACAGAAAAGGCTCTGCAGAATGAAAGATGTGGTTACTGGGAAAAGGAAGAAGGCTAATTTTGAAGTAATCTATTAGTTCTAGATGTAAAGGAAGATGAGGCTTTCACAGGTATGTAGGCTCTAAGACTGAGGCTTTCCTACACCGCTGCAGCTCCCGCTGGTTACTACCAGGAATTACTCTGGGTTGTAGTCTCACTGCTCCTTGCTCTGTTCTTCTCTGCTAGCTTTTCTTCCCCCAAAGCACACTTGCACAAGGCATCTCTCCCTGGCCAGTTTCTTCCCTCTGGCTTTGCCTCTCAGTTTCCAAAAGATAAAAAAGCAGCCTCAGCTGTTCCGTTGGGAAATCCAGAGCCATATCTGCTAGCACAAAGACAGGTCCAGTGGCAAACCAAGAACAGTTTCCTCTTCGTTGCACACAAGATGGAACCCAATCCTGAAAAAGCGCTGGCACAGCAGTGTCCCGGGGGCCACCCCAGTGCCCCGATGCAGCAGCTGCCCTCTGATTTGTGGCAGAAGCGGCTACAGCGCCCAGCTGCACAGGAAGGAGAAGCACCCAGAAAAATCTGGCTCCTGTACCTCCGTGCCTTTTCATGCAACTGTGCTGGATTATATGGAGAGAGGATACACCGCTCCCAAACTGCTCTTCCCACACAGACCCAGCATGAAGGCCAAACTCCTCCCCTCCTGGGTGTTGCTGTGATATTAACACAGAAATTAACAATGGTCCCCATAAAGGTCAGCACAGAATTTTTCCCAAGGCATGGCTGTGTTTCAGATTGCTCCAGCCACAACCCATATCCTTTTCCTCTTTCAGACCAGTCTGCTCTGCAAACTCACAAACTCCTTAGAATAACTACAACTATTTCCCACAGTCTCCTCTAAGTGACTTGCCCAGAGCTGTCCTGAAAGCTACTGTAAAACAGGCCTCAATGCCCCAAAGGGCACTCCAGTGCCAGTAACGTCACACTTTTCTACTGTGCATCCTCTCTCCAAGCACTCAGAGATTCCTTGGGACACAGAAATCATTTACACACCATGCTTTCTTTAAGGATGCAAAAAACTCTTTGGGGGAAATGTCATAAGTGTTTCACAATAAAATGAAAACCAAAGCCTCCATTAATTCCAACTTTGCACTACTGCAACTAAGCAGTAACCTTGCACCAACACAGATTTTCTTTCTGGTTCAGCTTTGGCAGACAGCAGTTCCAATCCCACATTGCTATAGCCACTAGCCGGTATGTTTGCTTACTGTCTAATGTTTCGTCATCAGCTAGGCACTTGCAGCATTTGTCTAAAACTTCATATAAAGTGCAGGTTCACCTCTGTTGACTCATTTGAAGCTAGCAGTGTCTGGCTGTGTTAGGGGACAATCAAGAGCTTTGGCTCCGGGGCTGAGATGAGCCCAATGATCCCAGCAGAGAACAGGGTTGAGCAGTTGGAGCAAATGAGGGTGCTCAGGTGCAGCCTTTAAGCACTGTAAGAGGGAAAAGGAGCAAAGAGCCATTCCTAAGCCCTTTGAAGCGGTGAATCAAAATACCCAAGGCCCGGCCGAAGCAGAAGACACAGCAGGTCCCGCCAGTAAGAGGGGAAGCAGCTCGCCACCTCGCCGGAGCCCTGGGGCTAAGCGCCGCGACCAGGCGGCAGTGACAGGGTAGGAAGCCCTGGTCCAGGCCGCGGGGCTGGGAGGGACCCGGTGGGGCCTCACCAAGACGGGCGACACCCTCCATTACAGCTGCTCTCGGCTGCTGGCGGAGGCCCAGCGTGTGGCCCGGCCAGGCGCTGGGCCGCTCCCCGCCTGGGGATGAGGGACACTACAGGAGCCGGCACCGCCACTACCGCGACCATGGCCGACTAGGCCTCGGCAGCACCTCTCCGCTCCGCTCGCCTCACACGAAACACGGCCGCCGCTGCGCCGAATCCCCGCGGGTACCGGGCGAGGAAGGGAAGGCGGAGGCGGCGCGGCGGCGAGCTGAGCTCCCTCCCCGAACCGCGGCAGCACAACAAACCCCGCAGGCGGCGGGCGGCCGGGCCGCTCCCCTCAGGTGGCGGCGGGGCGGGCAGTGCGCAGGCGCGGGCGGGACGCGGCGCTCTCGCGAGAGGGGCGTGGCGGGCGGGCGGGGCGGCGGCGGCCGCTGCATGTCCCAGCCCGGCGGCCCGGCCGGGCTGCACGTGGGCTCGGCGCGGGCGGGGGGCGGCGGGACCGGCACCGGGACCTGCTCCGGGCACCGGCGCGGGGAGGGCGGCGCCGGCCGCATCTTCTGTAAGTACCGCGGCGAGCCGTCGGCCGGCCCCTGGGGCAGCGGTGGGGCCCGCCGCACCCCCGGGCTGTCAGCCGGCCAGTAGCTCCCCTCAGCGCGGGGCCGGGCGGGGGGGGGGGGTGGGTGCCGGCGGGCCCGTGCTCCCTGTGGACCGCCCCTCCTGAGGCCCTGCGCGCAGCGGGAGGGGTCCCGCACAGCCCAGCTGCGGCCAAGGTCAGCGCTCGGCCCCCGGCCCGCCCCGGAGGTCACCCCGGCCCGCGGCGGGGCCGTACCGCGCTGCCGGCCCGGGCGCGGTGCCGTGCGGGGCTCCCCGCTGGCACGGCGGGGGCTGCGGGCCGTGCCGGTGCTCGGTGAGGCTGGGAAAGGCGGGGGTGCCGTAGCCCGGCGGCGGGGCGGGAGGGCTCCGGGGTCTGGGCCGAGTCCGCGGCGGTGCTGAGGCTCCGCAGCGCTTGTGCGTGTCTCTGGCTCTTCCCGGCCCGTTCGGCCGCAGCGCGGTGCGTTCCCGGGAGAGACGGCCGGGCGAGGTGCTAGTGAAGGTGATTCATTCCCGCCGCAAACCCCGCTGGAGCCGCTCGGAAAGCAAGGCGGGGGGTGACAGGAGTGCCGCGGAGCGGGGGGTGAGGGTTGGGGCTGGTGCGGCCAGGCTGGTGTCAGTTATGGGAATAGCTGATAAAAACTGCCATTAGCAAACTTCTCGCGTGTTGCCGTGACTTCCACTTGTTTGCAAGCCAGCGTGGAATATAATCAGTTAAATTGTATTGCCACTGAGGAAGTAATGTTTTGATAGCCTCGCTCTCCTGGAAGAATCCTTGTTGTCTGATTATTTCTTTTTTTTTTCCTTCTTCTTCCCCTCCTTAAAGCATGTAAGATCTAAGTTACTCGTGTTCCAGAACTGGGCAACTTGATCTGTGTCTGGCCAAGTTCTTCACTGCAGTCAGTAAGCTATCCCAGGGAGCAGGGAGCACAAGGAGTCAGCCATCACCAGTCAGGGCATCCCCTGCGTGCAAGGTGTCTCTGTTAGTAGGAAACAGCAACAAAAGCTGCGTTTGAGCTCAGTCTGTTCTGGGGGAGCAGGGGGCTGTGGTAATTGTGCCTTTCTGTGTTTGCAGGGTCATGAGCTGTGGTGGCCGGGCCGGTGGTTGCGCTAGCACCTGCTGAGCGTTATCGGAGCCTCTGTGGACTTTGTCTCAGGTGAAAGGAAATTGCTTGTTGCCGGGGAAAGTAGTAGCAGGAGATGGTAACTTTACTTTTCTCCTGTTTGCTCTGTGCCTGTGAATGATCTACTGAGCTCCAGCCCCGCGTGTGTGCGGTGGAGCTGAGGAGGAGCATGTGACACGCTGGAGCACGCACGGGTCCTGAGGGAGGTATGGCTTAGCACGTGGACCGGAGCTGTCAGAGCAGCCCAGCTGGGCTTGCTCCTCTGCCGGGGGTCACTGTGTGACCCAGTTCAAGTCACTTAACCTCCTCGCTCTGTAATGAGCTCCCTGCACAAAGGGTGCAATACTGTGCAGGCATCCGCTGAGCCGCTGTACCTGTCGTCTGGTAATCTCAGCCTTCCTGTGGTCCTGCAAAAGGATAGTGCAGCTTTACTGCGTGAATCTTGATGGCACGGTTTAGTTCTTGATTACTTGGTTTGCTTGCCTGTGCTGCCTAGTGCACTGAAGAAAATTACAACCTTTTAGTAAATTAAAAGGAGCGAGAAGCCTGTAGAACTTGAGCTGTGCTGGAAGTTTGCTAAAATCCACCTTACTGCATCACTTGCTGTCCTGGGACCACTGCTCTGACAGTCCCTCAGCTTCTGTTTTGGTGTTTCATTGAGCTCTAAAAGGACTTTTAAAAGCTCTAATGGGACACTGGTGCTGGCAGATGCAGGCAGATGACTCAAATCTCTTGTAGAACAGGGTTGCAGGTTGTTTGCTCTCAGAACTGCAGCGAATGGTGTTAGGTTGGAGGGACTGCAGGGATGGTGCTGCAGGAACCACGTTGTTGTGTGTTCTGGGAGCTGCTTCTTTGGAGTGCTTTCCTTGGTCACACTGAGGTTAGATACCTGTCCTAGGAACCGGGTTCCTTCTCAAGGGTCTCTGGAGATGCTTTGGGTCACTAATACTGAAAATCACCAAATGCCTAGAAAGCCTTGGCTTTAACCTAGACATTCCTCAGTGCCTGAAATTAGACAGCAGGAATTCCCCTCACCACCCAGGGTGCAAGAGGAAGGTTCCTGCAGCTCAGATCCACCATGGTACCTGTGTTCCCGGTTCCTGCAAATTTTCTTGGGAGTTAAGTGACAGGAGATTGTTTGAGGATTGCAGCCAGAGCTGTTCAGAGCCCAGAGCGGTTCATTGCTACATTGAGAATCCTGTGTTCATTTTGAAAACATTGCAGCTGGCTGTGGGGGTGTTTGGGAGCAACAATGCTTTTGCCATAGTAGATCTGAAGAGCATAATGCTTTAAAAGCAACATACCCCACTTACCTATGGCTCTTGTCTTTCATGTGCACTTAACTGATGTGAAAAAATTATTTAAGGTATTTCTAGTGTCTGAGGAGACTGTAATAAGATCAGGGCTCGTATCCCAGGTGCCCGTAGCAACATCTAGAAGTAATAAAAAACATTAATTAAACCATTAATTACTCTTGATTTATTTTTAATGTTTCAGATCTAATGACTAGCCTTTTTTACATCCTGATTTCTAACTGTAGTGCTTCTGTGGAACTCTTAATGCAAATGGCTGGTTAAACTTCGCGAAGTGATGATTAACTTCAGGCAGCCACTTTTGGGTACTTAGAAGAAGCTGCTTTATTCAGCAGGAGCTTCAGATTTCCTGAAAATTAAGGCTGTTGAGTTTGCTTCTCATGGGGAATGCTGAAGGTGGTATGTTTGTATGTCACTCGCTGCTTTTGCAAATTACCTGTCTTCAGCTGTTTTACTGTTGAGGTTTTTTTTTTTATTCTCCACTACTGGATTCTGTTTAACTTTGCTGCTCCTGTGTTTCCTACCTTGGCTGGAAGCTGATGCTGACTTTATGGGCCCTGTACATTACTACTAGCAGAGTTGAATTTTTCATGAAAGATCATGTAAAATCATTCTTAAGCAAACAAATCACTGCAGACCTGAAGAGGTCCTGATTGCCTTTGACCTCTGCTGCCACCTGGCAATGAGGATGAGAAACTTACCATGTGCTCCAGCTGATTTTTGACTCCCTGTGTATAAATAGCAGCAGTTCCTGGCAAAAGCTCATGATCTGCATGTGTCTCTTGTACTGGGGGCATTCGCTTTGCATAGGGATAAGTCTGTGAATTGGAAACTTGAAGTATCTGAGTAAGAATTGGAGTGTGTATCCCCGTAAATCTTAGGGCTGTAACCCTGCAGTTTCCCTTTCCTTGAAGAGAAGTCTCTTTTGTTATGAGCTGGGACTTGTATTGCATTTCATTCTTGAAATGCAGGGTAGGGAGGATTTTTTTGGTGTTCAGGGGTACAGGAAAGAAATTTGCACAACACTTTTCTAAAATATTTCAAGTTGAACAGAGTGTAGTGTTCTGTTTGCTGCCTGGAGAAGAGAACAGGCTCTTGTCAGTTGAGTTGGGGTACCAATTTTCTGTTCCTCATGTTTCCTCCAACTTAGTGTGACTCTAGGAGGGTCACTTAATGGTGTCTTGGCTTTGCTTTTTTTAAAAGAAAAAGGACTGCCAAAGGTGAGGAGGCAGCCTGCAGTCTATGGGGGAAGCCTTTCTATGTAGGAGAACTAGTGTAATTTGGGTGAGGGCTTGCAGGTGCTGCTGTAATTTGGATCAAAGTGAAACATGTCTCACTCTGATTAGGTCTCAAGTATGTTTGTGTAACTTCTTGTAGCAAGCTCATAAATGCCTACAAGTTATCTTCCTGCTTGTTCAGTCTAAGTGACTCTCGGTGAAGCCTTTGCTGTTCCTTCCTGGCGCAGATAAATGCAGAGTGCCTTCTTCACGAAATGTTCGGTGCCCTCTGTGGCTCGTTCTCAGCCAGCCCGAGCTCTAGCCACAAGGCTTCCAGCTGAACAACACAGCTTTTTGCTCTTCTGTTTAAGTCTAGTCCAGCTTTTGTTTTGAGAAGCTGATTATCAAGGTCTAAACCTCCTAGGGAGCAGTTCCCCAGATACCTATTTTGTCTCAGTGTTGCCTCCCTTCTCGCTGTCTCTTACAGCGGTATCAGTGTGTTGTGATGAAAACCTCACCGTTTCGTCTCCTTGAAAATTCAAGTCTGTATTTTTTTTTTGTCTTGTGTGTGCAGAGTATATTGGAAACCTTTGGTTAGTTTAGTCTCTGCTCCTGGGTGTTGTGCATGCCTCTTCTGGAAATTGATAGAGATGCCAGGCGTTTGACTTGGCAGGTTGCTTCTGAATTTTAATTTATAAGTTGCACCTGTAGTGGATGCTGTGCTATGTTGCCCACAGCAAGGGCTGCATTAGCATTTTGTGTTTGCTTCTACACCAATGAAGCTAAGTATTGGATGTATTTTTTCTGAAATTCTGGAAAATAATTTGTTCTGTTCTCCAGCCTGAGTGAAAATGCAGAAAGAAAGATGATAAAATCTGGATTTAGGGAAGTTTTTTGTAATATGTTGGTAGATCATAAAGGTAATAAAAGCTGCTTTTCCTGTACCACGGAGAAATGTTTGTCTTTAGTCTTCTATGAAAAATGCTTTAAAAAGAATAGAATCTGGACGGGTAGGTGTGTGGAGGAGGTAGCTGTTCAGAAAGGATCCCAATGCCTGATGTGAGAAGTGGTGTTCGTTCCCAGGTCAGGGGTACCTGTGCGTGGAGGCATTAGCCTGCATCAGAGCACTTTCTCTGCAGTTTAAAGCTGGGTGATAATAGAAAGGTCGTGTGGCCTCTGGCTTATGTGCTGAACTCTTTTGGCTGAAGAGCCCAGAACATTTGGCCTGGCTCTCTTTCTGGAGTGGACCCCAAAACTGGCAAAAAACACCCAACCCCCTGCCAAATTTTAAGGAATAGAAAAGAAAGACAAAGGCGGTATTAGTAAAGTGGTGCAAAAGTGGTTTCTCAAGCACGTTTCTGAGATACCTTCTCGGCAAAGCAGTGAAAAATTGATCTTTCCTTCTTCTGTAACAGAGGATTCACAGGGAGACACTGGCTTGGTAGAGGAAACCATAAATAATGGAACAATTGGAGCGGGAAGGTAATAAGATATAAAGTGCAGTGAGGAGCTTGATAATCTGATAGGGTTAATGTTAATTACAAAGTGTAACCTGTGAGTTGCTGCCTAGCAGGAGGGATCAGCTCAGGGCCTTGCAGTAATCCACTGGGCTGTGCAGGTGGGGAGGGTTAGTGGTGGGTGTTTGCATATGGATGAGCTTGGTGATTTCCAAAACATCTGTAAAAAAAAAAAAATAAATAAACAAAACCAACTAACCCAACAACAATCAAACCTACAGTTTGGCCAGATTGATACTTTTATTGTAAACCTCTGCTTTCGAGTCTGTAAATAGAACCTATAAGTGATTCTGCTGGGCCACTGCTTGCCTCCTGAGAGGGAGAAAATACACAGAAGCAGCAACTGTAAAATACTTTTAATAAAGCCTTGGGCCATCATGTAGCAGCTGCAGAGGAGGGGAGTGAGCTGCTGTAGGAACATCAGTGAAGCTGATTACACTGGAAGCAGTTTTTATCTTAGAGATAAAAAAACAACCTGGTGTTGGTGGTGTTTCTTGCTCCAGGTCCGCTCTACAACAACCAGCTTTTTTGGCTTTTTACTCCTGTCATAATTTGTCCCCCTGCAAACAGCACTGTTGATTCTTCACTATTTGAAGGTTGTGGAGTGGCTTCATTAGTTTTTCATTCACAGGGGAGCCTGTTTCTTAGGCTCTGTAACCCATATTAACTGGACCATATATATTATTATAACCATATTAAAAGGTGGTATTGCTTAAGGGGGTATCTCTTGTTGGTCTTCTCTTTCAGTACTGGTGTTTGAAGCAGAAATTCCTGCAGAACACTTACCTTTAATTAAGTATAGAGAAGGGTACCAGTTCACTTACTTTTAAAAGAAGTGCCATCCAGTTTGAGATCTTGCTTGCCTGGCTCCTGCCTGTCTTTGGATGTTTGTAGCTCCTGAGTCCTGTTTTCTGAGCTCTCGCCACTGGGTGATACTGGGTTTGATGGTGGAACACCAGGCTGGCCTGGGAGAAGAGTGTGGGAAAGGCTGCAGGGTGGTATGGTTGATGGACAGCCTGGTGATCGGGAGTGTGCTGTATGTAAGGGCAGGTCAAGTCAGTCTTTCCGTGTCTGTTTCTGTGCAGCGATTCCTCTTATTTTTCGTTATAGAGTCGTAGAATGGTTTGGGTTGGAAGGGACCTTAAAGATCATCAGGTTCCAACCCCCCTGCCATGGGCAGAGACACCTCCCAGTAGACCAGGTTGCTCAAAGTTGGCCTTGGACACCTCCAGTAAAGGGAATTTGATCACATTTTTATGGTCTCACCAGAGCAGAGGGGGGAGAGTCACCTTCCTTGCCCTGCTGGCCAAGCTTCTCAAGACTTACCTTCAAGGTAGGTTCTCCAGTTCTTTAGGTTTTTGTCAACTCCCGGTCTTATGTCTCCTATAAGGCAGAGCATGTGCTACTGGTTATTTTTAGCATGGAAAATTTTAAGAGCCCACGTGGTCCCATTTAGCTTTGACCGTGCCAGCCTTGTCCAGTTCTCTTTCACCCAGAGAGTATTTATTTCCCGAGTGCTGTACTGCTAACTATAGGGTTTGCAGGGAGGCATCCTGGCCTCAGTGTGGAAGCTGCATTTTCATCTTCAGCTGCCTGCTTGTTTGATCTGCGGTCCTTCAGGATGATCTTTAATTCCAGCCTTGATTTCCAGTGCTTTCAGAGTCTGGAAGTGTGACCTCTCAAGTGCTGGGGCAGGAGGGAAGCGGAGGAGGCAGGGACCGGTGGCACTGAAGGGTCTGTCCCTGCAGAGCCTGGGGACTGGGTCACTCGAGAATTATCCTTGTCTATCTTGTCATGGAGACTTGGAGCAGCTTGCCCCCGGAATAGACCTCCTTGTGCATAGAAAGCCCTGAAAACTGGAGCGAGTGCTTGCTGAACTCTCCTCTCGGACCTTGAGAATGAATTATCTGGCTTCTCTGTGGACCTCGTGCTGCTAACATTTCTAACCTTATAAGGCTGTGTATACTGAGGGGTTGTTTGTCCTGGCTGGAGAAACAAGGTGGCTTAAAACTGCTCTCTAGCCCTAATGCGAACAAGTAGAATAAATTGACTGTCCTTGGCTTTTTTTTTTTTTAAGGTAGGTGAGTGTGTGCACTTATTCTTGTCCTCGACTCCCTGATCTTTACCAGGAGTTTTCCATAAATCAAGTCAGAATACAGATTTGGAGAAGCTGACTGACCCCCGTTCTCCCCTTGGTGTCTTAATCCCATCCTGACCTACTGCGGGGATTATTTAGCGAGTTGGAAAAGTCCTGTGTCCTCGCTGCAGCTCTCCGGCCCTGCCCTGGTGGAAGGTGTGACATTTAGACGGGATTCCCGACGTGCCAGAGGGAAGTGGAAGTGGCCGGTTGGCACGGGGAGAGCTTGTATGGTCTGTGAGCTCTGCTCCAGCTCAGCTCTATTTTTGGTGGGGGGAGCTGCAGGGGGACCCTGCGTGTTGGGAACCGGCAGCGGGGCATCCAGCATGTCTCACCCATCCTGGCTTTTGCGAGCCCATCATCTCCGGTCCAAAGCCCGTGGAGCTGCCGTGCGTCCCCAGCTGGCTCCTCCTGCAGGGGCTGCCGGGCTCCCTCCGCTTTGGCAGTGTTTAAAGCCATGTGATTTGACAACTTGCCATATTTTTTTTTTCTGCTGCTGCTGCTGGCAGGAAAGTCCCAGGCTTTCTTCCCCCACCACGTGTTTAAACGATCCCATTGCCCCTGCAGTCCTGAGCTGGCTGTCAAACAGGCAGCGGAGAGAGGGCTTTGTCGCTCTTAAACGTGTTGGAAAATGAAGGTGGGCTTCAGGAGCTCTCCTGTGGAGGAGATGAAGTATGTGTATATCTTACAACTGTTTGGTTGAGGAGGTGACATTGTGACCAGTGTATCACGATCAGGCCACCAAAGTCTTCCTGTCACGATTAGATGTTTGTTGGTGTTAGCTGTCCCCAAGCCAACCCGGCGCTTTAGGGTGTCTGCTGGCATCTTGTGCAGAGTCACTGCCTCTTATCCCTTTCTGGTTGATGGAAGGATGTGGAATTCCCATTTAACAAGATCACTGACAGTACAATGCAGCTCTTACTAAAACGACTCAAATTAAAACCATGAAATTAAATGAGCTTCGCAAGGAGCAGTCAGCTAATCAACCAGTCTCCACTGATCTAAATATCACAGAGTTATGAAAAACTTTATCTTAAATTATATTAATGTTTAAAATGACTCTTTAGAACTGTTTTGTCTGCCAGGCTTGGGGACAGGCTCTGTGGAGCATACTGCTCCTGTCCTCCTGCGCTGCAGAATTGTGTGGGACCATTGTTTGTGCAGTTGGGGCAGCTTAACAGGGAATGGGATAATAATAGGGCTGTCTGTTTAATCAGGGAAACTTGCTGGGAATGGGCTATGTGAGCTACTTTAATTTGAGTTTGTGGTAGGCCTGTGAGACAGCTTGTAGGGTGGTTCTGCATTAATTATAACAACTTAAGTGGAGGGCAGATGAGCGCTCACAATGTGAGCCATTGTGCTGTACAGCATAAATGTGAACCTTTTGTCTTGGGAACGTACAGGCTTCCCCCTTTCCACTTCCAAACACCAAATGTCTAAATTATTGCATAGGACTTGATGGGTTTTTTTCATTCCAAATCTCAGGTGTTGCTATTAACAGACAGCTCCTCCTCAGCAGTGAGCCCCGCTGTCCGACTGGAAGGGACTCGGATTTAGAAGATAACACATATGAATGTCCAGTGAACACAGACTCAAGTTTCCTGTGTAGAGTAAATTCAGTACCTCATTTGTGATATATTGAGATGTTGCTGGATTTCTTAAATCATGTCTGCAGCTAACCTTTGGTTTGGGATAGAGCAAGAAACTTCCTTGTCCCTGTTTTTGCCACTCATTTATTTCCTTGCCGCAGTCGTTATGGCTGTGCCCGAGCTGCCTTGGGTAAAGTTGTGTGTTTGCTCCTGTGGGATGGGAAGGTGTGGCCGGAGGAGGTGCGAAATCTGGAGCGAATATTAAATTATCTGAGGCTTGGCTGCTCAGCTGGAGCCCGAGGGAGGCATGTTTTTGTCCATCAGCTAGAATGTAATCAGCTCCTCGTGGAAATCGAGGCCCCGAAGGAGAGTTGTGTTTGGGAACCGTGGTCAGGAGGTTTGCTCTGATAACAAAAGTTTTTTTCCGGTTGAGACAGACTAAGCACAGTTGAGAGACTGGCTTGATAGTATTTCTTAGACAAGAGAAGACAACGCTTCTAAAGAGGAACTAGATAATACTCTCTTCCAGCGGGTGGTTCCCATTTCTAGGACTTCGCTATCTCCTGAAAACAATCTTTATTTTTGTTGCTCGCTGGCAAAAGTCTTGAGGTCTGTTTGGAGAAAAATCTGTCCTGTGTAAGCATTGTCAGACACGTGGTGCTTTGCTTTAATTCCTGCTCAGTGAAAATATAAACTAAGTGCTTTGCAGCCAGGCTGTTTTGGGGATGTGGGTAACTCTTTAGCTTTGTGTTCCAGCTGCAGACCTTACTGAAGGACACAGGGAAGGCATGTCAGCCCTGCCTCGCGTAACCCAGGTGAGGTTTGTAGATGGAGGTGCATGACTGGGACACGGGACCTAGTGATGTCCAGGCAGGGAAGGGTAGGTAGAGCAAGAGAGGTGGCTTTCAGCTCTAGCAACAGTCAACATAGTAAATTTAAATGTAGAACAAACTTTGGAGTTCCTAAGTAGTAGTGTCTCTACCGAGACTGCTTTTGCTAGACAAATACCCCTATTATAAAGGTGTTATAGCACACTTCCCATCTTCACTACTGCGACACATTTTAGAGGGACTTCTGGTCATTGGGAGACATCTGCTCCCTCAGGCTGCAGTTGGTCTTTGTTCAGGAATTCCTGCACTGCAGACCTCTGTGGGTGCCCACGCGCCAGACCCTGCAGGGCTCTGGATGAGAACGTTTGCAAAGCACTTCACCTTCTGTGGGCTATTATATTTCAGAGAGGTATGCGTTGTCAACCTGTGAAGCTCTCAGGAATGTGAGGTTTCAAGCAGAGAATTGCAGCATATTGAGTCTGTGTCTTGGAAGGGCTTGTGGTGCATCTGTGTTGTGAACCCAGCCTGGTGCTGGGGGAACTCGGGGTGCTGGGTGCTGCCTTCGTGTGTAGCACCAGCCGGCAAAGGTGAGGCTGGAGAAAGGAGGTGGAATTGGTTTTAGTGTAGAGGTGAGGCGGGGTGAAGTTGGTGAGTATAACAGTGAGATTAGGTAAGGGTCTTGTTCTGTGGCCTGCTGGTAAAGCAGATATGTGAATTTAAAGAGTGGCTGGAAGATGAGTCTGGGATGGGCATTAAAATCCTTTATAGGCCCCCGTCTGTTCAAGACAAAGAAAAGGATTTCTGTTCCGTTCATGCTAACGGAAAGACCTCAAGGCATTTATGAGCCTTTAGCCTTCTTGATACCTTCCCTGTGACTATTTTAACATGGCTTCTGTTTCTCTCGCTAGGTACAACTGCTGAGGCTCTGCAAAATGGCTTTATGCTTCCGCAGTTTCACCCTCTATGCCATACCTGGAGTGCTGGCGCTTGTCGGCTGCTGGTGGATCTATTCCCACAGAAAAAAACATGCAGGCTACCATGACAAACAAGCACCAGCCACTGAAGAAGAGCAGCAGGAGGAAGTGCCAGAGAACGATTCAGCACCCAAAACAGAAGCGTGCGTTCCTCGAAGATTGCCTCTCTCCTCGGAAGAGGAGTGCCCAGAGAACAAAACCTCCACCTCCCTGCCGCCAGCAGGGCCCACGACGCCCTCTCTTCTGTGTCAGACTCAGGAGAGGCCAGATCTGTCACAGGACCTTCCAGACCTGTCGGTCGCGACAGCTCAGCCCAGCACCCTCGAGGACGACAGTGAAAAACTAGAAACGATAGGATCTCAAGATGAAAGCGGTGTCCCTGCTTGTGTTCCTCTCCCCCTGATCTCACAGAGCCCTACACAGGGCTCGAGCTCTAGCCCAGACCAAGGTCAGCGGCGACCAGCGGTGACGACGCAGGAGCCTTTGGGATTCACGGAGGAGATCAGCCATGCAGAGCAGTCAGATGATTCTTCATTTAAGCCCCCTAAGGAAAGCCAGATGCCAGAAATCGTGCCATCGGATGCTGGCCCTGTGACAGCCCTTTGCTTGGGATTGGAGAAGGAAACCAATACCCCGCAAGCCTCTCTCAATAATGGAGTCGAAGTTGTATCAAGTCACAAGGATTCTGCAGCGAGCGTGTTACCGGATAGTTTGGAGTCTGCCTGCGTGGACCGGTCCAGGGAAGAAAAGATGCCTGAGTCAATTGCCAGTACTGTACCTGTGTGTCAGGAGGAGGACATACAGCTAAAAGGAGATGAATTGGAAAGAGAGAAGACTGGAGGAATGAGTTTGGACAAGGAAGAAGTTGAGAAAATTGAGCAAGTAGCAATACAGATCATTTCCAAGGTCATTTTGGCAGCAACTGAGGAAGTGCTGTCTGGTTCTGCGAGTGATGTGTCCAGTTGGATCTGCCAGACTGCTGCCAGCCGAGCTGAGAGACCTCTGGAGATGGCTGGCATTGTTTCCTCTGACGGGATGCCTGCAGAGGAAGCTACAGGAGCAGATGAGAGCGTGGCTGCAGAGAGCGATGCTACAGTACCGACGTCCCCGCAGACAGAGGAACACCATCAGCATGTGATGGGTTCCAGCTGTTTAACACACAACTGTTTGTCTGTCCCTGTTCAGGGAGGCACAAAAGACTGTCAGATGAAGAACTGGGTGTGCAGTCAGTCCCAAGGAGCTGATAGGACTCCTGTGGAAAACCACAGAGGGTCACTGGAAAGGTCATCTTTGGTTATGGAGGACTCTGGGTGCAGCACATACAGATCGGAAGGTGGGACAAGTGTGGAGGACCCATTGCAGAACACAGTGCTATCTGTCTCATCAGGACAGCAGTCGGACTCGCTGAGCATATCTGCAATCCAGGACACGTCTGCTGAGCAGAGCTCAGTACCAAGTGAAAAACCGCCTACTCTGAAGCTGCCTGAAGACAGCGTAGTGCCATACAGCAACGGGATACTGGAAGAGGATAGTCCAGATATGCCTCAGGAGTGTAGCAGGGCAGCAGGGGTGGATGGAGAACACTCAGGAGGTAAGGGGGTTGAAAATCCTACTACAAAACCCGAACAAGCATTTTATGTGCTATAACATTTCTGCTTCAGAACACGTTTGGATAAATCCTCTTTATGTTTAACTTCCCCAGTAGATGAATGTTTAACCCTCGCGTGCAGGTGGTAGGCATTAGCTCTTAGAGTTCCCATCTCTGTAGGACCCAGTGGTATCTGGGGTATCTTCAAGGGTATACAGCAAAGGAGTGAACTGGCTGGTCCCTGTCCAGCACAAAGTTTATTGTCTAAAGCTAAGTATATACTTGAGCAGCGCAGTGAAATGGGCCGTGTCTGGATGTTGAACACCTTGCTGGTTTGAGACCTGCTAATACAAATGGTTTCTGCTGCAGTTCAGGCAGCCTCTGGGTTCTTACCTGTGTTTATGGGCTGCTGCCGAAAGGAAGCTATAAGGCAAGCTTCTGAGGTGCCGCTGGATGAACCAGGGAAGTGCTTTGATGAATTGTGATAAAATCAGTTGGTCACAGACCAATTATCCTGAAGCCTTTTTGCTGGGAAGGGTAGGTGTGTGCCAAGGAATCCCAACAGGGAGCAGCGTTCATGGAGTTCCCCCATCTGTCTCTGTGATGCTTTTGCCTTCTAGATGCTGGATGATGTGTGCCTGGCAGAACACAGCGCTGGCTGAGCAAATGTTAACCCTTATGACCTTGGGCATGGATGTTAAGATCCTTTATGGGACCCTGTGGTGCCAACAGCCCTTAATGCCGGGTTGTCTTGTAATTGCTACAAAGCAGTTGGAATACTGCTCATTGCAAGACACGGGGGTTGAGTGTGCCAGCAATTAAGGATTAAACCCACAAATCATTTTCACTAGTGGGAATAACCATGGGAAGAAAATGGTTTTGCCTCGTTGTGAATGCTGGTGTGACAAGAAGGTACAAGAGTGTCATGGAGCCTGGTGGTGACAAGGGCTGAGAGCTCTGGACAGCCCTGACAGCTGAAGGGCAGGGAGGGGAGATATAGCAGGTGAAGTTGGTAACATGGCTGTGTTGAAGAAGAGGTCCTACAGCTGACCTTCACACCCAGGCGGTGAGACTTAGATCCTCATTCTTGTCTAGGAGGGCTCTGACAAACAGTGTGGCCTTTGACTTTCTGGGCATCTCTGCTGTGTTTCTAGTGAAGATGTGGCAAATGTGAAGCAGCTGATGGGTTTGTTTTTCTCTTTGGTCTTGGGCTGGATGGTCTAAATACTTGTCTGCAAGTGAGGCTTTTAATGATTCTGCCTGTTATTCTGGATCAACCTTATGTTATACTGACTGTGTCTGGGGTCTGACCAGGAGGAAGCCTGGTCAGAAGTTTGAGTTTGTCCCCTTCCCAAGTAGAAATGTTCCTGGTATTGGCTGATGGTTTGGGAACAAAACATAGGCTCTGGTACCTTGTTTCTTCAAGCATGTGACAAGTTTGGGCAAGAGATGATCCCCTAGGAGACCTGGTAGGGGGCACCCCTAGCGCTGGACCTGCCCTTGGGGCCAGGGGTGTAATGTCAGTGGAAAGAGCAGATGAATGGGTATCCTTTCCTGCATGATGAACTGCATGTGAAAAAACCTGTTTGAACCATGGGGAAAATGTAAAATGCCTTGGTACAGCAGTAGCTTGGTGCTGATGTTAGCATAGCTCTCCTGTTGCATTCCCAGAGGTGAGTGTACAGGTTTTTCTCCAGGAATGAAAAGAAACTTTTGGTAGGCTATATGTGACAGGACTTTAGCCTTTCCAAAATACTGGAGAACCTGATATAGGACCATCCCAACTGAATGCACAGGAAGAGCTTGGTGTAACCTCTATGAAATGAGGTATTTTCATGGTGTTGTTCCACGGCTGGATCGTGTGTATTGTCTGAATGCTGACACGTCTGCTTGTCTTGTAGGTTCGGATGTAAATAACGTGGACTTTGTGGACAGTGGCTGTGCCCTGAGGAAGACGGTGACTCGCCAGAACTCTAAGCTGGGAGGAGAATCCAGCAAGTCTGACTTCATTATCTGGGAAATAGAGGTCCCAAAGGTAACTGGCCGCCAGCCTGCTCACGCATCCTGTGCTGCCCTACATAGCCATCTTCTGGTTCTTCCAGTCAGGTACTGGCCCAGTGCCACCCCAGGGAGATCAGCAGCAAATCAAGGAGGATTTAAGCATTTAGCTCCTGTTAGGACTCAGCAGGAGCAAAGAGCCAGTACTCGACTGTAAACAAGGGGCATTTCAGGGCTGTCCAGGGTAACATTGGTTGTTGGACTCATTATTCCCCTTGATCTTCTCCCCCAATCTGTTAGTCTGATGCTTTGAAAGCCCTCAGAGGGTTTTGAGGGTACACAGTTAATTGAGAGCAGGTGATGAATTTTTTTTTTTCTTTCTGCTGTGTAGGAGGGTTACGTTTCAGCTGCTGGTCCAAATCCTTCTTCACAAGCTGAGTGCTCACCTGAGCTGTTCTGTGGAGCGGCTGTGTCTCAGTCTTTATAGTGAGCTTTCTTCTGGGTTGAGAGAGAAATTGTGGGTTTTAGGACTATGTTTATACCTTCTTCCCTGCTTCATATATGCAAAATCACCTGTGGCTGTCCCACATAGCACTGCTCTTGTGGTTCTGCTTCTCAGTAGACCCGAATGCTGACAGCAGGTTGAGCGTCCTGCCTCGAGTGTTTGGGTGCTGCGAGCCCAATGAAGACATGTAACGTGCATTTTAATGGATCAGTAAAACACAGGCTGAGGAAGCAGTTCTACAGCAGAAAAATATGTTTCTGTGGTTAGTGAAGACAGGCTGTTGCATTAACTTCATGTTGTATAGGATTATCCGCACTAACTCGGGCCCAGCACTTCTGTTCTGGTGCCTGGTCTCTGACAGTAAGTGGTGGCAGATTCTGGTGGAAGAGTAGAAGTGCCAGGGCTTGCACAGGCATCTCTTCGTCACCCTGCACAGCTCTCCAGGGCTTCTGTAGTCTAATGGGTGTGATAGCCTGCTTTACTCTCCTGTGAATTTCTCTACGGCCTTTCTAATCTAATTAGCATGTTTAAAAATTGCTAGAATTTACTATTTCATATTTGAATGAAAAAATACATGTAATATGCTTTTTTTAAAAAAAAAAAAAAGGCGGTGAGAGACTGGGAGAGGGTGTGACTTCACTTGACTGTAGGAAGGCAGTAGCGTTTACCAGACCTGGTTTTGTCCTGGTGTGTCTTTGTGCTTTTCTACAGGAGATGGATCTATCAAAATGAGCTGTGCTTGTCGATCTCCACCTCCCTTGGCTTGTCACAGACCAGCTGAGCTCTCCACTAGTCAGCATGGCCTTATATTTATCCTGCCTGGCCCTGTGCTACAGGAACTGGGAATGTGGATGAAATAAGCCACAGGGAACACTGTTGTTTGATCTACATTTCTCTTCCTGACACTTGCTTTCTTGTCCCTTTCTTAAAGGAATTAGTTGGCCGCTTGATCGGCAAGCAGGGGAGATTTATGAGCTTCTTGAGGCAAGCGTCTGGTGCCAAAATTTATGTCTCAACACTACCTTATTTCCATGACTCCCAAGTCTGTCACATCGAGGGTAAGTGGAATGTCTCTTTATTCATGGTCTAACATGTAGCTTGGGGGCCTTAATTAGATGGGCAAGGAATTTAAATGGACTTAGTGGCTTTGCAAGTCCAGTGCTTGGCAAAACTTTTCTGCCAGTGAATTGGGTTCATACTGGAAGCGAAGCTGTTGAAACTGGGGCCTGCTGGTCTGAGTTGCTTGTGTTGGTCTGAAGCCAGGTTACCAGGCCAATCTATTAAAACTTAAATTGTTTTTGTAGCTGAATTGCTTCATGTGGCGGGGGTGGAGGTATCCTCAGCATATCTGTGCTACAGACTTGCTGTGGGGTTTTTGTCTCCCAGGCTCCTCACATCAAGTAGAAAAAGTACTGAGCCTGATTGGCAAGAAGTTCAAAGAGCTGTGTCTCACCAACATCTACGCTCTACCTCCACCAACACCACTGACACTTAATTCCCTCCTCATGACTGCCTGGGTAAGTCCCAGCTTGCTGGCTGTGCTGGGGTGGGAGGCTGTTGCTGGCTGCCCCCCGTGGCAGCATGGAACCATTTAGGCTGGAAAAGACCTTTAAGATCATCAAGTCCCACCATTTAACCTAACACTGCCAAGTCCACTACTAAACCATGTCCCTCAGTACCAGATCTACCTGTCTTCTAAATACCTCCAGGGATTGCAACTCCACCACTTCCCTGGGCAGCCTGTTCCAATGCTTGACAACCCTTTTGGTGAAGAAATTTTTTCCTAATACCCAATTGAAATGTCCCCTGGCACAACTTGAGGCCATTTCCTCTCATCCTATTGCTTCTTACTTGGGAGAAGAGACCAACCAACATTTCTTTGCTTACTCTGGGCATCTCGAATCTATAAATTAACTGTGTGCTCACCTGTCTCTGTGGATGTTGAAGACAGGCTTTGTTCTGAAGAAGTGAATTTATGCTGGGAAATTAAAGGTGTTTTAGATGTGTTCTGAGCACAGTAATTTTTGGAAGCTGCCCAACACAATGGCTCTCTGGCAGCCGGGGCAAATTACTTTGAGGCCTCTGTGACAAATCTTGGATGATCTTCACGAATATTACCTTGATGTTTAAAAACCCTGGTAGGCAGAGAATCCGTGCAAGTTGCACTGTATTGACAGTGCAGCATGACTTGACCCATATAATTTCTGACTCTGCTCGCTCATCTCTTGGGTAAATAAGTCTTAACAGGTGCTCTGTGCTCATCATCTTTTTGTGTACATGGTGGATCCTGCCCCAAGACTGTTTTTCATTAGAACAGAGTAGAGTAACAGTGGGTAGCTTTTCTGCTCCTAATCCAAAGCAGCCTTTGGAAGGGAAATACCAGAGTGCCGGGGCTTTTCCACCCCTGGCTGTAAACCTCAGGAGTTGCTGGTGGAATGTGGAGTTGCTGTGAGTGAAGCTTGTGTTGCGATGAGCGCTAACGAGAATGTCTTTCCTCTGTGGGACAGCTCTTCCTCCCGGATGGAGTCACCGTGGAGGTGGTCGTGGCGAACCAGGTCGACGCAGGGCACATGTTTCTACAGCAGCATACCCACCCCACCTTCCACGTCCTGCGGAGCCTCGACCAGCAGATGTACGCCTGCTATTCTCAGCCTGAAATTCCAACCCTGCCAACTCCAGTAGAAGGCAAGTCACTTGGTTTCTCACAGATTGTTCAGTTGAGAAACTACTAGGGTCATTTAAAAGCCTGATGCCCCTGAGTTAGGCCTGGGAAGCTTCCCAGTAGATGAGAATGTGATAGTTCACTGGACTTCTTATCTTCTTTTAAGCTGCTGGCATAGTATAGGTGTCGCTCTGCTCTTCCTCGCCCCTCTCATCCCTGGAGAACCGCCCCAGCTGCTTAGTTGAATGTTGAAATTCAGAATGAGAAAGTCCATCTCAGATTATTTCTAATCAACTTGGCATCTGGTGTATTTTTGCTGAAAAAGTGAGGAACTACTCCCAGATCTTCACAGTGCCACTGTCTGCATGTGATGTAGAGTGAAGAGGGCATCATGTGGAAGGGGGTTATTGGCACTTTGCTTTTTAGAGCCAGACCTCACTGTTAGTGACAGAAGGCTAGAAGAGAACTGGGCACCTGGGTAAACTGGGCCTTGAGAGTAAAACCCACCACTCCTGTGTCCCAGTATCAGACCTGGAACGATGTGGGTGTGGGTGGTGCTGAAAGAAGGTGGAAGCAACATAAGAAATGCTGCTGATTCTCCATAGGTAACTGTGCAGTGCTACTAGTGCCTGAAGTGCTGATTTGGGGAAATCCACTTACACTGAGCTTTTCTTCTCTATACTCTTATGTCCTGCAGTTGGTATTATCTGCGCAGCTCCAGGCCTGGATGGGGCATGGTTACGGGCTCAAGTTGTCAGCTACTTCGAAGAGACCAATGAAGTGGAGCTCAGATACGTGGACTATGGAGGATATGACAAAGTGAAGGTCGACACGCTCAGACAAATCAGGTCTCTAGCTCCTCTTCTGTGACCTGAGGCTGTATCTGGCTTGAATCTTTATCACAGGCATCCATAACATTTGAATGTTTTACAAGTTTTTCCACAGCTGAAGTGGGAAATGGTGGAGTTTTGTCTCGGCAGCAGGAGTGGGTTCCTTGGGAGCACAGTAAACTCTTGCAGGGCTTTTTTTTTGAAGGGCCGGACAGAGGAAATTGCAGCTTCTGCCACTCAGTGTGGAAGCTGAGCAAAAGGGTGCCTTCAGGAGGCCCCAAAATGTAGGGAATTGGTGAGCTAGCAATAAGATTCAGGTGCTCTATGTCCTGGCCCCAGCCGCTGGGAGAGCTGTAATGGATGGGGGTTTTCTTACACAAGTCCATTAATTACTTGATTGTGCTCCAGAAGTGGGAGAAAAGCAGTGCAGCCTCTGTTATGGAGGTGGTTTCTGCTTGCAGCCCAGTCCAACTTCCCATGCTACTCAGCCAGTTTATTGCTGCTGCTGCTTAGATTGCTGGGAAAACAGGCTGGTTTGTTGTTGTTTGTTGTTTTTTTTGACTGTCATGAATTTCGAACTGAATTCCTGTTAAAGCAATTAATTAATCAATGCCGCCTTAAGGAATACAGAAGTAACTTAAAGCCTTGCTCTTATTCCTATTGATTCTCTTTTCTTTAAGGTCTGATTTTTTATCACTACCTTTCCAAGGAGCAGAAGTTTTATTAGACAACGTGGTGCCACTTCCAGGTAATGGAGCTCTCGAGAGGTGCCGCTGGTGCTCCTCCTGCAGGTTTAAATGGATGCCAGCTGTGTACAAGCAATGATTCTGGCTAAACCTTCTCCCTCCTGTTGCAAGTGCAGCCTCTGATGAGACTGGAGCAAGGATTGGAAGAATTGTATTATTATTTTTTTTCTATAATGTGCTAGTGTGGCATAATCTGTCAGGCCCCAGGGGAAAGATGATAAATGTCCAGGCTTTTTCCTGCATGGAGGAGAGAATGAATTACTCTCCTAAGCAGCAGGCTGGCAGGACTGGTGGGGTATAGGTGAAGTAACTCTAACTGCTCTGCTGCCTTCTGTCACAGAGTAGCTGTAAATGCAAACTTAGATATTAGTCTAGCAGATAAAAAACTGACATTTTCTTACTGAATTGACTGTGTATAGTTCTGTGTTCAAAAGACTACCCTCCAAGCACTGGAAGAATATCAGTCACTGCCTAGAAGTACTTTCTGGTTTGCTTTTTTTTCCCCTCTTTTTTTTTTTTTCTCTTTTCTAAGCATCTTTTAGAGATGCCTGCTGTGTTGGTTCTAAGAAGGGGTGGTGGTAAGAGGTGGTGGCCAGGCCAGGTCTCCCCACGGGAGTTTGTGGCTGGCAGGGCTCTGGGAAGCACAGACCCTGCTGAGGCTACAGAAAGGTTTAAGCTGCTCCTCGCAGAAGTCAGTGTTTCACATGTTCCCTGGGGTGACCGACCTCCTCTGGTACTTGTGGGGTTGTAAGGAGTTCATATGCTGCTGGAGATGGTCTCACGATGGGGAACTACAGGAGCTGAGTTGCTGGTCCTTGCACAGAGCATGTTTGACCCTGCTGAGGTGCCACCCATCCCACGCTGTAAATGCTTTTGAGCTCCCCTTTACAGTACCGTGCAGGGTCAGTGCCATCCTGAGGCCTCCGAGCTTAGTTTATTAGGGATCAAGATACTAATGGCTACTCAAAGCTACTGCAGAAGCATACTTTTCTGTCTTTAAGGCCTCCTAATTCATCAGCCATTTATGGTCACGTTAATTTAGGCTAGTGGCTTTAGAAAGCACTTCATCCTTTCCCCTCGGCAGCACAGCAGGCGTTAATGCTTGTGTGATCTCCAGCACTATTGACTGGTTTCAGCCATTGCCCACAGCGCTGGTAGGTGAGGATTCCCTGGCCTAACGTATGTGGAGGTCAGACAAGATTAGCTTAATAGTCCCTTCTGGCCTTTGAAGCCTGTGAATCTCTCATTTGTTTTCTCCTGCTCTTTTCTTTCCAAAGATGAGGATCACTTTTCATCCGAAGCGGACGCCGCTGTCAGTGAGATGACCAGAGGCGCAGTCCTCGTGGCGCAGGTACGTGGGAGCTGTCTGGAGAAGCCTGGCTGCTGGTCTGAGCGCTGCTGTTAGCCCCTCTGCCCCAAAGCATTCTGCAGGGGTTAAAAATCAAAGCCAGAGCCTGTGAGCCCAGCTGCTGGGCAGAGTTCTTGTTGGGAAATCTTGGTGTTGAGAACTTCTTTGTGTAGCATCAGCTGTGCTCAGGGCTCTGTGGCTGGGAAGGGTTGAGGACTCCCTCTTGTTGCTGCTGTGGGCAGGGAGGAAGGGCTCCCAGATGGGTTTACAGAGCACACAGTGGCCTCTTGTCCAGCAGCTTGGCTGGCTCTGTGCTGCTTTGCCAGTCTGTGCAACGCTGACATTGGGACCCGGCCTCTGGCTGGCCAGGGAGAGAAGTAAGGCTTCTGGCAGCGTCCCAAAGGCTTCTGCATGTGCCTGACCCCCATGAAGAGGCACTTCCCTCTTTATGCTAATAGTGGCTGTAGCCATCCATGTAAGTTAATTGGGACGTGGGGAAAGCTGAGAGTGTTTGTGGTGCTCGATCTCACGGCTTCCTTTGGTTTAAGGCAGTGCTCAAATGCGTCACGAATTCTAGCAAGGGCACGGGTTTGAGTGACTGGAGCAAACTTGCCTGCAGGGTGTTCCAGCTGCCTGCTGGCAGGAGAGACATTTCCTCCAGCCTACACAGAAGTAGGGAGCTTCTGGTATGCAGGGAGTGATGCCAGCCTCGCGTCCTCCATGCTCAGGCCAGAATTGCCGAACATCTATGTTTTTTTCTATCTTTCCAGGTCACAAATTACGATAGCGTGACAGGTCTGCCTCTGATACAGCTGTGGAACTTGATGGGAGATGAGGTGTGTATGTTGACATGCCTGTTTTCTGAACAGTTAGAGTTTATGCAGACTTTTTACTGTCGATTAGGAACTTGCTAGTGGTTTTTTTCACCTTCCTACTGTTTGGTTTTTTTTTTCTTCACCTTTTCCTAGGTCCTGTCAATAAACAGAACTCTGGTGGAAAGAGGATTTGCTCAGTGGGTTGACTACTAGCAGTGTCCTAGATGCCTCGACAACTCTTTCTGCAGAGAAAAGCAAAAGAATAACCCTTGTTTTGCACTGTTACAATTCGGTTTGGCAACCTCTTGCAAGAAGACCTGTTTACACCAGTGTGCGGAGTTTTGTGGTCCATTGAAACTCGTTTTGCTCAACTGTTACCATTTCACTAGAAACACATACCTCATCTCAGCGAAAGGCGAGGTGTTAAAAGCCATAATGACAGATACTGTAGCTTTAAAGCAAAAGAAATAAATTCCTCCCTGGCCTCTGCTCAAAAGTTGAATGGGGGGGAAAAAAAAAAAACTTAAAACCTTGGGGCTGGCTTGAAGCTGGCAAATGCCCCTGAAACATTAACTGTGGTTGCATTTTCGTTCGAGATGTACGCTGCCCTACGAACTTAGCGTCTGCTTTTCCTAAAAGTTATATTGGTTTTCCTTTTTTAACAGGCTCTGCCTATGAAATTAATGAATGTTATTAAGGAATTTAATGTTCAGTTATGGATTTTTTTCTACATTGTGCCACTAACCTGCGCAAACAACATTCATCTTGTGTCTTCCTTACGCCAGGAGGTAGATGAATTGCATTCGTTGCACTTACTGTGGCACATGTCTCACTGCAGTCATGGGTTTTAGGCTCGATATGCTTAAGAAAGAGAGCTTCTCCGTGCAGGTGCTTGAAGTGCAGGATGTGTTACCACTACAATTTTTGCTCTGAAATGTCATGTATTTAAAGAAAAGAACTGATTGCCAAGCCCAATTGTAGTTTATATTTTTCTAGCTGTGCAAGTCTGTAAATATATATAAAAAAAAAGCATTGTAATATTTTGTACAAGAAAAATCACTGGAAACAAAGGGAACTTTACAGAAATTTTTTCACACCAAAATGTCCTATGTAGGTAGAACCGGTTTGGAGTGTATTAGGGTAGCTGACATATTTGGAGCATCTGAGTGTTGGGAGTGTTTCAGCTCTGCTGTACACAGGATCGGCATTCCCGTAGATCGCTGTCTGGTTTGAGTTGTGATCACTGCATTCTTTGCTATGTTGCTGTACAGGTCTGTTTAAAAGAAAAAAAAAAAAAGAAATAACAACTTGGCATTAATATTGCAGTGGTGTTCTCTCTCGCGGTTTTTTTCGCTCCTTTTTAGATTTCTATCACATATTTAAAATTTTGCTCAAGTAATTTAAGATGACTTAATACTCTTAAACAGATGCCCTCTAATGTATATCATTTTAGATATGTATTGAGCTGGGATTTATTGCTGGCAGAGAAGATATTTGCCAGAAGAATGTTGATGTCGTCAGTCCCCGGAATTTTTTTCAGGTGTATTCAAGGATGTCTTTGCATCCTGTGAGCGAACGTGTCGGTGCATCACACGTTTGGATAGTTGCCTACAAAAGCATTTGGTCCAGTCCCTTCTGATATGGTATGGTTATAGCCTTTTTTTTTTTTTTGAGTTCTCTCCTATTCGGCACTTATGATTTAATGTTTATGTTTGCAATAACATCCAATGGAAACTAAATTTGATAACTCAGTTAAATCTATAAAACATATATCCTCTTGGAATGTTTCTTTCCATTTCGATTAAAGCTCGAATTTTAAGCTGTCTTAAACTGTGCTGACTGAGAGCCTTCATTTCCTGACCTCGTGCCACGTGGGGCTGGGAAGGGACCTCAGGAGGATCTACAGGTGACAGAGGACCCTGATGCAGAAGCACAAGCTTCAGATCTCCTGGGGGTTCCTTTTACTTCCTACTGAAAACTGGGTTTCTCTTTATGATGAATTTCTTACTAGAGAGCCTTAGTCTGAGCACTGGTGCTCAAGGCTGTCAAGCTGTTGGATGCTTCTGGAATCAATTTACTCAGGATGCCCCTTGGGTCACACAAGGTGGGTATGGGCTGCTTGGTAGAGGGCAGGGGAACAGGCACGGGGCAAAAGAGGAACAGGGGAGGTTGAAAGGAGTGAGTTGGGTTTGTGTCTTCCTTTCCAAGATGCAGCGGCACTTTGTGCCCCCCCAGACCTCGGGAATGTGGCCGGGGTGGGTTCCAGAGGGGTGGCACCGCTCGCAGCAGCAGCAGCTCCCCAATCCTTGGCTGTGAACCGGGGCTGAGCCTACGTGTGTGAGCTGAGCCGTCCCGCGGGGTTAGTGCGTCTGAAGCCATTCAAAGGGGCTTTCCCCTTGGAAAAGTGGTAATTTTATTACGGGTAAAATGAATGAGGTCTCTGGAGATGCTTAATTTATAACTTCCTCCTGGAGAGCTTCCTGCCGGCTGCGCTCCGGCGTTCCTCTGGAGCAGCCCCGGGACGCCCAGAGCTCTGCCTCTTCCCTGGGACCGGGGGGGGGGGGGGGGGGGGGGGGGTA
>JAOQGH010000006.1:4294483-4313586 GCA_025769975.1 Gallinago jamesoni
CCCCCCCCCCCCCCCCCCCCCCCCCCCCCCCCCCCCCCCCCCCCCCCCCCCCCCCCCCCCCCCCCCCCCCCCCGGCCTCTGCCCCCCGTCCTGCCCAGAGCTTGTCCCCGGGGTGAGCAGCACCTTCCTGCCAGGGCCAGTCCTTGGGGAAAGCCCCAGGCGGATTTTCCTGGGGCCCAGGGGGTGTGGGCAGAGGGGGGGAGCGGGAGGGTATTTTTGGAGCAAAGGGAGAATAACGGTGCCCCTGTCCCACGCTGGTTCAGCTGCTCAGCCATGTGTGTGGCAGGGAACCTGCCTCCGCCCTCCCGGGGTGGAAACCTCATTGACAGTGGGGTTTTTCCTGAAAAGGAAAAAAAAAAAAAAAAAAAATCAGATACAACCTTTATTTTCATTTTCATTCTGCCGTGTCACACAAATCTGTCAGGTCCTGGCCCGGTGCTGCCTGTCGGAGGCTGCGGAGCTGGAAGTCAGGAACACACGTGTCTCACATTTAGTTTATTGCCTCATGGAGCCTGGGTTGGCTTCAGCCCCCTCTGCTTCCTCTCCCCCCTCCTTCCCCGCTGCCTTCAAAAGGAAAACCAGCCACTCTGCAAGGCGAGAGGGAGGAATTCTGGCTGCCTCGAGCAGCGCAGGGCTGGGGGGGGATGATGGCTCTTGGGGGAGAGTCTCAGGGCTTGGGCTTTTTGCCCAGAAAAACGTGAATGGTTCTCGTGAGGCAGAAGTGCTGGGGCTCTGCCAGGTGAGACGGGCCGTCCCAGCGATAGGACTGAAGGTCCACCTGGCCCGTACCCGCTCCCAGGTAACTCGGGAAGAGATATGATGGAGGGAGCCCCAACAGCAGTTTTGCCCCAAACTCCCGGGTTCCAGCTAGGATCAACGCAGGGACGTCCGAGCCAAAGGCCACGCGTGGTGCTGCTCTTAATAGACACCTCTAAACTACCTCTGGAGAACGTCTAATGGTGTTTTGAGTCCATTTGTCCTTCTGACCTTCACGACATCCTGTGGCAATATGTCCTGCAACTTAATTACGTGTGGGTGAAAAAAGTGCTTCCTGTTTGTTTTCTAAATTGCCTGAAAGCATCCCTGGCTAATCCATCATCCTGATACTGCGGAAAGGTGAGTAATGGCCCTTGCTTCGGCTTGTCTATACTGCCTGGGAGTTTATAGACTTCTCTCCTCTCACCTGTCTCTGTTCCAGGCTGAAGCGTCCGAGGTCTATTTAGCTCCTCTCTTGGAGCTGGTGGGTACCATCCGTCCTCCCTGACACCCAGCCCTGGACCTTCTCTAGCCTTACGGTGCTTCTTCTGCATCGAACGTCTGCCAGGAGCTTTCCTCCTCCTGCCCAATCCAGAGCATGGAAGAGCTGCTGCAGATCCCCAGGTGTGTGTTTTGGTGCCTAAAAAGGGGGGTGGGGTGTTTATGAAGGAATTCTCCATCCTCACGGAGAGCGGGAGGAGATGACGGGGGTTGTGCTGTTGCCGTGATTGCTCTGAGGTTCCAACCTTCTCCTGGGAGAGGGGAAAACGGATCAAAAGGACTCACTGTTTTGTGCAGTTCATGTCCCAGCTTCATAACTCGGTGTGTTGTGGGTGTGTGATGTTCTTTTTTTGTACCTGAACCCCTCAGCTGGGATTCAAGAATGCTGACGAGACGTTTCGTATTGTTTCAAGTGAGGTGCCCTCATTTCTGGAAAACAGCACTTGCTGTGGATGTGGGTTTCTCTGCTCTGGGCTCTCTGGGCCCGGGGTGTCTGTGTCTCTCTCCGAGCGCACCTAAACTGCTTTTCTGCCCCTCTCGAGATGCTCTTTGGTTTGTAGCAGGAGAGAGCAACAAAAAGCATCTCTTGGTTCTATGCTGTTCCCCCCTAAGCTCTGCGGAAGCAGCAGGCCCTAAGGTTTGCCCCAGACATCTTCTTGCTGGGAGCCAGTGCCCGGAGGCGATGACAAAATCCTGTTGGGAAACACGTCGGGTCTTTCCCCCGTTCCCCGGGAGCTCGCAGGTCCCCACGGGCTCGCAGAGGATGAGGAGCTGGGCTGGGCTGAGCTGCCTCGTCAAGTCCATGGCTCTAGTTCTTCTGACTGTTAAAATGCCACCTCTCTGCTGCCAAGGCCAGCAACGTGGCATAAACCGGTGTGTGGGACACGGGTAGAGGGTGAGGAACAGCAGCATGAAGGGCTGCAGGGGTCCGGTCTGGTCCTGTCCCCAGATGCTTGAGGCTGGGAAAACAACCACAAATGAGTGAGGAAAGGGTCATAGCGGAGAAAAGCTGGTTTGGGGTTGGTTTCCTTTGTACCTGCCCCGTCGCCTTCACACCCCCAGGACCCGTTCCTCCCCCAGGAGGCCACCAGCGTTGGGTGCCAAGATCAAGCATGAAAATAGGGACCTTCAGCTCCCAGGTGAAGCTGGAGGGAGCGAAACGTGTCGCTCCTGTGCCCGTCCCTACTTCGATCTGCTGGGAGCGGTGGGAGAGCAGCAGATGGCACTCGAGCATCAGCTGAGCATCGTGGCGGCAGCGCATCAGCCGGGCTGAGCTATTTCTGCTTGAACGGTGCGAGAGAAGGGAAGCTGTTGGGCTCTCGGTCCTTGAGGGAAGATGTATAATCTTCAGCCATAAGATGCATCTATAGGACCTTGATTTACATGCTTTGGATGTTCCTCTCTGCTAGCAGGTCCAGATTGTATCTCTGCTTGTGCTGATTTCTCCTTACACAGTGTCTGGGCTTGAGATGATAAAGAAAAAGTGTTACTTTTCACTTGCAGAGCCTGACCCCTAATTTGCTTGGGTTTTTTTCCTGTGATGGTGGCTTGCCTTCCCGCACAGAGATACCCCCCCTGCACAGAAGCAAGATGGGTTTTCTTCAACTCGGATAAGGGTGGTTTTTTTTTTTTCCCCCCGTTTCCCAGCCAAAAATGAAGCGAGCTCATTGTGCCTGCACTGAAAAATGGACTTGTAGGTGTGGATACTGAAAAGCACAGTTCAGTGGGCTTTTTAGCGAGGCAGCAGCCTGACAAGTATGAATGAGCCAGGAAAAACGTTCCCGTTGAGAAGCTGCAAAAATAGTGCATGGAGGTGTTTTTATTTTGCTTAATTAGCAATACATTCAAGCCTGATTTTCATATTTCCAAGTATTTCAGAAACAGATCACAACCTGACTGAATATCATTACTCCGACACGGGCGAAGCCAGGAGCCTTTTGGTAGGGGCAGGGTGTCGTAGATCACGACTCTAACCTTGCTTTGTTTTTTAAGACCTGACAAAAATAATTCTCGCCAAGGAGGGAGAAGGAGGTGAGGATTCAGGGGGGCCAAGTTCTGCCTCTCCCGGTTTTCCGGAGGAGCCCCGTGCTCGGGGAGCAGCACCCCCCTGCCACCGGCAATGCCACCCGCGGGTCCAGCGGTGGGTGCTGCTGCCCCAGGGAAGTCCTTAGAGACCCCTCCTGCAACCCAAGGCTCAGCCATTGCCACCGTGAAGCCATCTGGAGCCAAAGCCCCCGGTGGTGCTGCGCTGGCTGCTGCCTCCCCCCGGGGTTTTACATGCCTGTCGTGTATTTACTGTAACAGCGGTCACTTTAGTATTTGGATGAGTATCTTGGCACCTGCTAAAAATAGTGCCATCCCAGGGCCCTCTCCATTTCCCTTTCTTTCTCCTCCCAAGCAGTGGGTGCCGTGGACGCTGCTCGGACAGAGCTTGTGGGCTTGGTGTTAACTGGCACAGAGCGGGGCCAAACTGGAGGATGCACTGTCCTACACAGTAAGAAGTCTGGCCCTTGCGTAGAGCTGAGTCAGAAGTTGGGAACCTGTGAGATGTTTGTGCAGACACAGGTATTTGAGGGCTCTCTTTGCCCCCTGCAGAGCCCTGCGCCGCTCCCTTCCCCAGCAGTTTCTCATTTTCCTCCCTCAGTTGCCTTTGCTTAATGTAACCTCGGCTGTCGTCTTCCCGGTGATGCTGTTGAAGCCTCTGGGATGGCGGCTGATGGTCTGTGCTGGCCGTGCCCAGAGGTCCCCCAGCTGAAGAGCTCCTCTTGGTCTCCCAGAGGACAGTCCCCTCACTGTCCCAGGGCTGTTGCTGCCACTTGCAGGGCTGGCAGTGTGCAAGGAGAGCCAAGCTTTCACGCACACAAGCCCCAGCCCCACATTCAGACCACACTCGTCCTCCCCTGGGCTCCAGGACACTTGCTGGTGGTGGCTGAGATGGGGTGGGACCCCCCGAGGTGCCTGGGACCCACAGCCGATGCCCGACTCCGCTCCTCGCTCGGGGTTTGCCCTTGAGCCTGGGATGGGTTTACCCAGGGACAGTGAGGAATTCCGTGCCCTGTTGTCTACTGACCATCCCAGCCTCGGGCCTTGTGTGCCTGGATCCCCCCCCTCTTGAAAACGGGGAGAAAAATCCTACTTCTGAGCCCCCGGCTCTGTTGCGTATGAGACCCATATAAAAACACAGATTTTTGTTCACAGCTTGACCTCCCGGGCAGCGTTCCCGCTCTGCGCTGGAGAAGTGCCCTCTCCCTGCCACTTCCCTGGCTCCCCTGTAATAGAAGGGCTAAATGCTTATTACTTTTTTGTAGCCTTTTCCAGTTGCCAATCAAACGTGTCTGGTTTGGGGGTTTGTTTTGTTTCGTTGTTGCTGTGACTATGCAGGATGCTCTATCTCGCTGTAATTACGGTTCCATCATTGTCTTGGCATGAAAACATCTGCTGTCTCCCCGCGATCTCCACTTCTCCTATTTCTTTGGAGAATTTCGTGGATCACGATGACCTTCTATTTTCCATAACATCTCATGCATCTCAGTGTACACAGCTGTTTCTCTTGCATTCCCCTGTCTCTCCATCTACCTCTTTTTTTTTTTTTTCCTTCCTATCAGCATCTCCAATGCACTCAGAATTTCATCTCATCTGCTTAGCAAATCAATATCTCACTTGCCATCTCCTCTGTGTCTGCAACCTCTGTAAACACACCACCTTTGTACCTAAACGATGGGCTATTTGCTCCTCTGAGTGCAGTTCGTCTTCCAGCTCCCTCCACAGCCTTTGTTCTTCCCCTTTAACATTTTAAAGTTAATTTTCTCAGCCTTTTTTTATTTTGATGCCATTGTGCTCTCTGGGTGTGAGGTCTGTCCGTGCTGCATGCCTCAGGATGGCTGGAGGATGCAGGATAGAGGATGGAGGATGCAGGATGGCTGGAGGATGGAGGATGCAGGATGGCTGGAGGATGGAGGATGCAGGATAGAGGATGGAGGATGCAGGATGGCTGGAGGATGCAGGATGGCTGGAGGATGTGGCCGTTCGAGGTGAAGTGGCTGCTGAGGCCAAATTCCAGCAGACAGAGGGGTCAGGAAGAGAGGAGACGTGTGGGGACAGAGGGACGGGGCTGGTTCGAGTCCTGGTTTTGAGTGACCTTGTTTAAAGAGCACAGGGGTCCGTGAGCATGATGAACAGAGATACTTCAGTTTTTATTCCATTCTGACACCTTTTATTACTAGGACTTAACCGGTATGCCTGTTCTCTTAAAAAATATTAATAAAAAAATCAGTTCTATATCTGCTGCAGATGGACTAATAAAACCCCCGAGTGTGACAGGACCTTAAATCTCTTTGCTTTGTTCCCTGTCTTTAAATGTTCATCCTAGTTCTCCGTCTCCTGCTCCCATCCCTCGCCTGCCTGGGTGCTCCCGAGGGCAGGACCCCCGTCCCGCTGCCACAGCTCCCACCCAGCCCACATGAGATGATGCTCTGGCAAAACTAGTTCTGAGAATATTAAAGCACGTGTTTGGTTTTTTTTTTATTATTTTTTATTTTATTTACTCTCAACTCGTCGTCTTCATACACCTGAGGGAAGAACGCCTCTGTTCTTGAAAAGCTTTGCAGAAGTTTGGCACCTGGGAGGTGTGACTGAGAAATGGCTCCTTATATCTTTTAACGAAACTGGGGGGTTGTTGGGAGAGAGCAGAAGGCGGGGGGGGGATGAATGAATTGTGCAGTAACTTCTTACATGGACGGGAATAACACGGTGAGTACATCACAGCTTTTTCCTCTGCCAGCAGATGCAGAGACGGCTTGTGTACATTTTTTATACAGATACGCATTATATGTGGGTGCTTATATACAAGTAAGGCTGTAAAATCACAGATTAAGCAATTTATTCAGCCAAAAAGAGTTATGTGGCTGTCAGAGTGCATAATGACTACCTGATTTGGGAGGAAAAACACTCCAAGAAAGATGGAAAGCCGCATGTTATCAATACAGACTGGGGGACGAGGGGTTAGAAAGCAGCCCTGAGGAAAGGGACTGGGGGTGCTGATGGAGGAGAAGCTGGACATGGGCAGGCAGTGGGCACTTGCAGCCCAGAACAACCCCATCCTGGACTGTATCCAAAGAAGTGTTGCCAGCAGGTCCAGAGAAGGGATTCTGCCACTTCCCTCTGCTCTGGTGAGACCTCCCCCGGAGCACTGTGTGCAGGGCTGGAGCCCTCCAGAGAAGAAGGACATGGACCTGATGGAGCGGGTCCAGAGGAGGGCCACAAAGATGCTCAGGGGGTTGGAGCCCCTCTGCTCCGAGGACAGGCTGAGGGAGCTGGGGTTGTTCAGCCTGGAGACCAATGGTCTCGGAAAGTCCCAGCAAAACTGACTGGCTGCTCATGGGAAGGTGCATAAAGGGAACAGTTTTATGGTTTGAGGGTGGGATTTGGGTTGGTCACCCCCAATGCTGAGAGGGCTTTGCTCCTCGCTCTAATTTGTAAGACTTCAATTTTGGCAGAGTTACAGGAAAATTTCAATAATCTCTACAGCAGAGAGACCTTGCACTGAGCAGCAGATTGAAGATGCACTGAGGGCTGAGGGCTTTAAGATCTACCAGAAATGAATCAGCACTGAAATTCTTAAAATGGTGATGATCATTTGTCTCTGCTGCTGGGGCAGCCACCCTGCTGTCAGCACAGGCCGGACAAGTCCTACAACCCCCAAATTCAGTCGGGAGCCAGGTTACCTGTACAGGATCCAATGCCTCATCCTACCTCTGGTTTTGCTGCTGGTCCGGCGAAGCGGCTGCTGTGGTGGGAAGGCTGAGCTCGCCCAGACCCGGCTGGGATGATGGACGGGGGTGCCACAGCCTCTGCATGGTGGGGTGCTGCGGCGTGGGTGGCATCTCCAGTCCTTCAGAGGCTCCTCAGGAGGTTAGCACCAGCCAGCGTGTAACACAGGATGCAGACAAAACCAGGTATTTTCCCCCAAAAAAGTTCTGGAGCTGTTTTCTTCCCTCTTCTCCTCCTCCGTGTGCTCCCTGTCTCCTGGGTACATCACTCGGCCACTCTCTGCCTCTGTGGGACGGGCACCACGAGAGCAGGCACCTTTGCTGGGGCTTCTGGTCCTGTGAAGGGAAAACCCCTGCGGGAGAGGGCAGGGTGAGGGCCAAGTGTCGATGGAATGAGCCACACCAGAGCAAAACCCATGGAAACTGAACAGGGAATAAACGTTATAGGGAATCATCTCCATCACCTAATGTACTCCGATGACTTTGAAATAATTGGCTATTTCCTGGGCATATCCAGATGAGCTGAACACTGTTGTCCCTGGTTCCTTTTGTATCTTGTGATCTTCCAGAGACCCAATTGGCCTCTTTGCCTTCCCCCTTTACCTCTTGGGTCCCCGCTCCCTCAAATTTCCACTGGAGTTTGTATTTTCCCCCCAACAATGTCTCTGAAGAATCACCAAAGTGTAATATGTGTCCCGACGCTTGTATTTTAATAGCGTGAAGCAAACCACATCAGCACAGGCAATTTCACATTCAACACATTATTGCTATTTAAAGCGCAGAGGTATAAAAATGATTGGCAATCCAGCTCGCCCAGAAATCGCAGGCTGCTGCTGGCTGCCAGATTGTGATTTTTTAATATTGGCTGCTCTGTGCAGTCGTTCCCTCACCTTTGACTTGCAGATTTCCCGGCCTCGAAATAGCAAAATCATTTTCAGTTGTAACAGGCGCATTGCTTGCTGCTGAAAAGGAGTAATTACCATTAGATATATACGTGCGTGTATATGCACGGGCACATCCATACGTACCGTGCCCAGCGGCTGGTCAGCTTTTCCAGCTGAGCACCCTTTTGCATCTCCCCAGCTTTGCAAATAGGTTTTACCTGAGCTTCTGGGTTTGGGAGGGGAGCGGGGGCGGGTGGGCAGGTGAGAGATTGTTTTGTCTCTGTTATCATTAGGGGCTCCATCCCGGGGACGGTGATGGACGAGGGCTCGTGATTTTCTTTTTCTCAGGGCTGAAATGGAGATCTCTCGCTGAGCCGAAAGGTGTTAGTTGTGTCAGTGCTGTTTACATAAATATGTTGCTCTGGGTTAATGTACAGTGTGATTATAGATTAGACCTTTATGAATTTCTGTTTAAGGCAACCTTACCCTGGTTATGTTTGATATGAAGTAGCAAAAGTAGCCATTCTTCCATGAAAATGAGACTTTGTCTTCGCTGGAAACGATGGCCCTGGAGTTTTTTTAAATATGCCATATAAAATCTAGTGGGTACGCCTAGGTTTTTTTTCTCTGATGTTGCTTTCTGAGGTCTCTGCCATGTGTCTTGTAGCTGGTTGGATGGAGGAAGGCAGGGACATCTTCATCCTCATCTCTTCTTGATGAGGAGATAGAGCCGCTGCTGTCTGCCAGGGCTGATGGCTGAGCTCATGGGGCACATCTCATCCTTCCTCCCCGCCGGCTTCCTCGCGTGGACCGATGGCACCGCTGGGGACAAGCCGGTCGTGGTCTGTGGTCCAGTCTGTGACTCTCCTGTTCCTCACAAGCAGAAAGGAGACAGCACGCCTGATCTGTTGGCTCTGGGGGGATTTACTCGCCCACTGCCAAAGCCCGGGGGCTCCCAGTCCCCAAACACCTCGCCGTCCCTCTCCGTGCTGCCCCACGCTCACTGAAACCACTCGTGCTGTGGGTATCGGAGGTGGAACACGCGAGGGGTCCCCTCTCTGCACCCCCTTGCCCTCAGTTGTCTTTTTGGGGCTGGGTGAGCTCTTCCTCGCCTGCTGCCAGCCCTGGCCCCTCTCCACGTGCCAGTGCCGGTTGCTGTCTTAATGCTTCTTATACTGGTCTTGTTAAACTGGTGACCTACTGGTGTGACCAGAGCTGTGTGCTCTGCGCCCGTGCTCGGGGCTTGTCTGCCCGTGGGGTGCGCGGCTGGGACTCGCCATCGAGGGCTGTGCTGGAAAGGCAGGAAAAGGGGAAATCTTTTGGGTTATCTTGGAGAAATGTTGGTATTTTTCAAGGCTGCCGATGGTGCACAGCCCTGGCAAAAAGCTGCCTTTGGAGAGCGGGGCAGGGTCAGTGCTCTGTCACCATATTTACACTTCCACTGGCCCGATGTGGAGCATTTGGCTCTCCTCCACTTGCGGAAGGGATTAGCCACTTCATAACATCCAGACAAGATAATCTCTCCAATTTTGCCAGGAAGGAGTCCCTGACAAAGAGCAGCAAAGCTACAATAAGGCCAGATGAAACAGTAATTGAGTTTCCCTTCTTATTACTTTCTTGGCTAAGTTTGTGTTGGTTTTAATTTTGTTTTTTTTTGTTGTTGTTGATACAAAACAGCTAAATATTGTCCCCACATTGATTCAAACCAGCTGTGTTGTATCTATGGCAAACTGCAGGAGTGCGGGGAGGTGAGCAAAAAGGGGAGGAAGAAGGAGCTGTAAAAAGTTTTTAAAACCTCCATGTGTTTTTTAAAAAAGAAAAGACTTTCAAAGTTTTATCTCTTTTATAATTGTTACTGCCCATCGCCTGCTCCTTCAAGTGACTTGGAGCAATGCTGCCCTGATGATGCATTACAGCGATACATCACGAGAGCGACGGAGCTTTAATGATGTATCACTCTAAAATGGCCTCGCTCAGGAAGACTCTGTCCACCCCAGCTAGGTATTGCCCAAATTTTCCTTGGAATTGCTTCCCAATGAGAAATAGCATAAAGAGCAGCTGCTGAGAGATCCTGGTGGGTCTCCAGGTGTGGTTCCTGAACGATGCAGAGATTTTGGTTGGGAAAGATGTGGCTGAAATGCTCTCAAGCTCCAGCTAAGCAAAGGTCACCTTCTGGAGTGCCACCACGTGTTTGGCCTCAGCCTCCTCAAGCAACTTTGTACCAACGCTGCTGGAAATGCTGTCACCTCGGGTCTGTGTACAGCTGGTGGCCAAGCCCAGTGAGCCCAGTGGTCCGACTCAGACCACAGCTGCTCCTGCGAAATGGGCAGGCAGTGTCCCGTACAGCAGGCATTTGTCAGGACCGTGTTATCCCCGCAGTATTTTAAGGATAACACAAGAGGCTGCTGCCAGTCTCAGCCTCCAAACAAAACACATCATGCTTATTTCCTTTCTCTGCTCGCTAAGTAATAGCCACCTACATTTTTAAAAGGATTGTCCTTTGGAGTCTTTTTATTTGTCATCTAGTATCAAAGCTCTAAAGGTCACATTTTTCAAGTTCTTCCCTTGGAGCTTCAAAGACTATACATTTACTTTAAACAAAAAGAAAAGAAAAAAAACCCAGCAATTTTAGAAAACCACTCCACACCCAGGGACTCGGGAAAGCTCTAAATATCATCACCAAAGCTCCATGCGCCCAGCTCAGCTTAAGAGAGAGCCTTCCACATGAAATTGGCCCATCAAAGTAATTGGAATAAGCATGAAGGGGCAGAGAGACTTTGTCACAGGGTAGCCCTCCATGTGTGATGGCAGCATTTCTTGATTTGGTATCTGGAATCTGAAAACCAGGTTTGCTGTGTTGCCAGCTGTGGCTTCCATGGGCTTTTATACATGTTTAAGTGTGAATATTAAGCTGCCACGTGGGAGGTGGGTGATGCAGGAAGAGACCTGAAGGACCCAAAGATCTGGATCTGGCTCAGAAGGGTGGAGAAGAGCGTTATTATATATCTTGTCACCCAAAATCTCTTTTGGATCTTACCCTCCTGAAGAAGCCTGTTCAAATTGTTTCCATGGCTTGATCTCAGCAGCAATGAAAATTCCAGTTGAACTTTCGCCGAGAAGGGTCAAGTATGTCAGGACCAGTTGCTTAATTATGTTTACATCTAAATTGCTGCAGTGGATCTTCACTTCCTCGAAAGTGATTTTCCTCTGCCCTTTAATTTCATAGAACAATATGAAAGACATGAATCTTCATGAAACTACTCCTCTAATGCAGCAGAGACTCCCCAGTGTTTGCAGCCTTTGCGTTTTATCACGAGGAGTCCCAGGGGACGTTCAAGGTAGGATCCTTGCCATCTCGGCTCAGCCATCACAGAAAGCCAAATAAATAAAGCAGGGAGTTGGCAAAGCCCTGACTCAGCAAAGGCACAGGCACAAGTTCAGCGTTAACCTCTGCTTAAGATGATTTGGAAGAAAAGAGTTAATCTCACGGCTGCCCAAAAGCCAGACTGGGAACCCAGGACCTTGACAGTCGGCACGTCAGTGTTTTAAATCTGAGGGAAGAGGATGCTTGAAGATGAGGAATTTCTTAAATATGGGAAAAGAGCGCTCCCTGGGATGAGGAGATGTCTCAGTAATAACTCAAAGGTTGCTTCTCGGTCCATGGCCAGACATGGGGATGTGGTGTCATTTTGGCACTGAAGCCCCGAGGGAGGATGCCATTTGGGCAGCGGTGTGTGTGGATGGAGGAGCACGGGGAGGCTGACGTGGGACTCCTCCTTCCTCACACCCCTGGCTGGGCTCCGGGCTGGGATGCTGGAGATCCCTGGGATGTGGTGAGGGGCTGGAGAGCATGGTGGGGTGTTGGGGCAGCAGCTCAGTGATGGGCTGCAACCCATCAGCACCCACTGCCACCATCCACCCTCGGCAGGAATGCGCTGAGGCAGCCTCTGGGATGCGAGCAGGGCTGTGTGTGACTTGGCAAGGTCAATGTGGCCCAAAAAACCCTCCCGGGAGGGGGATGTGGGGGTCTGCCCGGTTTGGGTGCTGTGATTTCAGCGGGCAGCAGGTTGGAGCAGAGGGAGGGAGGGAGGATGCCTTCTGTGTGTGTGTGGGGGGGGTTGCAGTTCAGATCTGTGTGACATCCCAGCAGGAGGGAGCGTGAAGCTTTCCGAGCCCCGGATCTGCTGGATGGGAGGGGTGCAGGGCTGGGCCGGGTGCCGGTGGGGCACGGATCCCACCAGCCCAGAGGAGCCGTGGCTTCATCTCTCCTGAGCTCTGCCTGCTTATCTGATCTGCGCCTCCGTAATGATGTGGTTAGAATTAAATTATGGTGTTTTAATGTAGTTACCGCTACATTCACCAGGCACATTTCTTCCTGACGTACAATGCTGGAATTTAAGATGTGGCCAGAGGCTGTGTGTGACTTCTTGTCTCCCAGGCTTGTTGCAGCCCTTCCACGTGCTGCGCCGGGGCCCGGCCAGAAGGGCAGACTTGGGAGTCCAAGTCACCTGTGCTGCTGGAATGCCAGAGGGTTGCACTAAAGGGACATCCAGGATGGGGAGACACCAAGGAGCCCGGTAATAGCCCCCACGTTCCGTGAGCGAGGCTCCTGCCCGTGCCTTCAGAGGTGCATGTGTGACTCTGTCGCTGGTGTGACCGTGAGAGTTTCACCCCCTCTGAAGATCTGTGCTCAGACAGTCTAAAGCTTCATGGAAGCTTTCTTGCTCGTGCCTCCTTTGATGGGAACTTAATGGTCATGGAATTTGCCGTATCAGCAATAAGAATTATTTGATTAACTGGAGTGAGGTCAATAAGCTGGTTAACTCTCTAAAGTGAGCGGGGAAACACCAGAAATTAGTGCTTTTGCCATTTCCTGTGGGCCAGAGGGGCAAACCTCAAAATGGGACCATTGGCCGGAGGAGCGTTTGGCTCAGATGGCTGAAGGGACAAGATTCTCCACCGCGGGGCCTCTCCGCTGGGCGAGGGGATGTGGGGGGACGGGTCCTCCCCACGCTCCCGACGGCTGGGCAAATCCGAACAATTCTTTGTTCCCACCACTAGATCAGTCCCTGCATGGAGATGCTTTGGGGCATGACCACGCAGTGGAGGTGATCTGCAGAGCCCTGCGGGGGGAATGGTTCCCTTACCTTCTCCTCAGGCCTCATCACTGATGCTCTCCCACCCTTGAGCCTCACCAGGTCGCGTGGTGTGTCCAGACCTTGTCACAGGGTCCCTCGGATCATCCCTCTTAGTTGGGGGGGGGAAGTCACATAATTGTGAGGTTCCCCGTCACCTACAGAGAGTTGCTTTGTTTATCAACCTTTCAGGGTGTTTTCATCAATTTTGATCTGCCTGTTGGAAATTTATAGCGACGATGCCCTCTAGGGAGTGACTTGTTTTTCCTGCCCCTGATTCAGCTTCAGACTCGTGAATTTTAAGTGCATCTGCATATATAACTGTGTGCCTGCATTTATACAGACACTGGCAGTGCACGTTTTGCAGTAATTCTCCTTGGGTGCTCTTGATTTCTCCCGCAGTCAATTTTTTTGAATGACATGGAACTGATAATGAATGTGGTTTCAGTACCAAATGATCGGGCTGGCTCGTCTCATTCCACCTCTCCTGGTTTTGAGCAAGAATGCGAGGACTTGCTGTGTCTATTTTAGATTCCATCATGAAAGGAATAATTGAGATTGAGGTTCTTAGTCCCTCAATGCAGAAGGTCAGGGAATTAATGCTGTGTTACATCCAGACCATTCATTTACTCTGCCTCTTTTTTTTTTTTTTTTTTTTTTTTTTTTCTCCCTGAACTGTCTGTTGGGGAAAACAAATGTCCCACAGAGAAGGTAACACATCTTCGATGCTGCGCACATCCCCGGCCTGTGATAATACACACTGTTTATCTTTATTTTGGGGGTGTTCCAGGGTAGTTTTATCATCATAATTGATTAGTGGCGACAGGGGAAAAAAATCCAGGAGTAACAGGAAGAAATGATTCCAGTGAATCCATAGACCCAGTTGTAGCATTGATCTACTTCTGGGAATTATTTATAGGAGAAGATTCATAGTTAATAATATTAGTTTGGACTTCAGCAACAGTTTATCAGAGGCTCCTAAAGGCCTTTGGTAACAATTAATCAGGTAGAAAAATAAGGTAGACGGTCTCATTTGGGGAGAGGGAAGGAAATGGCATTCCTGACACGACTCTGGCCACACAGAATCACAGAATCTTAGTGGTTGGAAGGGACCTTTGAGATCATCGAGTCCAACCACTTTAAAAAAATAAAAAAAATAAAAAAAATTGTGGCCCAAGAGGTGCGTTGCCCCACGGTGCAGCCGCGGCAGGCGGCGGTGGCATTGCCTGGGCTCTCAGGAGCCTTCTTCGACCATGGCTAGAGACACAGCACGGGGATGTCCTCCGGCAGGGCCACAAGCAGCGGGGCAAGGCTGCTGGAAACCGCTCCCATCGGGAGCGGCAACGCAAGGGGCAACTCGGGCTACTTGGGTATTTCTGACCTCAGAAATGTGTGGCTGGATTTCCAGCTGCTCTCCACTGGTGCAGTTAAGGAAAGGTTCTAGAGAAAAAAGTCTTCCCTAAGACCCTCCATCAGGTGAAGTGAAGGTGCCTGCGAGACGGTCACCTGCGCCAGGTCAAGCAGGGAGAGCTGCACAGGGACAAAACAAACCCCTTTTCTTCCCCAGCCTCTCCTCCTCACTTTGTTTTTGTCTTTTAACTTAATTGATCTGTATCCTGCAATCCTACCCGCGGGAGAAATGACACATCTGAAAAAAAGCAGGAGGATTTCTTTAGAGCGGTCTGGTTGGGTTTTTCGGCGTGTATATATATAGAATTGCCTGGAAGTAGTAAATAGAAATAAACACTGTAGTTCTGAAAAACAAAATTCTCAGGGCTGGCTGTTGATTTCAAAGCTGCTGAAAACAAAGCAAGCTTTGAAATCTTTCCTCACAGAGCTTCCCCCCCCCCTATCATCTAAAAGATGGGCCTGATAGTATTTGGGTTTTATTCTTCTTTTGAAACAGTTGAAAAATATGCTGTTTTCTCAATTAAGATGAAAATCCCGATGTTTTTAATAAGGTCAGTGTAATGTCTTCATTAGCAAGATGCTGAAATAACTCGATGCAGATCGGGAACTTCCAGTGGGGAAAACTTCAGTGTCTGCCCCAAAAGAGCCACCTCGGCACTCAGCATGAACTGGTACTGCTCCCCTAAAATTACTGGTTCTGGGATAACCTCCTGCAGTTTGGGGACTGGCCAGGGTGGTTTTAAATAACTCCTGTGTGCACAGCCAAAGCCAAGTGGCTTTTTGGGGTTTGTCCCTGGCAGGGTGCTGGTCTCGGGTCCCTGTGGACCCCGTGGCCGGGCAGCGTGTGGAGCTCACCGCTGGGACCTGCAGGTGGATATTAAAGGGTAGACGGGTTAAAATAAAGTAAAATAAAAATTATCCAAGCTGTTAGGTCTGCACTCTGTGGAAATTTTGCCTACAAGTATCTCAACGCAGCGGCCGGGGGCTGTGCAGGCAGGAGCCTGTCCTCCGCTGCAAAGGCTGGGACAGGTAGGAAACCTTCTCCCAGGTCTTTGGAGATGTGGCCTGGGTCTGGACAACTCTCCCTGACCACCCCCTCCCCGGCCGGTCTGACACCACGGCCCCTGGGGACGTCGCTTCCTTCCTCCAAGCCGTATCTTCTCGGAGGCAGGGCCGGCAAAGCTTATCTCCCGGTGCCGTTGGGTGGCTTGTGGTGGGCACTGGGGGTGACGCCAGAGGCAGAGATGCACCGGGAAGATCAATCGTTTGCAGTGACATACTCTGCATTTTAAATGATCTTTGGTTTCCTGGCAGCCCCCCCTGTGCATCGCCCCTCCATAACGCCCCCTAAATAATGTCTGTCAGGTGAAGCCCCACCTGGGCAGCTGGCAGGCCAGCCCCCAGAGCGCGGGCAGCCACCGGGGACTTCCGAAACCCACCGGCCCATCAATCTCGGGAACTTACTAAATGATAGATGGAATGTAATATAGGTCATTATTCCTTCCCTATGCACGAAAATGAATTATTCAGTAAAGATTTAGACCCTTTTTATTACGACACTGAATTTATAGAGCATACAAAGCATAAATGCAGATTTCTCCGGCCCCAGATAGATGGGCTCATTCTCCCGGCCGCGGGAGTTGGATGCAGCCGTTCGGCATCGCCGCGTGGCACAGACAGATGTCCAAGGGGCCGGGGCACGCGCTGCGACAGGGCCACCAGGACACCACCTAGCCCAACTTCCTTACCTGGCACAGGATTTGCAAAAGCCCCAGCTGGTTTAGGAGCCCAGGAGCTATTTATTTCAGAAATGGGGCTCTCTGAACCCATGCGCCTTCACTGTGGTCTGGAGTCCCATGTTCCTGAGGCCACCTAAGTGTTTCTCCTAACATTTTCTAACCAAGTCAGCGCCTCAGTCTCCGGGCTGTGGAGCAGGGTTGCCATATATCGAAAGGAAATCAGTAGGATTCAAACCTGTTAATGAGAGGTGGGTGCTACACGAGTACACGGACAGATGTGGTCTTCCCAAATTCCGTCTACAGAGCTACCATGTAGAGCCTGGGCTGGTTTGTATCAGCAGCAGTAACTTCCCTTCTTATCGGAACAAACTCTCCAACTTTTAATGGTGTGGCTGGGGAGATGGGTCCCTCTGGCCGGCGGTTGGAGGTGTCAGCTCCGCAGTTCGTTAGCTGCTGCCCGAAGCCTGCCGGGAGTTCCGAGTTTTAGCACGAGCATTAGAGCTCGGAGAGGAGGAGAGCACGGGGCAGAGCTGGAAACCCACCCCAGTTTGGGGAAAAGGCTGGGGATTGGCGCTGGAGCAGCACCCCTGGGGACGGGTGCTGTCTGCTGCCGGCTCCCAGGGGTGGGACAGCGGGTCCTGGTTTGTCACCCGTGGGGTGCGGGCACTGAACACCCCCCCCGAGCATCCCTGGTGAAGTGGTTGTGGCTTTTCTTCACTGGAATGTGGGTCATTCCCTGTTTTAGGGGCTACGCTGACCTCGGAGGGTTTGGGGACAGACACAGCACCGACCCGGGTTTAGTGTAGGTACATCAGCTGCTCAGCTCTGCAAACCTCAGCCCCGGCAAAAACTGACGGGGGCATGGCAGGGGGTGGAAAAGGAGCTGAATTTGTAAATCTCAGCAGCGTGTGCGGGAGAAACAGCAAAAATGCCTGAAGAGATGGAAAGCGGTCACCTGCCTGAACCCGGCCACGGCTCCGGGAAAGGCGGAAAAGAGAAAGGACTGATAAAGTCTTTCAAAAGCCATTTGACCTGCAATTTTCCCCAATGGAAGGGATAACAGAGGAGATTTGGTTTTAATATATAGAAATCCAAATTTTTTATATTTTTTTTTTCCCCTGAGCTATAATCAGCTCCACTGAAGTTCCCTCTCTCCATCAGCAAAATCTGTCTCGTGCTTGTTCTTTCCGGAACCCCTTTAAAATTCTGCACCGTGGTCAGGGAGATTAAAGGGGTAATATAACCCCAGGAACCGCACTCCTGACGAGTAATTTCCCGGTGATTATGACAAGAAATAGCTAAGATCTGAAGGAGGCTCAGAGGGGGGAGAAAAGGACCGTTCTTTAATCCCCCCCCCATCCCTTTACTTTGCACACCCGCACCGCTCATCCCACTGGGCCAGGGCCAGTCCAGCTCCTGTCCCGGCCGGAGCAGCGGGGGGTCTTCCCTGCCTGCTGGGGGAACCTCTCTGATGAGGGGCACAGAGACCCCCCCCGCCACACCGCCGAGCCTGAATTCAGCCCTTCATGACTAAACAAACCCAGTAGAATCATAAAATGGTTAAGGGACCTTAAATATCACCCAGTGCCACCCTCTGCCCTGGGCAGGGTCACCTCCCACCAGCCCAGGTTGCTCCCGGCCCCGTCCAACCTGCCCTTGAACCCCTCCAGAAACGGGAGTTCCATCACATTTTTAGGGTGAGCTGATTCAGACCATGGAGAAGACTCTTTCTCCAGCTGGGCTGACCTACCAGGCACCTGCACCCCCTCTAATTTACTCCTTGTTCATTAGTGAGGGCTGGAAATTGCATTTACACGCTGCCCCCGCCCCCAGGAAAAAGATTGTAATCCTTGAGCTCGAGATAACTGGTGACCCCAAAACAGCCACCCAGCTGGGGGGGCTTTAGTTGGGGAGCACTCGCTCCGGGGGCAGCTCTGGTGCTCAGAATCGGGGGACGTTTCTGACAATGTAGGACAAGGCGGCTCGGGGGCGTTGGGCGGGCGGCCCCTTCCTCATTGGGGTGACACAGATTGCCTCCCCCTTCCCTAATGACAGCCCCATCCCGCTGCCTGACGCTGCAAATAACGTGTAGGGACAGAGGGCAAACCCCGGCGCCGGGCAGGGCCCTCCTGGGGCTGAAGCCCAGGAAATGGGACACTGGGATGTGGGAACCTCAGGACGCTGGGGCATGGGATGCAGGAGCTCCAGGATGCTGGGGTACTGGGATGCTGGAGCCCCGGGATGAGGGGGCATTGGGATGCAGGTGTAGTGGGATGTGGGGTCACTGGGATGTGGGAGCCTCAGGACACAGGAGCACCAGGATGAGGGGGCACTTGGATGGAGGAGCCCCAGGATGCAGGTGTACTGGGATGCAGAAGCCCTGGGATGAGGGGGTACTGGAATGCTGGAGCCCAAGGATGAGGGGACCCAGGGATATGGGAGCCCTAGGATGAGGCAGCACTGGGATGCAGGGGCACTGGGATGCAGGTGTACTGGGATGCAGGAGCCCTGGGATGTGGGAGCCCCAGGACACCGGGGCACTGGGATGGAGGAGCCCCGGGACGCAGGTGTACTGGGATGCAGGAACCCGGGGCAACAGGGGCACTGGGACGCGGGATCTCCGGGACGTGGCGGCACCGGGATGCGGGTGCGCGGGGAGGCGGGGGCCACAGGCACCGTCCGCTGTCCGTGAGCGGCCCCCGGAGGCTGTGGGTGCCCCCCCCGCGCGGTGTTTGCGGGGTGCGGGCTGTGCGCGGCGAAGGGCAGGGCTGGGTGACGCCAGAGGTGACACCGCACAGTAACGCCCCAACCTTTCACCGGTCCCTAAAACTTAGCGCCGGCCACCCCCCCTCACCCCCCCCCCCCCGTCCCCTCCCTCCGCCCCCCCTCCCACAGCCCCTTCCCAGACCC
>JAOQGH010000006.1:4314668-4363573 GCA_025769975.1 Gallinago jamesoni
CGCCGCGCCGGGGCCTGCCTCAGGACCCCCCCCCCTCCTTTCCTCAAACTCTTCCCCCCCCAAAAAAAAATCCATCCCCTTCTCCTCTTCTGCTTCTCTTCTCTCTCCGCAGACAGCCTTAGAGACTATTTTAGCAAATTCGGAGAAATTAGGGAGTGTATGGTCATGCGGGACCCCACCACCAAGCGCTCCAGGTAAAAAAAAACAAAACAAAAAACCACCAGAAAAAAGAAACCCAACCTAAAAACCGCCGCCCACCCCGGGGGGGGAGGGGGGTTGACAAACTTCACGAGTTGGCGCCGGGGCTGGTGGGTACCCCCCGGTCCTCATCCTCATCCCTATCATCATCCTCGTCTCCATCATCATCCTCGTCCCCACGCTCGAGGGGGGGTGGGGATGGGGGGGGGTGTTTCTCTCTGCTCTCCCCACACCGCATCCCTCCAGGAAACAAAGCGGCGGGTCGGGTGGGCTCGTTCCCGGCGGTTTTGGGGCAGGGGAGAGGGTTTTGGCGGGGGGAGGACGGGGGGGGAGGACACGGCCATTGATTTGTATGACTTCTCCCCTTGTGGCTAGTTCTCACACCGCCCCCCCCCCCCGCATCCCCCCGCTCTTTGTCTCCCGCAGAGGCTTCGGGTTCGTTACGTTCGCGGATCCGGCGAGTGTAGACAAAGTCCTGGCCCAGCCGCACCACGAGCTGGACTCCAAGACGGTAGGTCGGCGGGGCTGGGGGTGCCCGGGCAACCCCCCCCCCCCTTCTCCCCCCCTCCCCGGTCCGACCGGCGACCCACCGGGGACCCTGCCCGCGCCGTGCCCGGGGTTTGCGGGGCGATGTCAGGCTGTCATTGAGCGGGGACTTGGCGTGTGGGGGGGTTTCTTTTTTTTTTTCCTTTCTTTCCTCCTGGAGTCCGCCTGTAACTTACAAAAAGCGGTAACTTTCCTTTTTTTTTTTTTTCTTTTTTTTTAAATCCGGATTTAGCCATACCGACCGGTGGCTCCTCCCCCGGCCTTATATTTTATTGAGCGGTGACATTGAAAACATTGTGGAGTGAAACCCAACTTTTTAAAATTTTGTTTTTTTGAGGGGTGTTCTGCTGCAGAATGCTTTCTGCGGGGAACTTTCTCCCGCTTTTGATTGACGATTTATTTATTGGTGCGTGCGTTTCCAGGTGGGAGTGACTTAGTGTCAAATGGGAAAAGCTGCTCCCAGGTGTCATTCCCCAAAGTCATTCTTTTTTTTTTTTTGAAGAGAGGTCCCCCCTCACCTGTGATGTCAGGGCCCTTACGAAATGTTGCTGTTAATTAACAGGGAGCTGTGCAGAGCTGGGGAGCAGATGTGGTGGGGAAGCACAAATCCCAGTTTGTGGTGGTTTCTCCAGAGCATTTTGCTACCCCCCTCCTCCTCCTTGCTAAGGCAAGGAGAGTGCTGCTGAGATTCAGCCGGGTTGTTTGTTTATTTTTAAGAAATGTTACATTGTTACATTCACCTTTTTTGTTTGTTTGTTTGTTTTTTTTAAAAAAAAGCAAAACAACCAGAAGGGCAGCGGGGCTCTTTGGGGGTGTGTTTGTAAGTTTCCCCCCAGCCCTGATGCTGTGTTTTCAGTATTGGGTCAAACAAAAGGGATCAGGCGTGTGTTCCTTCAGGCCCTGTTTTCCTCCCTCTGTGACCAAGGCTGTGCAAAAAGATGAAGTTTTGGTGCCTCTCTACTTTTTTTTTTTTTTTTTTTTTTTTTTTTTCAGCCTCGGGGAAGGTGGAAGGGGCGGGGGGAAGGACACTGGTAGAGGTCACTGTGGCTGTGGTGCTGGAGGGGGTCGCGTTTTGGGAAGGGAAAGGAGGATGCTGGTGTGAGAGAGCCCCCCCCAAACCTCCCCCCTGTGCTCCCCGCTGCAACTGTCTTTTATAGCCTGTCTTCTGGGTCTGAAAAGGTTTTATTTTAACACCAGCGTGGTGTTAGGAGGAATCCTGCCTCGGTGCTGGAACATCTTGCGTGTGGCTGTGTGTGTGAGATGACAGTTAAATGAGGAATGGAAGGAGCAGGGAGCAGACACGAGTGTGTGCTTATTTTTAAAAATGCAATTTCTATGAAAACAAAAAAACGCGCAAAGCCCTTGTAGGAGCAGGTGGAATGTAGTGTTTTAATTCGACCTACAAATTCTGCTGGGCTTGTCTGAACACGTAGCCCGTGCTTTCACATGCCTTAATAATTTGATTTTAGGTTTAATCAGATATGGTAAGATAACTGATTCCACCGTGCTCCTGAGATTAAACTCACCGGACTTTTCATGTACCGCTATATTCTCTATGTGTTTTTTAAAGATAAATTTAGATAAGAAGAACAAAGGCAAACAGTATGTTGAATGAGGGTTTTAAAAAAAAAAAAATATCATGGGAGGACACCCTGTCATATTTCTGCCTATAATAAGGTCCTCCCCCAGCTTTTCTGCTGTATCGCAGTCTAGTCCCTGCGATGGATTAATTTGCTCTTCTCTGGGGGAGGGGTGAAAAGCTCGACCAGGACAAAATTGGCCTCAGTTTTGATTGTGTGATAATGATTGAATCAATCCGAATAAGGCATCGACCTTAGAATCAGTAGCGCAGCTTAAAAGTAAAGCAGAAAAGTAGCCAGGATCCCTCTCAGCCCTGTATTTGTAGCCGTACTGTAGTAACTGTTCTTTAGTATAACATAGCATTTGACTCTGTTTCAACGTTCAGCGCAGGAGGCAGATCGGTTGGGTATTGGCATGGAAACGGCGCTCTTGTTTACAGTTACGTTAAAAGCTTTGTTTAGGTAATGGCCATTCATATCAGAAATAGTATTATAGTCATTTCCTAGAGGATTTGTAGATACAGTAAGTAGAATTGTACCTAACTAACTAATTTTTTTATTTTGGTAGAAGTTTTTTTTATTTAATTTTTTTTTTTTTGGTTGTTGTTTAAATAGTTGACAGGGTTATGCAAAAGGTATGGATTTGCCATGTTGATCGCTGGTGTTCCTCTTCCAGCGCTGACGGTGTTTATCCAAAAAGGTTTCGTGAAGGAAAATGCAGTTGTGGAGGGAGGGCTGTGGCTGTGATGCACGCAACTCCCTGCTCTTTGAGCTGACCTTCAGAAATTCACGTGCCGCTTTGGAGTTTAAGGGCTCTTTCCAGCTTTTTCCAGAGGTGGGACTCTGCTGGGGGTGTCTTTCTGGTGGGACTGGTGCTCTTTGTTGGGAAAACTTTTAACTTTTGAAGCGAATGTAGAAAGGTGCGTGTTTGCCTCCACCTTTGGGTATCGCTGTGGAAAATCCGTACCTGTTGTATTTCCCTGGTAGACAAATGCCTAGTCAGTGCTGAATCTATTTGTAGATAATGTTAATCTCGATGAAAAGGTTAGCTTTCTAGATAAAGAATTTTACTTTTTATGCTTTTTGAACAATAAAGTGGCATGTAATCGCTCATTTCTCAGGTGTGTCCTAAAAAAGATACTACATTTGTATCTGATGTAGACAAATCAGTTTATCGGTTGCGCATCAAATGTTTGTGCCGTTTCCAATTTTGACAAATTAATTGAGTAATACTGCTTTTTAGGAGAGGCCCCTGGTTATTTATCAGTTACAGGAATATTTAACATCATAGGAACACAAGTACCACATGGAGACGTTTCCTTTTCCCGAGCAGGTTTAGCTGGAGGGGGAAAAACCCCAAGAAAACCCAACCCCAAGCCATGAAAGAAAGCCTCTACTTGTAAATATGCCTAAAGTCCATCAGGGTTAGATTCACCAGTTTGTTCTGTAGTCAGAGACGACGCCGAAAGCAGTCACAAGTTGCACGGTTAAGGTAGGATTTAGTCCTGCACAAAAAGCCTTTTCCAGACTTTTTCTTTGGAACCCGTCTGCGCGCAGGTGCTGCTAAAGACCAGAGGTGAAACCAGCAGCACGTAGATGTTTTATTGAAATCATTTTTAAAGTTGACAATTTAAGACAGGCAGTTGTTTAAAAGGTAGGAATTTTGTTTACATCCAGACCTGCATCTGCAGTGGTGTCTTTTTGGTTTTAAGCTATTTTTGAATGGTAGAGGAGAGTCCCTTTTTAAAGATGACCCACGTGGAAGTTGTTTCTTAAAATTGCAGAATTAGCATTTTGGAGCTGGAGAGTGGACACGCTTCCGAATTCATGCAGCGCAATGGGAGTCAATGCTGCATCTTAAAGCAAGGGAGTGTGGGGTGTAAAACACAGATAATTTTTTTTTTTTCCTTCCTTTTTGTCTCTGTGGTGGCCTGCTTCATTCAAGAATGCTTTAGGTAGCTCCTTCGTGGAAAATATTTTTTTAAGAACTTGTTTTCTTTTGGTTTAAAATGCTTGTAGGTTTCATTTGTGTCTTGCTCGCCCCTCTTCCCACCTCCTCCCACAAATGCCTCCTTCGTGGCTCCAGTGTATCCTTTGAGGGTGAGCAAGCCAGATGGATTTGGCATATTGTTATGAAGGATAACCTTGTTGTGCTTCCAGTGTTTTAGTTCTAATAGCTGAAATGTGAATAATTTGTCTTTGTGTTTTGCATTTCCTTTTTCGGGATGGTGGTGCTAGTCAGTTGACAAAACAAAGCAGGAAAACAAAAGAAAAAAAACCAAAGTAACCCCAGACCCAACTGAAGGAAGGCGCAGGTGTCAAAACCAACAGGTTAAGATCTCGATGAGGAGCGCTGGCCGTCGTTGTGCGCGCCCTCCAGCCCATGGAGACAGTGTTCAGTGTGCAGTTGTGGGCGTAGAGGCAGCACCCAGAGGCTAACACACAGCTCCCCGAGCACCAGCGGAGGCTGTTGCCCAGAAGGTGCTGTAGGAAATGTACAGAAAAGATGTTTTCTGCCTCTTTTCCCTTCTCCCTCCCCCTGCCAAGCCCCCTCAGACAAACCCAGACTGTGATCCGTCAGCTCCAGAGTAGTTCTAGATGACCCAGTGTGCTGAATTACAAGCCTGAGAAATGAGGGATTAATAATTCAGTGATTAAAAAAAAATAAATAATAATTAAAAAAAATGAATTGACAACAAAAGCTATCTTGTTGATTTCCCCTTTCTTTTTCCTCAGATTGACCCTAAAGTTGCATTTCCCCGACGAGCACAGCCCAAGGTAAGTAGGAGGATCGATAATAGGATTTTAGGCACAGAGAGAGCGGTTGTTGCCAGGCAGTTCAGGTTTCACACGGGGAATTGGCCATGAAAGCTTTCAAAGCCCGAGTGCGTGGCGTCGGAAGGGCACGGGCGCCTGGCTGTGGAACTGCGGGGGAGCCGCTCTGTGCGGGGCTCAGTGTCTCCTCTTTAACTGTCTCCTGGCGGGGACCCTCTCTGGCTCCGGGGGGAGGTGGCCGTCGCCTCGCTGGCGTTTGCCGGCCTGTTTTGCGCGGCGTTTGGGGAGAGCGCTGGGATTAAGTGCAGGCTCCGGGCTCGTTTGGAGCCGAGCTCTCCGTTCCTGCGGCTGTGACGGAGGGGAATGTGTCTCTGCTTTCATTGTTTGCAAATTTTCTTTTGTGTGACTTCAGAGATGTGTTTGGGAGGCTCATGAGCGTTGGGTGGCAAGTTCCTGGTGAAGCCCTGGACTCTTCAGGCCACGGGGTATTCTTTTGCAAGAGCAGTGAAACAATGAGCTCTGAGGCTCTGATGCCCCGGGCTGGCCGGGGAAGTGACCTCCTCCCTCCAGGGCGCTCTTGCCGTGTCTCCGTGCGGGGCAGAGGGGCCGTAGCCGTGTGCCGAGGAGCCCTGCCATAGCCCTGGGTGCCGGAGGAGGGATTAGAATTGGTGGGTGCTCGTTACGAAAACAATGCATCAGTTTCAAAGCCAAACCTGCCCCCAAGTTGTGTTTGAATTCTGAAAGGCAGGGGCTGAAGGAAAACTTCTGTCGTTAACTTTTTTCTTTTTTTTTGATTTGTTTTTTTGGGAGCCGATTGGAAGAACTTAAATGTGGCTGGTGTGTGCCACTCGTGCACGCTCGCACCGTGTCGTGTTGCTCCAGCCTTCTGGTAAAAAGTGCCCAACTCTGCACAACTGCAGAGCTGTGGGCACTCGTCAGTAAGGAAAAGCGGTTTAGTGTCGGTGGCGTGAGACCACCTGAACAAATTCAGCCAAATGTTTTTATGGCACGTAGCTCCTTGTGAAAGCCAGCAGTTTAATAGCGTGTGGAACCATGGTGTTAAATACTGTACAAAGCACGTGCCTAGGGAAAAACCCTGTGTAATTGAAGAACCCTAGACACGTAGCAGGGGAGATGCTGGTGATTTTTTTTAAAACAAAAAAAAACAACACCCAACCACACAAACCCCAAACCCAACGGCTTACTTGCAGAATTCTAAACCAAAGCAACGCAGTCTAATATTTAGAGGTGCTTTTCTTCAGAGGACATATCTACTAACTAATTAGTGAATAAGAGTGTGCCTGGCTTGCTTCTGTGCTGAGCACAGAGTTTATAGTTCGTGGGGTTTGTGGCTTCTGGATTATGTTGTTGGATTACTGCTGTCTTTAAGGTATAGCTTGAAGTTATCAGAGTTTTGAAGGGTTTCATAATTACAGCATGAAGATGATCTTGCACTGTGGCTGATGTTCCTTCCCCCCTTCCCAGTACCTTTTAAAGGCTTATTTACATTTTAAACTGTCTTCAGTTACCAGTTATCTGTTTCTGCAGTGGTATTTGTAAAAGTTTATAACGCTTACAGCAGAGCTGTTAAGCCATCCCGTGTGATTTCTTCTGTAACAATTAAAAAAAACAGGGCATGTCTTACAGTGAGGATATTAGCGTGTTAAATTTTCTTGTTAAAGAGTACAAAATCAGGTCATTTTTACAGAGGGGATTTTGTTTTTCTCCATGTAGTTGTTTTTTTTTTTTTTCTGTTTGTTTTTGGTAACGGACATCTTTCAAGTGTAGGGCAAGTCCTGGAACGTAGGCTGGATTCCGCTCCTAGCAGGAACTCGCTCTCTCTGGAGAGGTCAGCAGTGTCTCTTGCTGCTTTTTACACACTTGTCCTTTCTGAAACTTCAGGATTTCTACAGGGCACTTGTTAAAAAAAAAAATAAAATCTTAAGAGTGAAAGGAGCCTTATCAGGAAACTGGAGAAAATCAGATGCAATAAAGAACAGATTTTACATCAATTATGACATATTATTCAGGACTGCATTTCATAATATGGGGGTTTTGTTTTCTGTTTTTTAATTAAATACTGAATTAAGGTTTTGGACTTTAGTTGTTCATTTATCCCAGTTGAATACCGAATGCTCAGCGTTAAAATGTGACTGTACTTTAGTCTAATTAACTAGCTAATGCTTGGGTCTGTGGAGATTAATGGCGTTTAATGAAATGTCTCTGTCTCTCTCTATGTGCAAGGGGAGATTTTATTTTTTTCTCTTTTTTTTTTTCTTTTTTCCTGAGTAGTCTTCCTTCCTGGGGGTGCTTGGCAAGATGGGGACTGGCCCTTTTTCCAGTGGTCTTCCTGGCAGCGGCTGGGTGCTGAGGTTGAGACGAGGCGGCGGGCGCGTTCCCCTTCTCCTGGGGACAGACCTTCTGGCAGCTTCCCTCCATCCATCCATCCCCTTCCTTCGGGAGCCCTTTTGACCTGCCTCAGCACGATTAACTCTTCAGTGGGCAGTGGCTGTGCCGGCTCTCGGGCGTCCTTTCCTGGATCCCATGGTGGCTGCCGTCTGCAGGGTCACCCTCACTGATTCGTGTCCCCGCTGCTTCAGATTCACTTCAGTTGGCCAGTCTTCCCCTTCAAACCATAGCCCAGTGAAAACGGTTTCTTTTGGGCTTTTTAAACTGCCTCTGCAGTGATTTGACACCTCTCTGGGGATGCAAATTGGTTGGGGAGGGAGAAGTGGCAGGTTGTAAGAGCAGAGCATTCTTCCCTGGTTTTCTTGGGGTGACCCTTGCAGAAAATCCTGGGTGGATTACGCCTCGTGTAATCCTCCTCTCCACCTGGGGTCCAGGACAACTCCAAGCCCTTGTTTTAGGGAATTTGCTGCAGGGGCTTGACTTCTTGAGGTCAAGATGGGAACAATATACGGAGGCTTTCTCATGGCTGCTGTTCCTTGATAAATATCCGTCTTGCTTCCAAGTGCTGGAAGGCGCTCTGTAACAGTTGATCATTTATAACTCTGCTGACTTGGAAATCCTTAAAAAGCAGCAGTGATTGGGGGGGTGCTAGTATTATACCCCCCCCTTTTGAATACTGAAGACTATGATAATTTGACTTTTTAATATACACAGCCTGTCAGTTCTGACGTTACTTGCTATATTAGGTTGGAGAAGCCTTATCAAATTCAGCATGTTCATTAGATATTTTCAAGTGTAAGCAATTTCTACCCTCCCCCTCTGACCCCCCGTGGGGATTTATTTAAAAAAACCAAACCAAAACAAACCTGAAGAGCAAAAGGACAGCAGCCTAAGTCTGTGAAGAAGCTCCTTGGCCACAAAAACACCATTGTGTGACTTACTTGTATAGAAATTTGGATGCTTGGTCATGCGAAGCCATGTATGAAATAGAGGCAGAAAAACTTCGGTCCAAGTTAACTGCCCACTGAGTTGTATTTTGTGCTCAGGTTCCTCCAGGATGGGACCGAGGTGCCTGTTTCTGGCATTTACTACAGGAGCATCATGTGGATGGTTAGGAATTGTTCGGGCAAGTCAACAAGCTGGAACTACCTGTCCAGCTTTTGGCCTCCCTCAGTGGCATTGTGTGTGTGACCTGCTGCCCATGGGCGGTGTCCTTCCTCTTCACCGGTTTAATGAAATAAAAAGGACAAGCTGAGGACTGCTGCTTGCTCCTGGAGGTGGTCCTGGAGATGGCCGGCGTGGGCTGTGCTGTGTGCCGGTGGGGGCTGGATGTCCAGCCTCCTGTCCTGGTGACCTGGAGGAGAGGCTATTGTTGGAATAGGCTGCCCAGGGCTGTGGTGGAGTCACCATCCCTGGCGATACTTAAAAGATGGGTAGAGATTATGCTTAGAGATATGGTTTAGTGATGGTTTTTGTCAGTGTTGGGTTGATGGTTGGATGGGGTGATCTGAAAGGTCCCTTCTGACCCAGGCAATTCTATGATGAGATTGTGTATTGTAATTTGGGATCTAATCTCCATGGGTTGGGTGCAGTGTTCTGGTGACAAAATAGCAAAAGGGCTTTATTTGGTGAGCGAAGCCCTTTGTCTGTAGTCTGATGGTGATACTGAGTACCGATGTTTTTATTAGATGTATTTTATTCTAACAGAGGACAGTGTGGAACCCATAGCTGGTTCTGGCATCTCTGTCAGTCGGTGTCACTGGAAAGTGTGTGCACCTCTCCTGTGGACAGGCTGGTTTCCTGCCTGGCCTCGCACATGGGCTGCAGGAGGTGCAGTTGTGCACATCTGTTCCTCCTCCTTTGGCCAAAAAAAAGTGTCAACAGCTCTCCTTTCATTGGAGTCGCCCCTGCTTAAGCCCACGTGAAGCTGGCTGTTCCAGAGCAGCAAATGGAGGGCATGCCCTTTTGGAATAACACCCAGGCTAACCTGGGATTTTTTTTTTTTTTTTTTTTGAAAACCAACCAGTGGATTTGGATGTCTGATTCCAATTAAGTTAACTGTGGGTGGGGTGTCTACATCCCTTGGCCGCCTGATAAGCGCGAGCCAGGGTAGCAGAGAGATTTTATTCCAAAGCAAATGATGGACCTTGAAAATCAAGAGTTCTGTTGTTTGTTTCCTCCCCTGCTTCTGCCTGTGAACTCCTCCAGGTTAGTCCCGCTACTTCCCATCTTATTTTAAGTATTGGGTAGACTTTGAAGTCTTTTTCAAAAGAATGTGAACTGAACACCCTGGCAGAACTCAGGATTCTTCCTTTCCTGCCACCCTTCCTTCCCCGCCAGGCTCTAAAGAGCAGCAAGGTCAGGTCTTTTCTCTCATTTTTACTTTTTTTTTTTCCCCTTAAAAAAATTCCCCTGCAGGTCTGGATGAAGTAAGAGAGGAAGTATTTCCTACTCTTGGCACTGAGTGTAGGTGTGTACCTTAATAATATTGCTGTATCTTCTGCATACAGAGTAATACAAAGTCCTTCCCAGGTGGTACGAGGGGTTTCTTTGTGAGGTTGATGGCCCATGTTTGGGTGTCTCGTTCACCCAGCCCTGACGTAGAGCCCTTGTCCAGGACAAGCTGCTCTGAGCGCTTGTCTCCCTCTGGCATTGGATGGTCAGATGGAAAAGTCGATGGGTCTAAGTCTTGGCTAATCAACCCAGTTCCTCTCAGGTAGTAGAGGGACCAGGGTTTTGAAACCCCTTATTCTTGGGCTCAGACCATGATCTCTGTTCTTGGCTGGTGGCAGCTGGAGGGAAAGGTGGCCTTGCAAGGCGTTCTGTGGAGTGCAGTGAGTTTTGCCAGAAGCAAGAGCTGAGATGGATTTTTGTGATTTTGTTGTTTTTGGAGATGTAAACATTTATTTCTTCTCCCCAGCCACTCAGGTAGGTTGCTTACGTTGTCCTTAATCCCCCCAGACTGTCTTGTACTTGTGTAAAATGTATGTATTTCCATTACCATTGCCTAAGGATGTCTTTCATGTTAAGAACCGTCCTAAGGTACTTTCCTTCCATTTGACTTATGCTAACTATAAACTAACATTGAACGTCATCTAACTTGGGATTTGTTTGTGGTTTGTTTATTTTTTTTTAATTTTTTCTATGTTCCCCATGCTTTTCTGTATCGTTGGATTATTTATAATGATATCTACCTACATTTGGCACCGAGATTTTTCTGCTTGGCTGTGCCAGGGAAGGGTGGGAAATGAGGGAGGTGAGGGGAATGGAAGAGGAGCAGCACACTAACACCCTTGTGCCTTCTTCCCTGCTTCCAGATTGAGTACATCTCCTCTGCAAAGTGCTCAGCCTTTATCAGCCTGGGGGTAGGTCTACTAATGACTGATCTAAAACCATCAAATTCATTTATTTGTCACTGCCAGTGACAGGCCAGTTAATGCTAATGGATTCTTTTTTTAGCCTGTTGACTCTGGTGATAGTCTCATAAATGTTGTGAAATCCAAAGCATTAAGGGAACTTGTAACTTATTTTTAGAGGAGAGCTATTGAAACACGGTGACGTGGTGTGTGTAGATCAAGGTGTATGTTAACGTTGAGAAGGAAACGAACAGATCCTGTATTTCATTAAGCCATAGATGTCTTTGCTGTTCTTAATAGTTATTTGACTTTTCAATTGTATTTTAGTGTTCTCTTTAAACACATTTTAGGTCATGCTATAAAGGGAGGAGAAGCTGTAAATAGAGGCAGGCATCTTAGGAAAAAAATGGCTTGTTTCAGAAAATGGTTCATCTGCAGGGCCTGAATCTTCTCTGTCCCTATTGTGCGAAGGCACTTAAGCATATTACTTAAGTTGGCATAAGCATGTGGGTAAGTGCTTTGCTGAATCAGGATGGACTAAAAGAACATTATTAAATGCTTTGTTGAACTGTGGAGCTGTAGCAGAAAAAGATTAAAAGATTATTTTGTGTATTTGGTAGTACGTTGTATATGGTCCATCCCATCATTTCTCTTTCAGACACAGCCAGTTTCATCTCTCATTTTCCCCCCTTCGCCAGAGGATCTCACTCAGAAGAAAATATTAATCTGTTCTTTCCTTAAAAAAAGTGATTGCAAGGTCAGTGTAAGCATCAGACTTAAAAAAAAAATTAAATAAATCATTTTCTAAGCTTAATTTAGTCTCTAGCTCTGCAATCACACATTCTATTTGCCTTAGTCACTGGAATAATTCTGTAAACTATGTGAGTAGTGTTCAACGTGGCTTAGGTTTCTCAGATATTATTGCTGCGGAAATCGTGGTTTGCTGAGTAATTTGAAAGTTAATGTGAATCTCTGTAGTCAGATCAGCATGCGGTATTAATAAGTTACTGCTAAACTTTGGCATTTTGCTGCTCTCCTGTTGAAAATATTTCCTTTATTTTTTAAAGTGCAGAGAAAATCTGAAGAATGTTAGGAAGTTCTTCTCCCCTGCTCAGTCATTCCTCGTGCTGGGACATTGTTGTGACTGAGGAGGCTTAAACTAAGTATTAAGACTGTACTTTGGGAGCTTTGTATTCTAAAGAAGGACCCTGCCCTGCTAAGACTTACGTGGCTCTACACATGAGGAGTAGTTCCAGAGACCTCGGTGAGCACAGTTAAATGTGGATGAGACTTCTTAATATGTTGATGAAATGGATGTGGCAAGAAGGGCGAAGGAAAAGTAGTATTGACAGCAGCAAAGAGCGTCGTTCCCTCTGCCCTTCCCTCCCCCCAGCAAAGACTTGCATTAATTTCCCATTGACTCTGATGTACAATAGGGAAGAGGTTTCAAGCTGACTAAAGGGGCAAAGGTCCAAGAAAACTACTGTAGCAAGAACTGATGCAGAGTGACAGTAATGAGGTGGCCTGGCAGGTGGGAGGGAAAATGGTGGGGTCAGGGAAAGAAACTAATATCTAGTGAATTAAGTAGTTCCCAGGGTTTGAAGTTGTTAAGTCCCATTGGTTTTATTTTCCTCTGTATGTGCCATATGGCTATGAGATACGGCTGGAGCAAGGCCTCCTCCTCCTCGGCTGGGAACGTGGGCATTGTCCCAGTGCGGCTTCGGTTCTGGTGGTTCAGGGCTGGCTTGCTGGGAGTGCTGGTGTTCCCAGAGGATACAGAGTTCTTCTGCCACGTCCCCAGACCCGCACTGTGCCGTTTTCATTGGTGTTTTAGTACTCCTGCCTCTGAGCTCCTCTTTGTGCTGTTGTGTGGGTCAGCTTTGCCTCAAAAGAGAAGGTGAAGAACACATGGTGAAAAAGTGTTTTGAAGATTTGATTTATTTAAATGAGGGACTGCGAAGTGCCTGCAAGACTTCCAGCTTCTCGAATGTTGGCAAAAAGGAAATGCCTGCTAGATAAAGAGTCAGCAGAGGTTTTTATGACAATTGCCAAATAAACATTGTTCAGAAATCTTCCCAAAGGGTAATTTGGTGTGGCAGGTAGAGAGGTTGCAAGGAGCCGAGCATCTCTAGGAGCCGAGCATCTCTCCCAAATATCTGTAAATCCCACTGGACTGAGAGGTGTCGCTCAAGCTGGAGGCTTAGGCTTGTGGCAAAAGCTTGTTGGTGCTGGCAAAAGTTCTGCTGTCTGTTGCACTGCTGGAAAAAGGTGTTGCTGAAGGGGGTGTCGCTGGTGATTTTTCTGCAGTGCCTACTGAAAGAGTGAAACTTCTCTATATTTTCCATTTGGCCACGATACCAGTCATTTACGCTCAGAGATGTGTTGGTGCTATGCCCTGCTCTGAGCAGAGCCTGACACAGACGCTGAGCATTTATCCTTTTGCCAAAGGTTTGCAAAGTGTTGTAAATGAGTACAAAGATGTTCATTTGCTGGTGAATTTCGCCTGCTTCTGGTGTTGTGCTTGGCAGACCTACAAGGCCTATAGCAGCGCTGTGTGCTCACTGAGTTGTGGAAGGGAACAGAAAACATTGAAAAGAAATCTGAAGTTAATGCTCAGATGTCAAATACGATAGGAATTTTCTGAGCACAGGGGGGTATTGCCTCACCTCTTGGTGTGGGGCTGTTACCGACCCTCGTGTTGGATGGTGTCAGGCCATTGCTCTCTGCCACGGCCTGAGGATCCCCGTAAGCCCCCTCAGATACTGGAAGGGGCTCAAAGGTCTCCCCACAGCTTTCTCTTCTCCAGGCTGAATCTCCACAATGCTCTCAGCCCATCCTCCCAGCAGGGGCTCCAGCCCTCCCAGCATCTCCATGGCTCCTCTGTCCTCACTCCAGCAGCTCCATGTCCTTCTGATGTTGGGGGCAGAGCTGGATGCAGTACTCCGGTGAGGTCTCACCAGAACTTTCTGTAGCTCAACTTTGTCACTGCAGCCCTGGATGGGTGGCCTGCACTCTGCCCTGTTCAAATAGTATTTGGTGAAAAAGCCCCATGTGAAACCTGCTGTGGTAATGTCCCTGGACCACTGTGAGCTGGCTTTGGCTACTGAGGAAACAAAGCATTGTTGCCAGTAAGAGTTTGGTCTTTCCTTGGTGAAGGAACCCTGATAAGAACCTGACAGGCGTGGTGCTGCTGCTGGGGTGGGAGAGGTGGAAGGAAAAAAGGGCAACCAGGAATTATCCAAAGCATCTCAGTTTTGGATGAGGCAGAGAACACAGCCATTCCCTGGCGCTTGGTACCACAGGGTCTGAAGGAGATGTTGGCAGTGCCCTGGGGTGATGGGAAGCAAGTGTGTGAAGCGCAGCAGTGTCCTATGCTGCTGGCTTGTCTTTGAGGCATTACACTGAAGGTTTTCTTTTCTTTTGTCTTTTATTTTTAACGACTTCGGATTGGAAAATGTATAAGGGGGGCCCTGTCTGGAGCGGCAGCGCATTGGTGTGTGACGGAGGTCGTCGCTGATGGCTCCCCAGGTTCCTGCCCTAGGCCCAGCTTTCCCCACAGCGGTGGGGAGGGGGAAGCGAGATAAGGAGGCCAGGCCACAGCCTCTGAAGGGTGGTTTGTGGTATGAGTTATGGCTAACGCTGGTCACACGGTGGTTCCAAACCAGCCCGGGGGCTGGGGCGCAGCGCTGGCAGGCGACAAGTGGGGTTTAACTGGGCTCAGCGGCGCGTTGCAGGGCAGGGCCGGTCCCGCCGCCCTCAGTGAGGAGAGGAGAGGAGGAAGCACGCTAAGCTGCAGGTGTCCCGGAGTCCCTCTGCCTCCAGATAAGCGTTGGCTCCGCTCCTCCCCGCAGAGCTGGGCGTTCAGCCATGCCGGACGCTCCTCCGCCCCCGCGGTCCCGCTCCTGGAAGGCGGCTTTCTCCTTTGTGCTGCCCGTTCCTCTCTGTGTGGCCCGTCATTCCTCCCTCTTGGAGCTCGGAGGGGTGGCTGTGGCAGTCCCTCCGTCTTACGTCCCGACGTGTTTCCGCTGTGGAGCGCCGACGGGCCACACCATAATGGCTGGCCTCTTTTCCCTCTCTGCCCGAGCGGGAATTTCCTGCCCTGCCATCCCGGGGGTGGGTGGATGGTGATGAAAAGCACCTGGAAAGAGTCTCCTGCCACAGTACCTTTGTGCTTTAAATTCCTGACTCACCTAATCCTGTGAGCTGTGATCAAAGCAGCAGGTTAGGCGTGCGCTGTGCCTGGCAATTCATGTATGAAGAGGGAGCTGTGATTGTCTTCTCTGATTTCTACTTTTTTTTCCTCTTTCTCATCTGGTCACATCCTCTATGTCATTAATCTCCCAGATCAAATACAATGATAGTTGAAAGTCCTCCATAGTTATGATTCCCCCAAAGTTTTGTGGCTTTGATTTTAGTGTAGTTATTAGAAGTCAGTTTTAGATTTCTGGACCTATGTTTTGTCAGTATCTCCAGTGGATATTTTACAAGGGTCATTTCTCTGTCAAATACGCGTATGCAATAGGAAAAGAACAAAATACAGAATAGAAATAAAAAATTAGACCAATTTAGTTACCGGTCCAAAGACTTTAATGCTAAAGAGCCATGAAGAAACTTTATTTGAACTATAATTGCAGACATAAGCAGTGATTATCTGTCTTCATGCTTTTATAGGCCCCATCACTGTCATCTGAACACATGAAGCTGATGAGAGTGTTTGCAGAACGTTATTCAGCTGGCGCTGTGTAATCCTCATCTCTTGCAGTATGGGGAAAGTAAAATAAAGTGTCAATTCATTTGAAAATGATGGTGAAAGGAAAAAGTGGGGGAGGACAAGTATCCTTGCAGAAAACATAACCTTATTTCATCCATCTTGCAGCTGAAGGAATGCAGTTGACAGGGTAAGCTCCTTATGTGGACGTGGTCAAAAGAAATTTTGCTGTTTCTTAATGTTCTTGGAGATCTTTAGCAGGTGCAGCCCTTCATGTACAGAGGGTGCCTCCCTTTGTTTCCTTGAGATGTTCTGAATTTCCTCCAGCTGAGAGAAGGACAACAGCACCTGTTTGTCTTGTGCTCCCGAGAACTGGAGATCGTTGGATCAAGGCAGACAAATGGATGCTGCCAAGCGCTTCTTGAGGTGGAACAGAGATCAGAGAGCAAGTCCTGAATTGCTTGGCCTGATTATTGGTGCTGGTTATGCAGGTGAAAATGTGCTCTGGGCTGTAAAGAGACAGAGGGAGGAAGAGGTAATTCGGCGGTTGTATGCAAGACTTGTTTCCTGCTGCTTGGCAGGCTGAAAGATCTGAAATTCTTGGTATCAGGTACCTGGTAGTTTTTGGTGAGCTCTCTGGGCGCTTTGGGGGACTGTGTACATGACGTGGTGCTCCTCTGCAGAAGAGGAGCTTACGCTGCTGGTACAATCGAGTGACTAAATCTAATGTGGCATTCCTGAACCGTAATCTGGTGCCTGTTTTGTAAAGAAGCTTTTAAGTCGCTGCTGCCCTTAAAATGTTGAGGGAGAGACTTTCTGCTGCTTCACAGCCAGAGTGCTGGAAGGAGTGGTGTATGAGAGCTCTGGCATTTTGTGCTGAGGTTGGCAATCCTGAGATGGGCACAGACTTAGGTGGTTTGAGTTTACTTGACCTAGGTCACTGTTACCGCTGTCCTTTCTTCCCTGCTGTTAGTGTGCCTCAGGCAGGTGTGTTCCTTGCCTGAAGTTAATTTGTAATTTGGAATTTTCATTGGCGTCACCTGCCCAGGGTTACCAGGGAGGAATGAGACAGGAGCCAGAAGTCTTAGGATCTCTTCGTGAGCAGTGTGTGAATAATCCAGGGCTGAGTTTGAGCCATAAAAAGGTAACTATTTTGTGGATGATTTTTGGGTAGGGGAGGCACTTGTTGGACAGGAAATGGGCTATACTTTTTTCCTTTTTTTTTTTTTTTTTTTAATTTGGGGTCAAAAAGACAGCCATTTTGAAGGAGGAAAATAGATGCAGAGGTATCCAGAACTTCTAAATCTTTTTATTTGCTTTAGTGATGAATTAGGACCAGGTAAAGAAACCACAGCTGGCCATGTATGTTTTTGGTGGACTTTTCTGAATTTCTCAGTGGTGATTGTCTTTGCTTTCATTGAAGCTAGGAGGAGTTAACCACTAACTGCTGTTAGAACAGGTCAAAGCAAAGCTCCTAAATTACCTAGTACACACAAGACCATTTGTAAAACCAGAAAACTACTAGTAAAGTGTCTAGATAGAAAAAGAAGTAGGCAGTGGAGTTTTTGGAGACGTGTGCCTGCCATCCTCTAATTGAAATCAAAATGAGAGTGATGTTTTAGTGAGCTGCTGGTGAAAAACTGGTTCTTGGAAAAGTTTTATTCAAAATGTAGTTGTAAGTCTGTGGGTCGCACGTTCCTGGAGATATCAGCATCCTCCTTTCACCAAAATGACTTGAGCTACTTTAAATCTGACCCTCATTCTTATCATATAGAGATGAGGTAAGCGATTGTCATCCCCCTTGTGTTGTGGGTGTGGAAAGCAGAAGTGCTGCTGGTGTGTTCTGCAGTGTTCAGAATGGTGGGAACCGCTGGTGCCTCGGGGAGGGCGATTCCAAACCCAGCGTGGTGCTGGGGCTGTGCGGTGGGTTCCAGGTGTTGGTGAGGAGAGGAGACATGGGGCTGAGGAGCTGCCGTCCCGGTCAGCGCCGTGGGAGCGACTCTGCGTTTTGCTCGGTCCCCGTGAGGTGACGAAGCTGCGTGTGGAGATTGCCTTCGTGTTGCATCACTGGAGATGGGAGTGAGTCAGTCATGAAAACCCTCTGTGAAAAGGCTTTTGTAGCTCATACTGGCTTATTAGAAACAGTTGTTTGGAATAGGCCTGGTTTCACTGGGCATTTGAAGCATCTTATGAATGATGCTAGTGGTGCTCAGAGCCTGAGAGGGGCACAAGCAGATGTGGGGGTATCACAGAATCCCATGGGGTTGGAAGGGACCTCTGGAGATCATCTAGTCCAACCCCCTGCCGGAGCAGGTCCACCCAGAGCAGGTTGCACAGGAACGTATCGAGGTGGGCTTTGAATGTCTCCAGGGAAGGAGACAGGGTAGGCTATAAAATGTTGAAGACGGAGGGGTGAGTGCCCAGAAGAGCAGCCTGGATGCAGCATCCCCCACCCCACGTCTGACCCACGCTTAAAAACCTGTAGTGGGCTCCTGCGGTCTGGGGCAAAAAGGGGAAGGAAGGGGTATCCAGCTGCTCCCTGCCAGGGTCTGAGGGGTGCCTGGGGGGGCTGTGTGTGTTTCCCAATACGCGGCAGCACCATCGGTGGGGAAAGGCAGGGCTGTGCCCGAAGGTGTGCGGGTCAACTCGGGCACTGTCTGCGGCGAGGGGAGGCAGCTGGAGCCGGCAAGACAGCGCTCTGTGCTTCTTTCTGAGCAGCACTTAACCTCTGTGGCTGCCTCCATCGCTGTGAAATGCTGCTTTTTAGGGCCACCGCTGCCGCCGTAGCTCCGAGCACCCCGGAGCGGTGCTGTCCTGGGCACACAGAGGACCTGCCGTGTGACACGGAAGAGGAATTGTGACCCAGGGTTCTGGTCCCAAGCTGAATACCCCAAAGACCGTGCTGTCCTGCCTCCCTGCTCCTCGGCCGGGCGTGCTGGAAGCTGTAATTCATGTGCTTTGGGATCCTCTGGCCAGCGGGCGCTGTAGAAATGAGGAGTATCATTGTGTTTTATTGTGGCTTCTAAGAACGCGGTGTGTTTGTGCTTCGGGGAGCCCCAGGGGCTTTGTTTTTCACCAGGCCCCAGCTATTCTTCGGTAGAGCCTTCCCGGAGCGTGATCTAGTTCTGCCCATTAAGAGAGAGAGACGGGCCTGACTGATTCCTGCTCCCTGCTGCATAATAAATCTGATACTAAAATTAGTGCTGGTCTCCCTAGGCCATAATTCTTGCTGAGATTATAGAGAATTGTGTGTGCAGAGAGGAATTGTGGTTGTGTGCGTGTGTGTTTGGTTTTGGTTTTTTTTTATAACCTTGAGTGTCTAATTTCCAGGTTTTTTACTTAACCCCCCCCCATCTTTTTCCCCTTTTCCTCTCTTTTGGGAAGTGCTTAGCCTTTCTGTGTATTTTGGCTATTTAAGCCTCTGTCACTGCAGGCAGATGAGTTCCTCGGGAGCTCTTCTGAAGGTTTTGTAATTGAGTCTTTTACCACGGCGACAGGATATTATTAACCTTCAGTAAAGCAATTTATTTCATACTCCTTTGTGGGGATAAGCGTTTTTTCCCCCAGGAAAACATGTATGTGGAAAGGGTTTTACGTAGCTGGACTTGCAGCAGTGATTATGATTTAAAAAAAATAATAATTTACATGGAAAAAAAAAAAAAGCAGTTCTGTTTGTGTCTGTTTAAAAGAAACCTTTGGTACTGAATGACTCCTCTCCCTGCCCCAATCTTTTATTTTAAAGAGCGTACTTTTTGTCTATCACTGGCTTTGAAAGGAGGTTGTATTTCGTTTTAGAGCTCTAGCTATTTAGCCCCTGTGAGCGCTAAAACATTTCGTTTTCATCTTTGAGACGGCCTTAAAAATGAACTGAGAGCTGGAGGGAGGAGTTCCTCGCGGGGTCTCCCTCTTGGCTTGGCCTCTGCCCTGAAATCAAATGCAGACTGGTCCAGGAGCCGTTAAGGATTGGGTAGCTCCTGGAATAGCAATTTCCAGCGAGCGAGCGGGAATGCTGGATAAGTGGCCAGCCTGGCTGAATAACTTGTATTTTCTATTGAGCGTGGTGACAAAGGCACCGCTCTGGGACTCGGGGGCTGGTCTGTTACCAGGCTGTTGTGTCACTTCATCTCCCAGTGCCCAAATTTTTATTTGAAAAAGAGGACGAGAATGTTTCTTTTCCCGTGTCTAGTTAGACTTTGCTTTTTACTTCAGTAGACTGTTAAACTTTAAAAAAAAAAAAAAAAATATTGGCGACACGCTTGTCCTGGTTTGTGCCTGACTTGAAAACTTTGCAGTGTCGCACAGCCTGCGTTCTAAGGAGTTCGCTGTGCCTTGTGGTACAGATGTGCTCCTGCAGCAATTATTTTAGATACAGATGGTGTCACTGCCACGTTACACGGGGGAGCCTGGACGAGAGGTGCAGTGGCTTTGTCCACAGCTTTACCTTTGTTAACACACTTGGGTCTCTTGGTGCCGTTTGTAGGCTTTGATTGCAGAGTCATCCGTTTCTCCCCGCTCAGCCTCGTTAGCATCCGAGCTGCTGCCTGGCCGCTGAAACGGGCCTCCCGGAGAAAGTATTCTGGTCTGTTGAGGCTTTTGGTGACCTCTGTTAGGGCTGTCCTCCAGAGCCACCCTCTCCCTGATCTTTTTCCCGATGCATTCAGTTATTTTTATCCAACCTTTCTAGCTTCAGTGGTTCCACCCCTTTTACATTAGATGGGCTTTTCCACAGACTGTGTTGGAAAGCTGGCACTCCAGACCTGAGGAATACTCACCTGCTTTTGCTTTGAGTTGGGGACTGCTCTGCAGAGAGAGCCCTGCTGGCTCGGTGGCCCGGGCTTCCAGCAGTGATGGCCTGTCTGGCACGGGTCTTGGTGCCAGCGGGGACTTTGCAGTGCCCGTGCTAGTCCTGCCATCTCCAGTGGGAGGGCACTGGGCTCTGCTGGTGTCCCCAGCTCACGTGGGCTGAGGTTATATAGCAGGGGATGGGGTGGTTGGAGAAAGGATGGGTCTGAGCCTTCCTTAGAAGGCTGGGGACATCCTAGGGATGGTGGGCATGACACTTTCTGTAGGGCATCCTGCTGGTGGAAAACACTGGTGATAAACAGGTTTGGGATTTTTTGGGGGAAAAACTGAAAGCACTTAGTGCGTGCTGTCCTTTGGCACTGGTGTGCACAGGTTTGCAGAATGGACTTGCCCCTTTGAGGTTATGGCTGTCTCTGTTTTATTGTTATCACTCAACTGAGATTTTTAAAAACAGACAAGTGCCATGACCTTGCTTTAACACTGCAGTCTTCAAACTTCAGTCTTCAGGTCTTGTAAAACTTTGCAGCTGGTAGATTTGTTCTTACTTTTCAACCAGAGACTCTTTTTATTTTAAAAACACTTAAAGTACCTTCCCCCCCCCTTTTTACTATAACTATTGTAAAGGAGCCCCACAATCTGCAAAAAAAAATATATTTTTTTTCTTTAAAGCTTCCCCACCAGAGATTTAATTAAAATATTGTGAAAGGCAGTCATTGAAAATGAGAAACCTTTTGAGTGGAAGGCACCCTGATTTCCCTCTGCGGAGCTTTTTGTCACCATAGAGATGAAAAGAGAAGCTCAAAATTGCACTTTCCCCTTGTTGCTGGAGGGGAGGTGGCTGCAGGTAGCAGCTGGAGGGCTGGGGGGGACAGGGGGGGCACGGCTGGTTAACTCTTTGCAAGGCACGGGGCCGGGATTTCCTTCCCCGGTGGAAGCGTTTCTTCTTAGTTTATTATTCAGTTTTAATTTCCTGTATTCAGGGCTGGAATTTATCTGGGCTCGCGAAGGGGAAGGACGAAGGCGCCTGTCCTTTTGTCTCCATAAAAGCATAACTAAGCAACTCTGTGCGCAGCGTGGCCCGTTGGGTCCGCTCCGGGCTGTAAATCACCGCCTTGTCTGGGAGGTGTTTATCCAGAAAACCGGAGAAGTAATGGTGTTGAAATCCCAACTCAGCCTTTTTAATTTTATCATGTTGGTGTATGAATCAGGACTTCTCTTGCTGCTCTGCAGTAGGGTTCAAGCCGGTCCGATTCTGACTTAAAACATCTAAATGTTGGAGTTTTTGGTTTGTTTTTATTTTAAAATAAATGGGTTACGGTTGGTTTTATTTTTTCCCTTTTCTTCCAGTGACCCCTCTGGAAGTGCAGGGATTAGTAAACCAAAAATACACGCTGCGAGTGATAAAACTGCTCCGATAGAGTTTCAAAGACAGTCACGCAAATTGAAGATTATTGGAGGGTACGTAACGCTGGGCAGTGTTACACTTTTAATAATTTTAAAAACAAATTTTTCTCCCTAATTGAGTGGAGAGCAGGCTCAAGTGGATTCTTGGCACAAACATCTCAGACAAGTGAAAGTAAAATGTATATTCAGGCTGTCTGCTGTTGTATATTTTACACCATACCTGTCTCTGTGCCTGATCTCAAACGGACATAATAGTTTAATTTTAAGCTGTTTGAGCGAGACCTGTTGTGTTTAAACTTCCAGACAGAAAGCGAACATAACTCGTGTAATGGCATTATTAATAGGGAGTATTACCAAATTGTAATTTGCAAATTAATGGTTTAACTCTGAGATTAAATATACAGCTGTGTTCTTGTGTAATGTTACGAGACAAAATTAGATCAAGTATTTAAAACCAGAAGGGACTCATCCAAAAGCAGGCAGTGTCTTCCCAGGGGCTTCGCTAAGTTTCGCGGTGGGTCTTTGCCGCCCTGCAGCGAGGGTGCCAACCCGTGGCACCAACAGCCTTCCTTAAAAGTGTCCGTGCCCTCAGGAGCAGGCTGTGGGCTTCCTGAGATACTGGTGTATTTGGAGCAAAGCGATAACACTGTTTGGCTCCGTGGTGGCGGTGAGTCGGGCCACCCCCCTGATGGTCAGGTTCAGCGTGTGCCTGGCAGGCTGATCTCGGCCATGCTGTTGTACATGTATTTCAGTTCTTGCAGGATTATGTATAAATTTTTAAAGGAGACGGTATTTGGGACCTGGGCTCGGCTCTGATGCAGTTTGCCCTTGTGCTTTCCTTGACTGTTGTTAATAAGAAGTGCTGGCCTAAATCAGTGTCTCGGAGAATCATCGATTCGCTAATTGCAGATAATCAAGTCCCTGCTCACGCTGAGACCACTTTTGTTTTCTGCCGTTCCGCCAGCATCTGGGCAGCGTCTTCCAGCCTTTGACGTAACCCATAAAGTGGGGTTTTGAGCTCTCATGTTGTTAATTCTCAGAGGTGACGAACTTATTGGTAGTCGGGCTTGATAAACAAGGAGCTATTATACCACTGACCTCTCCTGCTCAAAGGAGATGTGGAGGTCAAGGCTTGTGGGTTGATCTGGGGGACAAGGGGGTACGTGGGGAGCTGTGGCCACGCTTGCCTGGAGTCAGTGCCGTCCGAAGCAGCTGTCTGGCCGCCCCAGCCTGCGGAAATTATTCCAAACACATGCCGTAGTTGCTTCTGAATTTATTTTTAAGATGTACTTCTTTCCCCTTCTGGGCTCAGTTCGGGGGGATGTTTCTGTGTGCTGTAGATTTTTGCGCATCATATTTAAAATGAAGCGGGGGCTGATGAAAATGTTTGCATCCTGCAGTTAGCTCAGAGGTGAAGACATGAGGCTGCTGCTCTGTAGAGACTTCTTCTGAGTGTTCCATCCCGCTGTCACGGCAGGCTGTGTGTGGGTGCTCGGTGTGTCCTCTCCAACAAACCACCCAGTGCTTCTCGGGCCTTTTTTTCATTCCCTCACTGGATTGAGTCTCCCTGAAGGATGTGGAAAGAGGGCCAAGAGGTGCTAATGGCTGGCAGGCTTTCCTAATGACTTCATGTAGAACAGCTGTTGATCCCAGACTCTTGAAAAAGAGGAGGAAATAAGAGTGTTTCTAAGGAAGACCCCATTAGCTGTTGGGCATCCCTTCTTTTTGCAGGTGTTGGTCTTCTGGGTCAAGGAGAGCAGGACGAATCCTCTTAAACTCCCCTTGCGTTGCTTTGCTGGTGAAGAAACCAAGCGCGTTGCCTTGGCTGGAGCCTTTGGCAAATACACTGAGGGTTTTTCCTGTTGTCTGTCTGGGTGGGAGCTGATGCTGTGTGCAGGACAGTGCGTGCCTCGGAGGGGGAGAAGCAGGTTTGCTTTTTCCAGTGTGTCCCGCAGGGATTTCCGAGCGGGATGGAGCGTTTAAATGGCAGAGCAGAACCATCTTCAGCCCTGCCCGTGGGGTTGGTCGCTGCACAAAGCCTGTGCTAGCGGTGGAGAAGGGGGGGATGTGGTGTGAGTCTCGGGGTGCACAGGGAAGAGGAGGGTTGTGTGAGTCTCGGGGTGCACAGGGATGATGAGCGAGGGGTCCCCAGCCCGGAGCTGGTGCTCAGCCACGCTGCCGCTTTAACGCCGGCCCCGGGGAGCAGATGATGGCTGGACAGCTTAGGTTAGATAATCTCTTCTGGGTTTAATGTCAGGCCTCCCTGAGCCCCGTCCAGCGCCAGCTTCCAATCTGGCTCGTAATACTCCTGAATGTCCTTTTATTTTTTTTTTCACTTTATTAATAGCTCTCTTACTGTAGCGCTCTCTCCCTGGCTTTGTGTGGTACGCATCCTCCGAGCTCCTTCCCCTGCTCGCCGAGGTCTCTGCCTCCCGCTCCTCCGCCAGCCCGAGCGTTTCACCTGAGTTTGCTTTGCTGCTTCCAGGGGCGTTTGGTGAAAAAACGTTGCGGGGAGGGAAGCGGGAGGGCTGGGCAGGGACACAGCCTGCACCGTGAGCTGCATGTTCCTGTTTATGAATGAAGCTCCTGAGGCTGGGGCCGGGGGGGAATGGAGGCCTGGATAGAGACAACCAGCAGAGTGGTGGTGAAGTGATGAAGATGATGGTGAAGGTGAGATGGGAGAGACTGCAGCTGGCCAGCTCTGGCTCCACCTGGATGCAGTCCTTCTCTTTGCAACCACAGCTCTGTCAGATGGACTGAACTTTTTTTGAAATTTAGCTCACTCTTTTTGAAAAGGGCCGTCCTGTTTCTGTATTGAGTTTTTAATTTTTGTTAATAAAGTTCAGGCTCTTTGCTGTTTTTCTGTGATCACTTGGCTGTAGTAAAGACCAGCAGTTCTCTGGAGATGGAGCAGCAGTGGTTTGGGATGCCTGAGGGTTGTGTGATTCAGGATGCCAGTGCTCTTTCCCTCACCCTGAACTCTATAAGTAGGCGCCTTTGCAGTTATTCTCCACTCCTGCTCGAATTGTCACTCATTTCTTGTATGTGTCCTGATGGCTGGCATTTTTCCGAAAGCCCTTGCACTGATTATGTCAATGTCAGCCATTATTTTTATTTAAAAGAATAACATAATTAAAAAATACATGCATACATATATACATACATTTGCAGAGAGGAGGATGAACGGAGATGTTACTTCAGATCCAAGTCTGGGAATCAAATAGAAACTGCAAAATACATGTGTTTGGAGGGGGCTTGTGATTTAGCAGCAACCTCAAGCACTCAAGATACTTCTGTGCTCCCCGAGACAGCTTCTGTTGCATCAACCGTTGTGTGACATTCTCCTGTCGCTTAAAGCAGTTGAATAATATTGCAGGAAAAGTACTGAATGCATTGTGAACATCAGGGCATTGTAGCAGCTGTTTAAAAAAATAATAATAATAATAAAAGCATGAGGAGCAGAGAGCAGAACCCGGAGTGCTTTCTGCAGGCAGGTCAGTAGGATTCTGAGCTCCTGGTGTTTGTCAGCCTCCTGGGTTCTTCATTTATTTTTGCTGCTTTACAGGATGGCTTGGGTAGGAGGGAGGCAAGAGCCAGGTGAGGGGAAAAAAGGTTGGGAGGTGGGCAGGACGGATAGGTTTGTTGCAGACATAAGCAAGAATTGCCCTTGGCACCTCGTACGCCGGTAGCTGGTATTTCCTAAACTCTGATTGTGAGTTAGTTGTGAAGGAAAACTGATAGTGCCATCATGATCCTGACTGTGAGCCGAACTGTGAAAAATCCAGCAGTATGTCTAAAAAACAAACCCAAAATAAACTGCAAAGTGCCGGTAATACAGTCGGCTGCTGCTCTTTGCTCAAGTAGGGGATTGCAGTCTGCGACCCTTAGGTGAGTCAGTCTCTAAATTGTATTCAGAGACAGTATATGGCATAGGATTATTTCCCTGCCTAACATGAAGGAGCAAGAATCCAGGATTGTTGTTTTATTTTGTTTATTTTTTTTAATTTCAGTTCATGGTCTTAACATTTTGGGCTGTGTCATTTTGTTAGTAGATGTGTGCACGTAGAAAGCAAGACCAAGATGTGTGGGGAACATTAATTTTATTTGATATATAAATATATGTATGAACACACACACATAATGGATGTCAGAATCTCTTACATATTTGTGTTTGTTCAAGTGTACAAGAAATGTGATTGACACCAGCGGAAAAGGGAGCGGGGAAAGCGAAATGAGTTATAGCTTTTGGTCCCTAAACTGCTATTTCTTACTGTATCCTGGAAGAGCCTTCCTACTAATGATGCTGAGCAATAAATAACACAGGGAAGATTAATAGCCGCCTATGGTAGCAAATTATAGTTGATTTATTGCACATAATATATACAGGTGCAGCTAATTTAATTAAACACAAGACCTTTTGAATGCTGTAAAGACATCCCCCTCTACAAGCGAAACAGCACCGTGGTGCTGTAATAGGGCTTTAAGTGAAATAAGCAGCATTACAGGCAGAGCCCTCCTCGGGCTGATCAGCCTCGCCTCTATTTGGGGGAGGGAGTGTTTTATCCATAACCATTAATGCCACTTTAAGTCAACTTCACGCTGAAGTCCAATTGAATGGAGTGGTGCAAGTGATCCCATCCCTGCTCCGTGGCGTAGGGGCAGCACCGTATGCAGCTCGTTATTCTCTTGGTGGTGCCGCGCAGGGGAGGGGGGCTGGAGCTCACCCTGGGGATGCCAGCAAATAACAAACAAGAAGTCATCGTGCCCTGGAGCCTCTCCGCTTGCTCGTGGGTTGTCTTCTTTTCATCCCTCACCCGAGACTGAAAAAGGGGACTGTGTTAAGAGAAACTCTGGTAGAAGGGCTCATACCTGGGTGTACGTGGTGCTCTGGCTTAGCTTGTCTGCATGTTTGCTTTTTCTCTGTTTTTTCTTTCTTTTTTTTTTTTTAAAATCCCCTTCTGCTCCTTTCTTCCAAGTAAAAAAGTTGAAGTGGGTATCTCTGTGTGTGTGTATGGATAAACACACAACTTTAGCCTGGCTTTAAGCTGTTCCCTCTGTCCCCATCCTCCCGTGAGCAGGGGCTGGGGAGCTGGTCCTGCAACGGAACTGCCTCAGCTCATCGTGATGCGGAGCTGAATATTTTTCCCCGCACATGATGGGGAAGATGCTCTACGATACTTTGCCACCATTACTTGATTATTTGTGAAAGTGTAAAAGGCTCAAGTAGCTGATTGATTAATTTTTCTCTAAGTTTTTCTTCCCTCTGTTGCCTTCATTTGGAATATGTAATCAGCGAGGGAAAATGTATTAGGAATAGATGGGTGTGCATATGAATGCTTAATTTTTTTTCTAATTCAGGCATTCATGTGGGCACATGTATCCTGATGCATGCTGTGCTAAATACCTCTCTTCCAGCGCTTGCTGGAGACAGATGAGTGACTTTGGTGTGTTTTTCTCCTTAAATAATCTAGTTTCTCTGTTCTGAACCAGTTGCTGTTCTGGCTGCTTGGGGGGTATGAGGAATGTCTGTGGGCACGACCAGAGAGGGGGTGCCTGCAAACCTCGGTATCTCCTAGCACAAATCAAATATCTACTTGACCGTTTTCATCCCTCACTGCTGGGAAGAAGTCCAGCAACTCTTTGTCATAAATCTTTCCAGCCCGTTTGCTCTGGTCCAGCACTTCAGTTAGTTACAGTTGAGGCTTTCAGATCTGGGTTTAAACAGATATTTGTTGCCAGAAGCTGGTGGGGGAAGTGTGGGGAGATGCGGGATCACCAGAGCTGAGGTGGGGAGAGGAACGTGGTTCCACCTGATCCCGAGCCACCCGGGAGAGCGGTGGTAGAGAGCCTTACGCCTGGCTGTGCTGCCAGAGTCCAGCAGCGGAAACGACCCAGGTAGCGCGAGTTAAGGGGTAGGAGGAAAAAAAGCCCCAGAGATCACATTTTGCCAATTTGCAAAACAGGTGTATTTTAAATGCTCTTCCAAAATAAATGGAATTCCTAAGCAAAAGGAAACAAGTGCTCTCTGCTGTGTGTTTTCCAGGATGTGTCACAGAAAGTTCCCCTAGTCTTGGAGCTCCGGTGTTATTTGCATAGAGCTTGCATGGGGAGAGGTGTGTAAATGCAAATGGATGGTTTTTATTTTAAAAGGCTAGAAATTATGTGTTTTCATGGGGTTGTCAAAGCTTTAGCATCAGGTGATGGCAAATACCAAGCCCAACAGCCTGGCTGTGTGACAGCAACTGCTTGTGGGTTGATGAGTTGGTTGCATCAGAAACTTTCTGATTTCCTTTTTTTTTTTTTTTCTTTAATTCTTTTCCTGTGGAGTCCTGTTTTCTGGATGAGGATCTCCATGCCTCAGTTTCTTATCTCTTTAATGGATAGAGTAACAATTAATCTCACTTCTCAAGCATTCTATTGCGAAGTGCTTTTGAGAAATCTGGGCTGAAATGTCATGTTTGATAAGGCTCCTTGAGAGCTTCCATAAAACCTGATTTTAATCCAAATTATGTTTCATTAAAATATTGCAAAATGTATTTCTTGCCTCTGTCTTTTGCTCTGTGCTCGCTTTCTGTGTTAGGATGTAGAAGGGAGCTGAGAATGTGGAGAGGATGTAGGAGGGAGCTGAGAATGGATACTCAGAACTGGAGTATTTTTTGACTTTTTGAAACCCGTACAGTTCCTTTTGTGGTCTGGGCAGCGGGGGGAGAATTGTCTGAAAATTTTCCTGAAAGTGAAAATTCTAACTTTGTGTTTTAATTTCCCGTGGAAAAATTAACACTGTGTTCTAACTAGGGTCCAGTATTTGCCCTTCTGTGCTGTACTAATTCTTCTTGTACTCGCAGTTCTGATTATGTTCCCTCAGCTGGTGCTTGAGGAAACGTGTTTGTCTTGGAGCATGTCTGGTGACTCACAGCCGCGGCTCCTTAGCATCTGCTGAGCCTAATTGTCATTATTAATCTGCCCCGTGCCAATCTGTCTTCGGGGTAGCGGTGGGAGGCAGGGAAGGTGTTGCGTGACTGGGTGTGCATCCCTGGGCTGCCTTCTACGGAGAGATGTGACTTTGGAGAAGAGGTTTGGGAGAAACCTGGCCTTGGCCGATGCTCTTTCACTTCCCACCACTGCCTCCAGTACCGTCAGAAATAGGCAGTTAGTGCTCGATGGACGGTGTTGATTTGATGTTTTTAAATTGTGTTCAGAGCCTGACTGTATGCAGAATAATGGGAATAAGAGTCTGAAGGGAAGTGGCTCCACGTGGATGAAATATTGTAGGAGTTGTTTGTGATGTACGCTGCTGCTCTGGGCTGTGGTGGGAAAATTTTGGTGTGAGCAGTTGCTCCTGCACACTGTCTGTACAGGAGCTGCCGCGAGGTTTACTGGGTCCCACTGGGGCTTCCTAAAAAGCTGCTTAGTTTCCGTACAAGCCTGTCGGAATCTCTTCCAGAGCCCCTGCAGCCGACAGACACACACATCGAGGAGTGGCTCCGCTCGGGTCCACTCCAGCTTCCGTGGCTCTGAAGGAAGAGTTAATTGCTGAAGTGGCTGGAGTCAGTGTCCTGCCCGCGCTGGGACGTCGTTAGCCAACGCGACCGTCTTCAAATTATGTAATGCTTCTATTTTTGATGTTGTGGGTGAGTGTGGTGTAAGTTAATAGCGTGCTTCAGAGTCCAGAGATTCACTGGAACCAGATACAACTTGGCGTTATCTCCAGAGCTTGGTGCATTTTCCTTTTTAAACGCAGTTGAATGAAATCGCCCACAATGAGGTCCATTCTTTCCCCTGTGGTTCCAATAAGGGTTCTGCTTTCCCGTGCTCTGACTACAAGGTGGGCAACGCGTTAGTTTTAAAATTATCTCTTTCCCTAAGCCCAGACACTCTCTCCCAATGCCTGATCTTACAGCTTTTTCTGCTATCTGTCTTTAGTGATGTAACTCTCACTTCCCTGTTCACATAATCACAGGCTTTTCCTTCATTCTCCTTGTTCATCAAACTTCACTGCCTGCTTCATACTGCTTTTCTCTTTTTTTCCTGATGTGATTTTTGTCATTGCCTCCATAGCAGCCAGTTGTTGCCTTTGGCTTCATAATAAATTAGGGAAATTAATAGTGCGTGATTGAGAGCATATACTTTAAAATAAGTTGAACTAGAAATAGGTATTTTTTATTACTATTAAAAATACCTTTTTTTGTGTCAGTCCTTTTGTTTTGAGCAAAGGGCAAATTCTACTTTAACAATTTTATCATATGTGTGCTATTGTAATTTACATAAATGAATTTTAAATACAGTTATAAGCCGCGGGAAGATGTTATTGTCTCTGCACAATGAATGTGGAGATTTATGCTGTGCATACATCTCGTGTGAGATTAACATTTGTTCCCTTGTCTCTGCTGGATGGTGTCGTGATGGAGTCTTGAAATCTTTACACAGGTACTTCTCCGGCTTATTTAAAATAGCATTTGAATTAATCTCCTTTCAGTCCATTCATTTCATGTAAATACGCCTTTTGGATATTTGACTCCATTCTGATGGCGCCGACAGGAATAACAAACCTGTTGGAAGCGAGGTGGGGGCTGCTGTTAGTGCCCTCCCACCCCCAAAAAACCCATTCCCCTTTCTGCCGAGGTCCGTGTGTGTGGAGCTGTTCCAGTGAAGTGGGTCCAACCATGAGCTGCAGCTTCTGGCGCTTTGATGGTCTGGGACCGTCCTCACAGGCCTTCTCTGCTGTGTCTGCCTGTCTTCTGTCCAAAGCCATCGGTGCCAGGATTATTGATCCTCCTGCCAGGATTATATTCAGGGCTCAGCTCTGCTTGTGCCCCAAAACCCGAGAGGGTTTTCACATGAGGGGTGCACCCCCCTCTTTGGGGTGAAACCTGGAGTGCAGTCCAGATGTGCTCTCTGTGTCCCCGGGGAAGGTGATGGCAGAGTTTTAAATGGAATTATAGCAATGTGGAATAAGGATCTGCTCTTTTCCCACCCTTTCCAAATCTTGTTTTTCCTCCACAGGGGTTAAAAAAAAACCCTGTACAATGGCTGTTTGCAGGTTCTTTTTCAAAGAGGATATGATGATGAAGTTAAGGTAGCGAGGCGTTCCATGAGAGAGAGGACTTCTTTTTTGCTGAAGGTCTGGGTTTGGACAGGATGGCGACATGCACCGGAATGAGTAAGACAACCTTTCCAGGCCCGTCTGGAGAGGAAAGCTAATGGACTGGAGCAGGGCTGCTTGCTGACTTGCCAAATCCAAGCCTCTGGTAAAGGCTCTTGTGGGGACAGTTAGCGAGCGTGCCGAGGGGGGGAGGATAACGATTTGACTTGGGGCTGGTGATTACTCTGTTGCAGTGGTTGAATTTCTTTCTACTCCAGTGGTGGTTTGAGTTCTGGGGACGATTACTGGCTCTATTAGGTGTCTCTTTTTTCCACGGCTTAAAAGCAGCCATTTGGGGCAGATCCACCTGAGCGTCGTGGCTTTCTTTCAAGGCTGCCTACTGAATCCTGACTATCCAGAGTCAGATTTTTAATGCTTCCCTGTCCAGTTGCTGGGAAGGGGGTCATGTGTGCATGGACAGGCTGTGAAGGAAAGGTGTGCACCCATTTTTTGTGCACAGCACAGAGGGATGGATTATTATCCTCAATTTATCATCTGCACAAGCTTCCATCTGGATTATTTAAAGCAGACTTTGTTGGGCAACTGCTCAATTAATCTTCGTTTGTGTCGGAGTGGTGTCTGGAGAAGAGGTGGCTTCTCAGCTGTGAGGAGCCCTGGTGTGTGGACCTGGGCCCTGGTGTTTCACACGCCTGGTGGGGCGCCAGGTCCCGGTGTGTGGGGAGGTGTGGGGGCTCTTGCTGTCCCTCTGCGTCCCCGGAGCCTGTCCGGCGCTGCCCAGTTTGCTGTGGAAAGTGAAGTGTCCATCCCAGGGCTCCCAGTAGCTCATCAGCCGAGGGAGGGACCCCCAGTCCTGGTCCAGCATCCCTATCCTGCAGCCCGGGATGTGGGTGCTCTCAGCTGCCAAAACTAGTGGTGCTGGTGGTTTTTTTAACGTCGAAGCTCTTGGTTTCCCGCCAGCTGGAATCTTTTCCCATTGTGATTGAGAGCAATATACTTACCATAAATGTTTCCTCTTAAAATAAAGCTTAATACGGAAAAAGCAAGAGAAGCACCGGGGCTGTGCCGGAGGGCTCGGTGGAGCTAGCTGGCAGCCGGCTCTGTGACTGTCACCTCCCTGGAGCCCTTCTGCTGGGAGCCGATGGCCCCAGTGTGGGGCTGGGGGGTTGCTGGTGGGGTGGGAGTGGGGGGGGCAGAGTGCCAGATCAGGCCCCCTGGGTCACGCCAGGCTCTGGGCACTGCGTCACTCGTGCCAGCGCGGCTGTCGTGGCTGGTGACGTAGGGACGGGTGGCCTGCCAGGGCGGGGGGGGGCTTCTTTGTGCCTGCTCAGAGGTGGTGTGTTTCCGGCGGGCGAGTGGCCGGGACGCGCAGGGAGCGGGGGTCTGTTCTTTGCAACCTGGTTTTTCCGTGCCAGCTCCGGAGGGGAGCGCTGCCAGCTCCGCTTACTGCGGGAGCAGCGTCACACACAGCCACGGTTTTAATTTTTTCAGCTGCTTTGGAAGGATAGGTGACAAGGGGAAGGAGGCTATAGTCAAAAAAAGGAAGAAAACTATACAAATAACCTACGTATTTTTTGTTCTCGCTGTTTTATTGCTTGAAAAGGAGTTTACTTGTTACAGGTCTGAGCAATGACCGGTTACCTGCAAAGTGATATTTCTTTTAGGGGGTCTTGGAAATAGAAAAGGTTTGGTCTCATGGGGTAGTAAGTTTTGTTTTGTTTTTTGTTTTTTAATCTTTACTTGACCAAAGCAATTCTGTTTCTAAGAATGTATGTGAAAGTTTCAGGGAGGTTGGTTGGTTTGGTTTGTATTATCCAGTAGCTACAGTGAGAGTTTTGCACGCCTTCAGCTTGTGCTCTTGCTCTCTCTCCTCTCCTGCTCTGTGTTGCCTTTCACGGCTGAGGAACGCTGTAGTCTCCCTGTCTTGGTTTGGTTTTGGGCTGTTACTAGCTTGGGGGGGAAGGCATGAACGACGGCTTATTGTTAGGTAAATAAAGATGCTGTGTGGTTTCCCATAGCAACGTGCTCACCTGGAGGTGGTTCCAGCCCTCCCTCTCCAAGGAGTCACCTGGAGGGTTTGGTAAGGTGATCTCTGGGGAGATGTCCTCCTGGCCAAACACGGTCAGGTCCTCCTGGTGTCCCAGCTGAGGGCTTGGTGGAGAACGTCTGGGGGCCCTTGTGTGCCCTGTCCAGACTCACCTCCATCAGGGGAAATAATTAATTGGCGGTGTGTGAGCATATTTGTTTTAACTTCAGGTAGCTGCTATGGTTTTGGAGATCGGTGCTGTGTGAGGCAGGGGGTCTGCTGCAGGGTTTTGTCCAGGTAAGAGCCCTTTGCTGGGTGAGGACTGTGAAGGAAGGCAGCTTTGTCAGGAAGCTGCAAGGCCGGAGCTGCAGCCATTTACATCTGTCGGTGTTGATTAAGCTGCTGAAGAATAAGAGCCCTGGAACACAGGGATGTTGGGGCACGGATGGCCCCTGCCTCACCCTCCTGTAGTCGTTACAAAAGCATGAGGAAAAACAGAATTTTGAGTCAGAAGCTTTATGTTACAAGACAAGCATCGTGCTGGGCTTGGTGTAGATTGGAAAGTCAGAGTTGGGGTTGTTGCTGGGGTGGGTGCTTGTGAAGACTAGAATTATCATGGGGGGGATTAAAAGTTGGTGAGTGCACGTTCAGCATCTTAAATTTCCAAAGCGACGTGCAAGCTTCCACTCCTCCTTTGGGAAATATCACCACGTTCCGCAGGTGTAGGGAAGGGAGGCACAGAGGCTGACAGATGGGCGGCAGCCTCTGCCGGAGTGTGTTTCACTGAGCGTCTGGACTTGAAACCCAAGTTTCATTAACTAGACTTCATTGTGATTGCTGACTCGAGCTAATCAAAGCTATGGTGGGCCTACTGAAAACTGCTCAGGGGTCTCTGGTTTTCTTTTCAGATCTGTAACTGAATACGACAGCAGGAAAATACTTTGAAGTTCAAGAATAGTCAAATTGAAACCAAAGCCCCGCTTTCCACGCAGAGAGGGACAGGCTGGAAGTTATTGCTGCGGGAGCTTGAGACCAGTGCTATGGCCGAGTTCAAACAAGCCACCTTCTCTCCCTCCCCATCATGTATAAATTCATGTTCCATAACGTTATTTGCTAAAAATCCAACATGGGTATTTGAATCTGAACATGCTAATCTGCAGCAGAAAGCAGGAGAGTTTCTTGCAGGAATGGATTAACGGGTGTTGTATAGGTGTATAATATGAAACTTCACTTGCTGTTTTTGAAGCAATGAATTTTTGGTCAGAGCTGATGGCAAATAAGCGCAGGGTAGATGATTCAGATGTCTTAGTGTGGTAATTAAGTATAATATAGCCCTCTTCCCACGCTCTGCTCTTGGACGACTGCAGGACCAGCAGCACGCGTCCCAACACCTGGTGTTTCCCTTCTTGTTCTTCTCTTTTTCTCTGTTCCCTTTCATGCTTTCATGTGGTCAGAAGACATCCGAGATCCTTTGTGCACAGGGAGTGGTGTAGAATCGGTCATGGAAGCGAGTGCTGAGTGCCCTGGTTAGTAGGGTGGGAATCTGGAAGGTGGTTTTGTCTCATTTACCCCTCCTGCAGTAGCGGTGAGGAGCTGCCGTTTCGGGCTCGGCGCTGCAGCAGGAACACACACAGGAGCAGAAGGTGGTCTCCTTTTCCAAAGACCTTTTATTGCCTTGACAGCATAGGGGTCACTTGGGCATTCCCAGTTTGACCCCACTTTTCTGGCTGCTTTATAGCTGGGGAAATGGCCGGGCCTTGAAGTGGATGCAGAAATCTTGTTTTGCAGATTATTTTGTCTTTGGTGCCTTTGAAGGTTCCAGCTGGTGTTTCTGGCTGGCCTCACCCATCCCTTGGGAAAAACATGAGGTCATTCAGGCTCCATTTGCAAGGGCACTGAGCAGGGTAGAAAGCAGCGGTTATTTTAAGCTTCTACTGACCAAAGCAGGATTTTAGACAATAAAAAATACTGGTGTTCTGCTGCGCGTTACCTTCAGTTGTCTGGATTCAAGATTTTGTATCGTCTGTATGCAAGTTACCGTGCAAGAGGAGAAAATCGTTTGTGCAAATCTGTATTTTTTTGGTAGGTATTTTTAAATCCTTGGGAAAACCTGGCCATGGCAATCGTGTGAGGTCATACAGCGTACTGACGGGCTTGGGGTTCCGCTTAAACTTTCTGATGGTGAAGGAAAGACGTGGCACACTCTTCCTCTGGCGCTGAAGAGCTGCTGTAGCTTTTTGTGTGTATTAATAGACATGTCGTTTTTCATTTTTGAGTTTTTCCTGTGTACAGCACCTCAGATTCCGGGGATTTCAGGCTGTTGAAGACTCGACTATCAAAGATGAGCTTAAGCAATGAAAATCTGCTGTGCTGAGCGGTCAGCTGGTGGGACTGGCTCTCTGACCTCGGCTCAGCTCCTTCCTCTGCCTGAGTTAGGGCTTGTCGTGTCTCCTCTTGGTGCCTCCAGTTCTTTCCCATCTCTGTTCATCCTCTCTGCTCTCTCCTGAGCTTTCTGGAGCAGGGGCTCGTCCTGTCTCCGGGCAGTGCCTTTGTGGGGTAGGGCCTCTCGACCTCCGTGGGTGCTGGCATAGCATGAAAAGAGAATTACAGCCATGATGAGAGTGTCCTTAAGTGCCTTGTGACACACATGCAACTCCAATTCCACTTATGCCAAAGGAAAATAGTGTGGGCAATTTAATCCCTAATGCAGGAAAATGGCAGGGAGTTTTAAACATCCTGCAGTGAGGGGCTGCTGGTTCCAGATGTGTGGGAATGCCGGGGTTGGGAGACGTTGGATGTAGTTTGATTCACATCCTTTTTTTTTTTGTTTGGTTGGTTTTTGTTTGTATATTTCTGGGGCTTTGTTTAGCTCACCTGCTGATGTCATTTTGGGCTTAGCAGAGTCTTGTTGATCCAGGAGTGGAATTTAAGGGTAGAAAAGGGAATATTTGCAATTAGCTACTTACATGATAAACATATATATCATAGTGACTGATCTATCTATCATAATACGATTTCCATCACTTTGATGTATCTGGGTGATGTTGAGGGGAGAGGAAGCTTTCGGTCCCTGACAAATAAATCTGAAGTGCATGTTAATGTAGTTTTCTGTCCTTCCAGTCTCCTCCCTGACGGAGTGTGAAGTTTGTGGGGCAAAGTAGCTCTAATGCCGTCACTGTCATTCCTTTGCATCCCGAAACGTTGCTCGCAGCTGCCATCCTGCAGATAAGAACTTGTTTCCTGAGCCAGCAGGGCTGCTGTTGGAAAATATGATGCCTTCCCTTTTCCCAGCACTTTGAATTCCTCTCTCCCTGCGGGTGAGGTCCAGGCACCCTTTGGGTCCCCCCTGAGGTGCTGACGGTGGTTATGGGGCCCATGGTGCTTGTGTTTGTGTAGTGCTCTTGGCACGGCTACATGTCTCTCGGGGAGGAGCGGCAAGTGCTTACTATGAAGAGCAATCTCCGGAAAAAAGAGCAAATACCAGATCCCTCAGTGAGGGGGAAGATGTGTTCTGACTTTTTGGAGGGGTCCCCTGAAGTTGTGCCGAGCACTGGCGATGCAGGGAGGGGGGACTTGTCTGGGCTGGGGGTGGCTTGTAGTCCCCCATTTCAGAGTTGCTAAAGACTGTGGGCAGATTTTTATTTATTTATTTTTTTAAAAATGCCTGTAATTTTGGAAGCTCAGCCTGTGAAATTTGAAATGTGGCCTGATGTTTAGAAACAGCGGTGCTGGAGGGTGAGCTCTCGGAGCAGGAAGGTTTGTGGGGATGCTGAGATTCACCGGTGCCTATGTATGATGTTAAGCAAACAACTTCTCTGCTGCTTGCTGGGTTTTGTGGCTTTTTCCCTTGTTTAAAAATGGGTGCTTGAACTAAATTGTTTACCAAAATCCTGGTTTGCCGGGAGATCTGAATATTTGCCAAAATGTAAACATCAGCGACCTTGGGATTTGTATCCCTTGTGGAAGGAGCTGGGAGGGAGGAGGTCTCTGCGGAGGTGTTGACTGTGGCTCCGCAGAGCCTGCAGCCGGCCAGCGCTGCCAGAGCTCTGGGTACCACCAGCTTCACCATCCTGCCTAACTTGCTTACGGATATTCCTTGATGCACCAGCTGTGAAGTCCAAAAGAGGAGAAGTTGGCTTCCTGGATCAGGAGGGGGAATATTGTTAAACGTGTTGCAGCATAAGGGCTGTCTCTTATTAATGAAATTTGAAGGGAAGTTTGCGCTGGAAGGAGTCTCTTGAGCTGCTTTTAATAAAATGTGAGGAGCAACTTTAGTGCTTTCTTTGGGTAGGAAGCTAGTGAGAATGCAAGAGCTCAGTGGCTCGGCCAGTGAGGATTGATTTTAGGTGCAAAGAGTCTCCTCTCTCTAGTTCCTTCCCATCTTCAGCCAGTTTAATTAGCGTGTAGTTGTCCTCATCCTGCTCCAGCTTTGCACAGCACCCAGGTCTCCATAACGGAGATCCTGTGCTGCTGGAATATGGACTTGCTGCACACACCCGTTAACGAAGTGGAGATCCCAGTCTAACCGGCGTGAAATGGAAGAGATTGAAGCAAATTACCTTACCTACACCATAGAACTAACATTTTCTGTTGTGAAAACTGGAATGACGTTTCTCTTCTGTTGACTTCTATAAGTGATGTCTCTGTAAGCCGTGATCTCCTCTTCCACAGATAAACCTTTGATCATTGGTTTTGCTTTGGAGCAAAGAGCCTCCGTTGCAGCGGGAGGGCGGTTGGCCTGAGGGACTAATCGATACTGACTTTTTTTTCCCCAGCATTTCTAGTTTCAGAGATTAAATATTGTATTAGACTTTATGATTTGAGGTCATTTTAACCTCCTACCTCTGGGCTAAGGCAGCCTCATCTGCCTCTCATTTTTCAGGCTTTGTTACATATGTGTCTGAAGCCATATGCAGAATAGCAAAACCTTGGAGCTCTCTTATGGTAGCAATTAAAAAAGGGAAGGAGCAATGTAAGTGCCACGGGCTGCTTGACAGCCAATACTGCCCCAGCTTCTGATTGGAATTCAAAGTAGGTTGACACCATTTGCTTTCTGTCTTATTTTACCACATTAGTGTTTAACCTCAGCAGGGCACTCCCATATTATTATTATTTTCTTTCAGGAAAATTACCCAAAGAAAATTAAGTTCAAGTTATATCAGGCAGATTTTTTTTTTAAGCCCGTAAGGGGAATCCCTTCTGAAGGGGGGCACTTGTGGGGAAGGAGGAGAGGCATAAACCTTATTTAAAAGAGAAGTAAATCAGGAGGTCTGTCTCTTCGCACAGACAACTGTGTCTGGAAAACGGTGGTGAAAGAGGCTGATATTTGCCTTCCTTTTCCTTTTGCACATGTTCTGATGACATTAGCCAGAGCAGATGAGGAGATAAATGAAAAATATTAGTCCTGGTGCTACTGAAATGTGAGTTTAAGATGTAAGGTACCAGCTGCCGAGGTTTCCTGGCGCTTAAGATGAAAGGAGGCTTGAGTTTTACTTTCTCAATAAAATAATCGACCTACCTGAAATTCCTCTTCCTCCTCTTTTCTTTCTTTGTTTCAGGTTGTTTGGTTTATTGTTAAAGCAGTGGTTGTGTTTGGCTCCGGAGATAGTTGTGTAGCTCTGACCCTGCTGCGGTCGGTAACTTTATTCGCTTTGGAAAGCAACTGAGATCCTTTTAGATTAAAAGTCTGCGTGAATGAACATGACTTTCTGTTTTATATACTTTGCGTATGCAAGTCTGTGTATTTTTTTTTACTTTTTTTTTTTTAATAACATGCATACGTGATGGCTTTGGGGTTTTTAAGGGGCATTTTACAGAGGGAGGTTGACGCTGGGAGTGTGATGCCGATGTGTTTGCTCACTTGCCTGTAGCATCCAAGTAGGGAGCTGCTGGGGATGTTACTTGCCAGACCTGGGATGCTGCACGGAGGTGCAGGTGGTTTGTATCCATACATATTTCTATTACTCTTAAGCTGGATTCTGCTTTCAGCAGCCGAGTTTCCATGTCCTGAATTGGTTTTGGTGATGGGAAACGCTTACTAGAAAAAGTGATTTGCCGTCCATTTCTCTTCCCCCTAAAGGAACGTTGAGAGGAATTGCAGGGGAAGATTAAACACTTAGTCTTGCTCTCCTAATCTGAATTGTTCTGTGAAAGCTTAGTTTTAAAGAGTGTGCTCCTGAACCAAATTTGCTGTTTCCCCCTGGCAGTCAGTTTTGAAAGCGTATCTATAACATACACACAGGCTGGTGAGGAGGAGTCATTTTAACCTCTGCCAAGAGGAAAACACAACAGTTGGGAGAGGCACAATGTAATGATAAATATTTTATTGACATGTTCCAAACATATTGGATGTAAATTTACACACTATCTGAGATTTGTTAAGTTTCCCTGTGAATTTTTATGTTCCTGTAAATCCTGGTTCATTAATTTGCTGTAAAGTAACGAAGGTCTGAGCCAATCCTTTGCCAGCAAGGAAGCCCATGTGAGCTGTGATGGGGATAACTGCCCTGGGAGGACAACCCCTGGACACCCTCTGAGCTCAGCTCCCCGCTCTGTGCTCCTTGGGAGGTTCTGGAGTGGGGGGAGGCAGTGCACGAAAGCCCTCTTGGCTTGATTCCTCTCCAAAATGCCAAGGAGATAAAATCCACGCTTGCGTAGACGAATGGAGGATGGGTCAGTAGGCGTAGAAAATTATTTTCCGGCTGCTAAAGATGTTTGGGGGGGGGGTCTCCAAAGAAATCAAAAGTTAATGTGAGAGGTAAACACCTCCATTAGATGTGCAATAGAAGTTGTTACTCTTGCAAGGTTCTGAAAATGTTTTCTGCCACCTGCCCTTGCATGTTGGCTTCCTAATTGGTGATCATTAAAAAGAAAAAGTAAATCCAGTTTTGGATATATGGTTTGGGTCCAAAAGGTTACACAGCACTTACTTCGCTGCAGTTCTTGTAAAATTCATTTGCTGGGGTATTTTGAGGCTTTTGTGGTTTTTAGTCTATCTAATTAGATTTCTGGGGCTCAGAGGACTTAGCGAACTCTGCCAGTTGGGCTCTGTCAGAGCTAAGTCTTTGATGCCATCAGGGATCCGGAGGCAATAATGATGTCTGGATTTCAGTCGTTAACTGCAGGGGTTTGCAAGAACAAGTGATTTGGAAGCTGTGACTTTCCATCTGAAGGTGGCCTGATCGTAGCTGCTGCTCTTCCTAAGTTGATTCTAACCTTGGGGTGGTGGTGGGTGTGTTTGTGTGTTCATTCAGTTCATAGACTCCAGGAGTTATGTCTTCCCTTCAAATCCCAGGTTAAGAAAACAGCTTTTAAAAAATAAACAAAACAGGCTTATCTGCTTTAGTGAATCTCCTTTTTGGAGCCTCAAAATAACTGAGGCGTTGCTGAATTGTTTTTGAAAGATGCCTCTTTAGACATTAAGAGCTTGGGTGTGTGAGGGAATTACTGGGGGGAAGGCGGTGCCGTGACCCTGGTGCAGAGCATGGCCCGTTCCCTGCCGTACGTGTGCCCACACATCGCTGCTGCTGGGGGGGTCATCCCACCCCGTCTGCGGCCGCACCTTCCACATACCAGATCCACAGACTTCTGTCTCATCACCCCGAGAGAGCACGACGTGAAGGATGAAGACCTCAGCGAGGCTTTTGAGAACAGGCTGGAACACCTGTTCCGGGTAAAATTTAGATGCTGATTTGTTAAATGTAAATTTTTCTGATGTTTACTGAATTGCCACAGGAGGTAGGCAGGAAATCTGTATAAACGTGTCTCTCATCCTTCATTTAGTAGCATGTCATGCATTATAGGTACCCAGTGCTAACACGTTTGTTCACCTTGTAAATAGTTTGCTCTGGAGCTTTTTTCTGAGCCGGTGTTTTGGGCACGTCCCCTCTCCTGCGCTCCCCGGGGACAGCAGTGCTTGTACCACCAGCTCCCACCACAGGACCCTGCTGTGGGACAGTCCTGGGCAAGAAGTTAAAGTGTCCTGCTGTCGTACTGCTGTTCCCTGCTGGCTAAAATGAAGTTTTAGGAGTGAGAAGGCTCTTTTGCCAGCTGGTACCACGAACAGAAATACTCCCAGAGTCCTGCGCTGCCATCGTTTTACCTGCTGCCTCTTAGCTCATTTTTTTTTCCTCCTTGTTTCTCATTAGATTGGCTGTTGGATTAGATGTTAGTGATTACAGTCTCCAGCTCTGCCTTTTGGAAGGAGGACCTTCTGGGCAATCACAGAAGAACAAAACAATTAAACTTGCCAATAGCCGTAGAAAATGTTGCTTGAAGGAAGCAGGAAACACAAGGCATCCGTTATCAGTTTTGGCTACAGACTGGGCTAGAAATGCCGTGCCTGATACAGTGCCTGTCTCCTTCCCATCTGGGATCTCCTGTAGTCCTCTTGAGGAGGTGAGTTCATACGCCAACACCGAGCAATGTAGTTCACAGCTACATCTGTAGCTCACCAAAGAAAATTACTTTAAAAATCCCGTTGAGGAGGATAAAGGGAAAGATCAAAAGGAACCAACCTTTTGTTGTCTCCTAACAAGCAAAACCCTCTTCTCAAATGTTAGTTATGGAAATATCCCTTTCACAGGAAGAAGTGTGGTCCTCCCAGCGTTGTGTGTCTAATCTTCGCTTGACCTGAGCGCGGGAACTCTTTATACATGTGAACTTTTTTTTCTCTCCTGCATCTGCTTTCATCTTGCCTTGGCTCACCTGGCTGGAGCCTCTCCAGCGGTGTGTGCAGATGTGCCAGCGCAGATGGGACAGGACTTGAAGAGAGCGGCACGATTAGCTGAGCAATGCCTTTTTTCTGTTTTGCCGTTTTAATCTCGGTTAAACCTCTTAGTCAGTGGGTGATTTCCTTTTCATTTCGAGTTATGTTGGGCTTCTGTGGCTCATTTCAAGCTATAGCTTGCCTGCTTGAACTTCTGATGTAACCCCTATTTCTGCGTTACCCCGGTGGCTGCTCGCAGCCATACCTACTCCCGGGTATATAAATATTTTCTGTTCTTTGCCTTCATTTGCCAGACATTTGGGTTTGGTATGAGCATGAATGGAAAAGTTTATTCTTGTTTCAGAGGGAAGGCAACAAATGTTTATCTGAATGATCAAAGCAGAATTTATGGGGAAATACAATGGAAACTATTCCTGGCTGTTCGGGAGCTGATGTACAGGAGTAAGGCAAGAGGAACAGGACTGAGTGTACTCGGTTCACTTTCTGTCTTTGAGTCAGACTTCTCCCTGTGCCTTTCCTGGTCCTGTCCTCAGCTGCAGTGAGTTTTGTGAATGATTTTTCTTTGCATGCGTGTAGTGCTTACTATGGACTTGTGATGTGCAGCAAAGGGTTGTGAGAAGCAGTGACCCTACTACATTGTGACTTGCTACTTCAGTGGAGCCACGGGAAGCGATGTTTTTGTTCTAAAATATTGTATCATCTAGTATTGTTTTATTACTTTTCACTTTCCTTGCTCCCTCCCCTCTCTCTCCTCCTTTCCTGACATGGCTGTGTACCACCGTCTGCTCCAGGGTTGGGTGGAACCGTGGCTTTCCTGAGTTCTCCGGGGGTGCTGTGTCCAGCCCTGGTTGTTCCACTGCCTTCCAGGTTGATGAGCCTCAACTTGTGTTCTCTGGTTTTCATTCTGTGTCTCATCCAGAGCCTGGGACGAGGACAGCACGCCGGGCCCACTTGACCAGGCTGTCGTCATTACAGCCAGGTTGCTTATCATCTTAAATTAACTCTAATGAGGTGTGACAGCCTGATGAGCTCAGGCACCACTGCTGCAAGGGAACGGGTTCTGTAGAAAGTAGGGGTTCAAATACGTGCGTTATGTGGGTTTAACAAATATATTTCAGCACTTTAAAATGTTACAGCCAATTTAAGGGACCTGAGGTGAAGACACTCTTGACATGAAGTTGTAGCAAGTCTGCTGGTACCCCCAGAGTGTAACTACACCTGATTCTTTTGAATAGGCCAATTGTATACTGTGTCTTTCTCCTCTCTCTGTGTCAGGGAAGGGGTAGGTAGCTGGTGAGCTGGTTCTGGGCAGCAGCAGGGTGGTTTGTAACCCTTTCCAGGCCAGAACCACTCTTCATCTGCAGGTGGTTATCAGTGCAAGACCTGGTGCCCTCCTTGCTTGGCTCTGCCATTCCATGCCCTCTCCTTCGGAGGACAGTAATGCCTCTTGATTTCTTGACTGAACCTGAAAATTCCTGTTTGTGTAAGGCTCATTTGGTAACAAAAGCCATGACATCATGTTGCTGTTTGTTTCACTGTGGATTAGAATCCATGAAGGTGAGCCTGTCTCGATCGTGTGCCTTTGGGGCCAGAGACGTGAGCCCCTCTGCCACCACCGCCTGGGCTGGGGCTTCACCTGCGCTCATCTTGGGCTGTGGGTACCTCAGCTCGCTCTGTCTCTGCTTTCTTCAATACTTTTCTTCCCAAGTTCTTAGTTTTGGCCAATCTGCTGATACCAGATACACCCCTGCTTGCCCAAGGCAGGAGGATTTAGGGAATTCTGACTCTCTTGTTCCTTGCAATGGCAGCTTCAGGCTGTTGCTGGACTGGCAAAACCCTTCCTTCAGATGGAAATCGATGTAGTTAATGTCATGCCAGGTAAAGTTATACTGTTTTTAAAGGACTGTATACTGAAAAATTAAAAACTTGCGGAGTTTGAAGGCTTCTGTTGCTTTCTTCAAATTCTCTAGCCCACTCCTTCATGCTGTTAGGGTTATGGCTGGGCCTGTATGGCTCCTGAGATCTTGTAGAACAACATTCCTCTTGATGTGGAGCTCGTGTAGACCATTTCCAGATGGATATAACACTTACAAGATGCTAAATACATGACGAGTGTTTTACAGAGTGGGAAAAATACTTAATGGTGTTTCACATTTAACGCTTTTGTTGTCTTTTTAATGGCAACCGTAGCAGGTGTGTCAAGGGGAGCGTCACCGTTGGGTGCAGAGCCAGTGCCTGAGAACTGGGAGAGGCAATTCCTGCCCTGCTTGCCCCGGCTGGTCCTGCCCGGCGCTTTGCAGACCTGCTGGCACAGAAGACTCCCCGCCGCCCGCCCTCGCCGTGGTCCCTTGTGTACAGCATCGCACAGGAGTCCGTTTTGGCCGGCCGAGCCAGAGGGGGGGTAGCCCTTCCAACCCCCACCGCCCCGAATCGCTCCCTCCCACACTGAGCGTTTTGAACAGCAGTGTCCAATTATGGCCCGGAGACGCCGCAAGAGCTTCACAGAAGGGTCATTATTTTGTCACCTAGGTGACAGTTTGTTACCCTGCCAGTTGTCTGGAGTGCAGCAGGCCACTTCACATACAGCTGACATGGTTTAGACACTTCTTAGTGCACAAAATGGGTAGCTGTATCCGTAGCCCTTGTCTCTCTGAAAAATCAGTTTCCAACTGTTGCATCTGTGATGAGGCTGCTTTGAATTGGTGAATTTTGCAGCAGTTGTCTGCTTTGTCTCTCTCGTGCTTGAAAAGGTGACGTGAAGAGGGTTGTCCTGATTTAGAAGTGCTTTCAGAAAGATCCGAAGGTGCAGGGAGATAGGAAGGTGCTGTTCCTGCTCCTCAGATAGGTAAGCTGAGCCGTGGCACTGTGACTGGTGCAGACCTGCCAGAGGCCATCCTGGGATTGCCTCCGAGATTATGAACAGGCTTCTGTGTTTATATTAACGTATATTTATAATACCTCCGTCTAAGAGGGTTCTCCAGGCTGTCCACTGAGGATTTATACTACAGGTCATGAATCTGAGCTGGGTGACTCCTCTGTGGAGATGCCAAGTATAGGTCCAGTTTTATAATTCTTCTTTCAAGTTAGATTTTTATGATGCGCCTCGGTAACTAGTGCCGAAGTTTCTTCTTTGCTGATAGCCAAGTACTAAACAACCATCCCTTGCTACAAGGGGAAGAAACCACATCTCTGTGTGTTCCTCTTGCTCTTCTTCGGGGCTGGATTACGTGTGTAGCATTAATGTTGTGTTGCAAATAACATCGTGTTAAGCATTTAACAGCTGCCGTTGCCACAGGTTGCATTTTAAAGGAATCCTCTGCTGCCTCCTCACAGGAGGAATGAGATTAATTTAAAACTCTGTTCCTTCCATTTTAAGCCCAGGCTCGGGCCGGGCAGTGACACTGGGTATGACTTTGCCGTGTCTCATCCTGAGCGGCGCCTCTCGTGCGGGTGTTTGGAAGGTCTGGAGACCACCCCTGGTCCCTGGGCTCTCTGCCGTGTGCGGGGGCAAATGGAACCAGGGGAGGAGTAGCCACTGGGAGCAAAGAAAGCTGACAGAGCTTGCCAGCTGACTTCTATTAGTGCTCTGCCCTCCACCACCTCTCGAGGAGTTGTTAACAAAGGTACTCCCTGCTTGGGGAGTCCACTATAATCCTTACAGGTCACTTAAAGCAGTGTAGGCAGTTAAAGATTAATTTTGCATGCGGTGCCTTCTTTATTTTTAACTGCTTTGCCTCCTGCATCTTTAGAAATAACAAACAAATGCTCCAAACATGCCAGCCCCCTTGGAAGACAATGATTTCATTGTGGCTGTGGACATGACATACATTACATAAATGTTGGTGCTTACATGCCTGCTGATCCTTTGTCCTTGGATGGTGAGTCCTCCAGCCCCGCCGGCCGACTTTCCTAAGAGCCTGGGAGGAAACACGATCAACAATTTAGACTCTGACGTTGCTGATTGATCAAGACTGCTTTTCTAGCTTGTTCCGCTTAGCGAGGTGGATATTTTTTTATTAACGTGATGAGACTGGTTTATCTGTTGCTTCAGTTGAGCAGACCACAGCTGCTCTTGCCCTTCTCTGCATTTGTCTTGAGCTTTTTGATGTCTTTATGTTGGCTATTGTAGGATGCTAAAGAGCTTTACGAACGGAGTCAGAGCCTTGTGTCATCTCTGGAGGAGAAGTAACAAAGCCTTATCCATCTGGAGGCAGAGGAATGATCAGCGCAGGGAGGTTGTCCTTGCAACACACTCGTGAAACGTGTCACATTGTGCCCCTTCCTCCCACGCGGCTTCTGCGCGTGTTCCTCCAGCGATGCCCTCACACTGCTCTTTTAGCTCCAGCCATGGGGTATTGTGTTAAAAAGCTGCAAGTCCCAGTTTTCAAACCCTGCTGAACGACTAGTGCTGGGGGTAGTTTAATTTCCCGAAGACTACGTATAACTCCAGTGGAGCCAGGAGTTACTCTCTGCTTGTTTCCATAGCCAGGCCACGCTTCCTTGCAGGGAATGAAATCTAAATCTCTACATGATCTAACAGTTGTTTCCTAAAATATGAACAAAATCAAAGAATGAAGAATGTGTGTTGTTCAGAGCAGCTTGAGAAGCTGAAATACTGACTGAAGTAACTGAGAGAAAAGCAAGTAGGGTTTTTATGCTTTTTTTTTTCTAGATAGCTTAATGTGTTAAATTAATCTTTGCTAGCAGAGCCTTTTAAATTGAGTCAAAGTAATTGTGTATCTGTGCTCCTGCGATTGTAAGGTCACCAGCCGGACATGGGCACCAGAGGGGATAATTTTTGATGCTCCTTGGAGCAGAGATATTTTATAAAACCGAGATGAGAGTGTCAGAGAGAACTGAAATGTAACCTGCATGGAGAACCTTGGGGGTGGGAGGAATGCCCGACAGACTTGTTTAACCTTTGGATGCCTCTTGGCTTAATGGCCCTTGGATACTGCTACTTCATGGAAAGAGTTCTAAATATAGTACTCGTTTGTTGTTGAATAATAACTTTGGAGGGTGGATGCTAGAGTTTCCAGCTCCTTGCAGGACAGGAGCAGTACAGGAGCTACGGACTGTAAATGAGACCCTTGGTGCCTGTTCTGTCCAGCAACACTGCTGAGCACCCCCACATTTACTTGTTATTTGCAAATATTCGGTTCAAAGTCTGTTTGTTGTGAAAAGCTCCCTTAGATGAAACCCGAGGCTCGTTTTTGCCCTTAAGAGATGCTGCCTTTTTGTCACCTCTTTGCCTGCTCCATCTGGGCTGCCAGGTGTGGGACCTGGCTGTTCACACCTCTGCGTGTAGGGCTGGAGAAATTTTGAAGCTAAATAGAAGGGGCAGGAAATGTTTTGGGGAAAGGGATCAAGAAGGTCGTTTTTCCCTAGAAAAGAGAGAGGGGAAATGCATGGAAAGGTGGAGAGATGTGCCTGAGGTCACCAGGAGGCCTGTGATGAAGCTGGGCTCTGAAACTCTTGTTTTTCAGAACCCAGTCCTTTAACCAAGAGGCCATCCCTTACTGGAAGTTCAAAAACTCTCTTGGTTTTAACCACCCAGTGAGTGAATCTGCTTCCTTTGTTGCTCTGCTCTCCCAGAGCTTTTACCTTAGAAGACCCTGCCATCTTGAACAATTTCCCTGTATAATGCTTGCTTCACTGCTGTTTCATTTCACTAACTTTCACTTGAAAATCAGATGCTTCCCTATCTTTTCTTTTTACTTCCTTATAGAGCTTTTCCCTGTTGCTGCTGCTGCTCATTAAATTGTGCAGCTGTGTGTTATTTAACATCATAAAGCGTTTAGAGATATCATTCATATAAAAGGATACAAAATGAATGTGCATTGTAATTCTAGTCTCGAGATAGCAAACTTCTGTGGGGAGCAGTGGCTTAACTTCCATGGCTTTGTGAAAGCTTTTGCTTACCTTTTTTATTTAGCCTTTTTTTCTGACTCCTTAATGATTTGTGTGTAGGTAAATATGTTCATAATGCGGTTATTAAGTAATCTGTATAATTATGCACATTAATATAGGTATGGAGTCATATGGAGGATGTCAGTTATTTTTCCTGGGGCAGGCAGCGGCTGAGCTGGGTCCCCTCGGGCTGGCTCCCATCCACGCCTGTGCCCCGACCTGTGCTCACAGGGTTCCTCTTCTGCCAAAAAGCCATGCAAATAAAACCACACACCAAATCCGTGTCCTCCGGGGAGGCAGGTGAGCTCCTGCCACGGGGCCAAACTCAGAGAAAGAGGAGATGATGGCGAAGCTTTGGTTTTTCAATTATTTGGTAATGAGAATCTTGGTGGAGTTTGGCAACGCAGGTTTGAAGCAGCCGTGCCAGCTCTTATGTATTGTATCGGGTATTCGTACCTCAGGATTGAAATGTGGCTGAATTTCTCCTCTGCTTTCTTTTTCTCTTTTTCTCTTTTTTAAAGCAGGTTACTTAGCATTTGTGTGTCCAGGTTTTTCTCTTCTGAGGCACAGAGGTCATGTATTCCCTTTCCAGGAACATGGAGAGACTTGATTGGTGTCAATCACTTCAGAAGCCAGGGGTGATACCATCAGCTCTGCTGTATCTGATTTTCCCCATGGTGGTGTTTTTTTTTTGTGTGTGTGTGTGTGGTTTGTTGTTGTGTGGGTTTGCTTGTTTGTTGTTTTTAAATCCAAATACTCATTTGGGGGCCTAATTGCCATTGTTCCTTACAGTAGTCGGGATGTGTATGGAGCTGTTTGGGAGAGGGGAGCACTGGTCTCGTGGGGCTCTGGGAGCTGCAGGGCTGGGGCTGCAGCGAGGGCTGTGGGGTCCCCATTTTGGGGGGGGCTACAGCCGTTGTGAGGGGCAGCAGGTGAACAGGGACAGTTCTCTTGTTTGCAGGCTTGTGTGTACAAGCCTGTGCACGTTTTCAAGGGCAGTGGAATCTGTGTAGAAGCATGTCCTGTGGGGCATGGGATGGGATGGTTCCCATCGGAGCCGCTTTGCCGATCTTTTCCCCAGCAGTGGCCACGTCTTGGGCTGTGGTGTGTGGGAGGTGGCTCCTTTCCACTTGGCTCAGTGTGTGTTGGTTGTGTGTCTTACAGCGTGAAAGTAGGATGGAATCCTCCAGGAGTGTCATTGTGTCTTGTGGAACATAGAATCACAGGATGGTTTGGGTGGGAAGGGACCTTGAAGACCATCCAGTGCCACCCCCTGCCCTGGGCCGGGACACCTCCCACCACACCAGGTTGCTCCAAGCCCCCTCCAACCTGCCCTTGAACCCCTCCAGGGATGGGGCAGCC
>JAOQGH010000006.1:4363673-4376297 GCA_025769975.1 Gallinago jamesoni
GCCACAGCTTCTCTGGGCAACCTGGGCCAGGCTCTCACCACCCTCACAGCAAAGAAGTTCTTCCTGAGATCTCATCTCCATCTCCCCTCCTTCAGTGTCAAACCCTTCCCCTCGTCCTACGGCTCCCTTCCCTGGTCCGGATTCCCTACCCCACATCTTAATAAGATCTTTTCACATACCCCCTTGAATAATCATTTAAAGCATTTCTCTTCTTTTTTTTTTTTTCTTGTTTTTTTTTTTTAAGTATCCTGGCCAAAGCAAATAGGATAAGGAATTAGAGCAAGCTGAGGCTGGTATAATATACTAAACCATGACTCTAACAGCAATTAAGGCAAAGGAATGAACGTTTTACAGTGCCCTGCAGTTATCCTCAGTTCTCAGTGGTAAACTGAAATAAGCCTGGTACTCACTAGACTAACTGCCATTTTTATCACATTACATAGTTTATTGCTCGTTTTTTCTTCCATTTTCAGGCTTCTCTCAGGCTACTCTCCTTCCCCTCTCGTAGCGACCCCCAAAGAAGACTATTATAGTTAGTGCAGCTGAGTTTTGACACGGTTGAGTTCTGATATTGGTACATGGTCTGAACCACTCCGCGTTTCCCTGTGTCACCAGGGCTGGAGGTGGCCAAGAGAACCTGGTCCCTTAAGTCGGGGCGTGGGGGGGGGGGGGGGGAGAACTGAAAAAGTGTGGGTTTGTGTGGTGGAGCTGCTGCTCAAGCGCTCGGTCAGGTCTTCACGTCCCTGAGTCCCCAGTCCTGTCTCAGAGGTGAAGCTGTCCCTCTGTGCCGTACCAGTCCATGGGGCTGTAGCAGCACGCCGTGCCCCGCGCGGGACGTTCAGCTGCCGTTATGCTGATACTACACACATTCGGGTCTGGACTCGCAGAGTAACTTCCAGTAAGAAACTGGCTTTCTTGGTACTTGTGGGAAGCGAAAGCAACAATGCCAGTTTGGCTTCTCTCCTGTTTAAAAGGTACTAATTGTGCCCCGTTGCTCTCCCCGGCTCTGTCTTGGACTCGGAGTAAGTTTTTGGGGTAGAACCCGCAGAGTAGCTCCTGTGCTGGGGAGCTTGTTCTGGTTGTGGGAACCATGAAGCAGGTGAGATCGTGGCTGTTGGTGCCTCCTGAGTTATGGTTTCTACGTCTTGCCCCTGAGCTCCACCGCTGTCTGGGGGGGAGGAGGTGGGAGAGAGCCGAAGCTTTAGCAACTGGTTGCATGTGTATCATATCGGTGTATGAAGAACATCTGTGTGAAAACTTGAAGAAATAACACTCTTCGGGCAAGAAAAAGAATGTGTAATGTAAGAAAACACTGTTAATACTTTTTTTTTTTTTTTTTTTTTGCTTGGAAGCTATAGTCAACACATGCTGTAATACTTCTCGCTCGTGTGATACAGTAGCAGCACGACACTTCAGATTTATTACTTTTGGTTTCTCTTTAAAGAAGTCCTGAATCTGGAATCAGAAGAATGCTTTTTTTCTTCCTCTTAAGCTACAGAAGGGAAAAATTTCAAAATGACATAAATCAAAAATATATTAAAGGCCAACAAAACAGATGAAAACTTTTTTGGAAGATTGTCTATAATGTTTGGCAGAAGAGACTAATGTGCTGTGGTTTTTGGCTGGATTTATAAATGTGAAATTCTCTAGGGTCCATCTCCTTCAAATGAGCTATTTTTATGTATTCCATCTATCTCTATAAAAAACCCACCAGAGATGACTGTGTATATAATGTATGTATTAATGTGTGTGTAATTTATGTTAAGGATATATACTACATTTTATATAAATTCAGCACAGCTTTATATAGAGTATTCAGTTACAAAATTGTTATTGTAGTGCAAACCCTCACTAGATACCTTGATCTTAGCCAGGGTTGCAGTGCCTAATTTTTTTTTGCATAGGTTCTTTTCTCTCCAATATATGGACATACACGTGTGGGCATACATTTTACTGCAGTTATGTTACTGTATGTCTCTGCTCAGCCTTTTTTTGGTCACCTGCACCATCTAATACTTGGAGAGGTGTGGGAGGGAGCTGTGAAGAAAGCCAGGGGTGTTTGGGGCAGCCGGATGGAAGTAATCAGGCCGAGTGGATCAGAATGAGTTGGCTTTGGTGTGTGTGTGTGCTCTTCAGCAAATTTTTTTTAAATGACATGTTTCTTCCCCTTCTAATGCGTTTTTAAATTGTGGTTGCGTTCTGCGTAACCGAGTCGCACCACAAAGGAGGTGGTGTGGGACAATCAGTTGAAGCCACTGCTTCCTCCTCTGATGTCCTGGTCTCCATCCCCTGATTTCTAGGATGTTCTTGACATTTTAAGCAAAGGCACTTGCCCTCCAGGCTGCTCGTGCTGGTTTACTTTTAATCTAAGCAGGTTGTTTCAACCCAAAGGTTGCTGTAACCCTGGCTCTTAGGCTGGTACCATCTCTGCCCCATTACACGCTGCACTAGGTGTTGCACAAAATGGATATTCTTTTTTTTGCTTTTTCTCCCTAAATGGAGACTCTGAAGTTTTGCAGGGAAGAGATTTGAACCCTCTTCATACCCTGGTCACTTCAGTGACGCTGTCTGGCACAGTTTGCACTCTCAAACTCAACCACAAGCTTAGGGCTCAGGTCATCTTAGAGATCTACATATTTCCATTTTGAAAAATACAACTTTCCATCTAGAAATACTTCTGTGTCTGTTTATGTAACAGTTCCCAAGTGCTTATTGACACTGCTTAAAGGGTTTACAAAGAGAGGGCAATGCTTAGAAGTCAATTAGAAATGGCTAGAGCAGTGACAAAAGATGGGAAGACAGTTATGGGTTTGGTTTCCAATCTAAATCTGTGGGCTGAGCCTCCGGGTATGGCTGTTGGGTTTGGAACCAAGGGCTCTGGAGGAGAAAAGAAGCCTTCCTGCTGCGGCCAGCAGAGCCTCGGGGGTATCGGCAGAGCCTTGGGGTATCACCAGTTCCACACAAACTCTGGGGAAGCCAACGAGTGGGGTAAGTGCAGGGACTCCAAAATAGCAGAGACTTATCTTAAATCTGGGGTGGTGGCCCAGGGGCATGGTGAATGTGGGTGCTGCGAGGAGGAGCCGGTGGGCGAAGGCTGCGCTTGAGCCTGACCCAAAAGTGACATGGTCCCCAGGGCAGCGTGTTGTCCCCCTGGGCTCCCGCCGGCCCCTTTCCTTCCTCCTCACCCTTTCCCAGGTGGAATACCGCTCAGAATGCTGCGAGTTTCGCTGTTTGCAGCAACTAAAAGCTACATGTAAACAGCTTTGTTGGCTACTTTTACTTTTCTTGCTTATATTGTACACCTTAAATGTGCTATTTCTTTTGGCATAATGGCAAAATCGCTGCTTATGGGAACTGCTGTAGATAATACAAAAAGCTCTTTGAAAAGAGCTTTATCAGAGTACAAAGTACTTGGAATTGAAAGCCCCTAGAGGGTTGCTTTATTTTCCCCCTTCATTCAAACTTGTAGTGGTGCAGGATCGAGATACATCATGCCCTATTTTCAGCTGATTTGCATGTTAGAGAGAACGGAGTAATTGGTGTTTAACCAGAACAAAAGAGGATCTGTTTGCTAAAAGAAAAAGAATTCTTGAAGTAGACCCTAATACGTATACTGCCTTTGTCTCTTCTCTCATTAAGAATTGAATAGGATGTCCTAGTAATTAGAATGTGGAAGGCATTGCTTTGGTGTTGATGCTTTTTGAGCTAATTGGTTTGAAAATTATATTTGATGTAGCTCTAAGGGATGTTGGCACAACACCTTCTTGGGACATGGACATCCTGTGCTCCCATTTAACAGCAGAAATAGGCACTTTGAGGCAGGGATTTATCTTTTGGGGTTTTTTAATTTATTAAAACCATATTTACCTTCCCTATTGAATACACAGCATGCATTGCCACATGTAAATAATTCTTCTTTTGCTGGTGTGAAAACCTTGAAATGACCTTGGAAAGAGATTGGCCCCTCTTTTCCCCAAGAAGTACTTAGTTCAGACCTTAGGAAAGCAGAGATTAGAGCTAAACTGGGTTTGAATTTCTGCCTTTCTGCGTTCTTGGAAAGGTTGTGCTGTTGTTGTTTGTTTAGTTGTGCTTTTGTTTATGTTTTGACAAAAAGATAAAAAAAAAAAGGTAGTTCTTGAGCAGACTGGAGTAAAAGACAGGTTTGGAAACAGCAGGAGGCTTTCTTTGGTCGGTGTTTGTGCTCATCTTCAGTCCTGTCTGTGACGGGGAAGACATCAGGGAGATGTAGATCGCCTCCGCGAATCCTTTCCTTGGAATCTGAAATGGGATTGTTTTTAATATGAAAACTTGGAAACCTCAGAAATGTTTTTTGGATCTCTTGAATTGCTGAGGGTGTCTTTGTTTTGGACAAACCCCATGGAGACCTTTTGATCTGGATCCCGTGTGTGTCCAGTGGATTCAGGGTGGGTGGGGGTACGAGGAAATTCAGAGAAGATGGATGTGTTTCTTAGACTGAGAGAGAAACTTAACAGTAAAGATTCAGCTATACAGAATTTAAGTGTGTTTTATTTGATAATGCTATTGTTTTGTGGCATGAGTTGAAGTCTCAAACCTGTTGTTGGCTCTCTGCAGGGCCCTATACGATCACCTTAAAGTATTACAGTGTGGAGGAGTTGTTATTTTATGAAGATGAAGTGAACTTCTGAATTTTCCCCCAAGATTTCAGTGGTAAAAAAAGCAATTTTTAAAATTACTTTAGGTTCTGGGGAGTATTTATTTAGCAGTGTATTCGTTGTTTAAATGGATTCAGTCTTGCAACAAACAAGTTTGCTCTTTTTTGCTTTTTGGGTATGTCTCTTCTCCCTTCTCGTGGTGGGCAGGCTCCTGCCTTTTCTCGCTGCTTATGAGCGTGTGTCATGGAGCTTGGAGGAGAAGGGTAGGAAGAGAAACTTGAAAGACCAATCATAAATTGGAGGCCACAATGTTGATGTTTTCTAAAACTTCATTTTTGTTTTTCTTATGGATTCTCTTTATTTTAAAGTGGGCCTGAAAGACAGAAGGTTTAAAAGGGGTTAAATAAACTGAAAAAACCCACAGTGTATTTCCGTTCAGAGTTAAAACAAGATGTTGTGGATTGACTCAAAATGAAATTTTTCTTTTCTTTTTTATTTCCTTTTAAGTTTTGCCAACAAACTGAAAACATGTTTGTTTAATCATAGGCAAATTTATCCTCCTGTTTTTGAGTTCTGTTTTGTTTTCAGTTTAACCAGCAAATTGAAAAATGAAACTGTTCTGCCAGCGCTGCTTCCAGTTCGGGTTGCTCCGAGGAAGCCGTGTGAATCCCCCTTTCTGTGCTTTATCTAGGAACCATCAGAATTTGTTCACTGATTAATACCTTGGAAATTATAAATTAACCATATGGAACTACTTCAGTTTAAGTAACTTGTGTGTTCTGATGATAGCTAATCCCCTTAAAACGTGGTTTTAATGACCAGTTTGTTTTCACCTGAGGTCATTAGTGCTCTGAAAATGGCTGTTAACTGCACCAAAGCCATTTTTCTTTTGCCCAAGGAGGACCGCTGCTGTGCACCATATTTAATGGTCCAACACGTTTTATTTCTGCCTTACCTCCCGGATATGCTGGGGTGGGTTTGTTGTTTGGTTGTTTTTTTTTTTTTTTTTTTTTTAAAGGCTGTATTGGAAAAAAAAAAAGTTTATTTTCTGTCTGCTAATGACCAATCTTCCAGGTGGTGGGAGCGAGCGATGGGAAGCTCCTGGAGCACCGGGGCGGTGGTAGGAGCCTGGGGTGGCTTTGGGCTCGGTGGGAGCCTGGATGAGCAGCCACTGGCCCCTCCTGCGGGTCTGCCATCCTCTGAATCAGAAAGTCATTAGGAATATTAAAACTTCAGACAATGGGCCGTGGTAATTCTCCTGCCTCCTTCTGCTTAATTTTTGTGCTAATTTATTGCTCCTCTGTATTCCTACTTCTGCCACCTAAATGCAAATGCGCCGGCAGCCTGCTTTATGGATAACACTTAAAAAATAATGGTGCGGTAATGACTGGTGAATTGCGGTGGAGATCTTGCTGAAGTGCTTGCAATATCCGCATTAATTTCAAATGAATTAATTGCAGTTAATACTATTGTATTTAAAACCTGTCAGAAGCCGTAACCATGATTAGGGTGTAGGAATAAAATGTTATTTCAGAGCAGCATCAACACAGTTTTAAAATAGCAATATGTGGTGGTAAAGTGTGTCTGACCTAATGGCCATCAGCAGCAGCTTTTGTGCTGAGCTGCTCTGCAAGAGAGGAATCCAGAGGATCTAATTGAGGAAAAGAGGGGCCAAAAACCCATTCATTTTTCCCTCCCTCGGGAGCGAGCAGGTTCGGTGGTGAAGAGCGGTGGCAGGATGAAGGAGGGGTTTTATCTGGGAGGGCTTTGGCTCCTATCGATCCCTGGTGCGGGGCTCACACGCTGCTGCTGGACCTCATCTGTCACCGGTGCCTGGTTCCAGCACAGACCCCGGGGAAAGGGGGGACAGGCTGCCTGTAGCTACGGAAGAAGCATTTATTTAATACTTATTTCCAGTCCTTCAGAACAAATTGATGCCATGGCGAATATATTTATTATTCAGTAGTTAATGCTCTAAAGCGAAAATGTCCTTGTGCCTTTTGCTTGAGTCCCTGTTGGTGGTGCCTCGAGCATCTACAGCAGTTCTGTGGATTTCCCTCTTGGGAATGATTCTTTGCTGGGGAGGTAACTGGGGTGGCTGGTACCTGGGAAAGCCAGGTCTTCCTGGGATGAACTGACACTGCACTGATGGAAATTCCAGAGCCTGCAGCGCTGCTGCCTTCTGGGGGGAGCCTCTGAGACCCCTTGGAGACACATCCCACCGCTCTGGTGGGCCGTGCGGGAGGCTGAGATGCTCTTTGGCTCCTGGGAATGCGACAGAAAATTGCCTGTCTTGGTACAGGCTGGGAGCTGTGCGAAGGTGCTGAACAGATCACAGCTCGCCGGGATGTCACCTCACAAAGTGGGTGACAGTGGGACGTGGGCTCCAGTCTCTGCAGCCCCCGCCAGCCCCCCTCCAGTGAGCAGCATGGCCCAGTTTGAGCACCCGGGAACGGGGGGAGAGCGCCTTGCACGTTAAGAAAGCTGCAGTGATGCTGCAGGGAGGATGCGCCACAAAATCATCTTCCTGATTACCTTTTTAATCAGTTGTTGAGGGCTGCACAGAATGTGAACCTCCTCTGCGTCAGCTCCCGTGTCTGTGTCCCCAGACCCCACCAGTGTCCCCTCTGCTGGCCTTGGCCCCATGCATAGGACCTGCCGTTGGTCCAATTCCATCTTCGTTCCTGCTGCCTGCAGTGAAAGATATGGATGAAATCCCTCCCCGGGCATTCGTTGGGGGGCATCAGAGGTCCTTGAAGTAGGGCAGTTTGGGCAGTTAAGGTAAAAAAATAAGTCTTTTTAAGGTGAGACAAGCGTGAATGGAACTTTATTTAATGCTCCCCCCCCAGGTGAGGGCTGCCCAAGGCGAGACCCAGGGAGGTGGCAGTGTGGGGGCAGAAGACCCTCTGCTCTGCTGCAGCTTGTGACCCCGGGAGGGTCAGCAGGGCAGGGAGCAGAGCGAGACACCCCTGATGTTGTGCAGCCCCATCACTCCCCGTGCTCCTGCCACCCCATCCGAGCGGCTCCCGCGTCTTCACACCTGGCTCAGAGAAACAGGCCTGTAACTTTTTTTTTTTTTAATTTATTTTCAGTTTAACCACTTGTATTTCTATTTTGGTTCTCGGCGTCTGGCTTTGAAGAGCACTACACCTGCAGTTTGTCTCCTGATAGTGGAAAGCACAGAATATAATCTGGCAGATTAAGGCAGATGTGTTTCGCTCACCTCAAGCATGAGCTCTGCTCGATGGTTTGTAGATACAGTTTGCGTCTGACACAAAGGCAGGGACTAATTCTGGCGTGTGTGGGACTGATAAGGAGGAGATCTGGCCTGAAATCTTCAAAAAGAAAAAAAAAAGAAAAAAGAAAAAGCCCTTGATATGTTCCATAGTTCAGTAATCAGTTTCTAGGTTCTTTAATTAGACATGCACTTTAGTTGATTTAGCTGCGTGTCTCAATACACAAATAATTTATAGAAGGGGGGAAAATGTCCGTGTTAATCTCCAGCGAGTGATATTCTGCACTGAAGTAACTTTGCGCTGTTTGTGTTAGATAAACACCAGTATTCAGGATTTCCTTCAACAAGGAGTTTGACTTCATTTATTAGAAGGAATGACAGAGCTTTATGGATGTATTGCTTTTTATTGATGTAGATTTATATGTATGTTTACATTTATATGTAAATGTAATTATTTAGTGAAGATCAGCAGTCAGTTGAGGCCCAATCTTTCCATTTTGTGTGTTACTAGTCATTTGCAAATTCATTTCAGTGGGGGTCAAAGATTGGGGTTACCATTACATTAATGCCTGAAGTGTTCCTGATCCCCCGTTGCCCTGGTCAGCCCTTCTGCTGCAGATTTTATCTGATTTCTTTCAAAAGCAGCGGAGAGTTCATCACAGGCTCTCCTGTTCTTAATCCACCCCCACACGGTAGTTTGGTGGCCACTCACTTCCTAATGAGCTCTGGGCTGTGGAACCTATTGAATCCACAGATAACTCTCCGTTTAATCAATTAGCTGCTAGTGGAGAGGTTTGGAGTTCCATTAGTGAGTCTGAGCTCTGAGCACCCGTGTGCTGCTTGGATTTAGGGGGTTCTCTGGTGGCTGTTCTCTGGTGGAGTTTCATCCCCACCAAGGACCAGAGCTGAGCCGTGCTGTTGGTGGCACCTTGGCTGGGTGGCAGCCCCGTTCCCTTCTGCACCTGAAGGCCAAGCGGCTGCTGGACGTGGTCCACGTGGTGCTCCAGGAATGATCAGAACAGCTCTGCTCCCTCTGCTCCCCCTTCTCTGCTGTTAGACCAGAATTCGGGGCCTGAGGCTATCCTGGCTCCTTCTGGCAATTGCATCATTCCTGCTATTAACTAAAGACAGCAGATTCTTTTTTTTTAATAAACGCTTCCTCATATGCATTCTTGAGTGTTGTTTTAGTTTGCAGCTACTCAAGTTGGAAGGCATCCAGACACCGAGTCCTTATGTTTTCTTCGTGTCCCCAAACTCTTACGGGTAATTTGCATCTCGGCGCTGCTCAGCTGCACTTTGCTCAGTTTGAGGGAGGGAAGGTCCATGTGGCAGCGGATGCTGATTTACATACGTTGCTACTACTCGCTAATCGTAACGTGGCTGCTCTGCTCCCTTCGGGCAACCAAACCAGGATATTTTGGTTGCAATATCCTGTTGGTTTAAGGCGAGGGGTGCATCGGAGCTTGTTCTGCTTGATTTGCAGCTGGAGTCTTGGTTTGGGGTTTGGTGGTAAAGATCTGAGAGGCTTGGAGGAGGGGATCAAAAGATGGTGAGCTGGAGAACGTTACTGCAAGAGTTGCTGCAGAAACTTAGCAAAATAAACTTTGTGGTTCTCTAACTGCAAATAATAAAGGAAGGGGAGAAGCACTCCAGGGCACTGCCGAGTAGCAGCGTGACGTGTGGGTTGATGTCTCAGCCTTTGGCAAACACTGCGACGTCTCCAGGGCTCCACAGGGGTGGGCAGTGCCTCTGGTAGCCAGGTGTAGGGCTGCCGTCAGATCCCAGAGCTTGATTTCCTTGAAAATTGCACGTTTCCAGGTATCGGATCGTGCTGATTAGTCTTCTGTGGTTTTTAACAAAATCAAGATCGGAGGGGGAAAGATACTGGGAGAGGAGATTAACAAATTCCAGTCTGGTGTTTCCCCGTGGCTCACTGGCAGAAAGAGGAGTTTGGGGTGAAGTTGGAGCATTTTTTGTCATTTTTGCAGTAGAGCTGCATCTTCTTGTGGGCCAGCATGCGTAGAAAATGCACCAAGGCAGTGTCCAGGCAGTATGACTATAAAGCTTTTTGACTTTGCACTGGTTTTACGCTGGTTTTGCACCTTCTGGAAGGTTCTTGAATTTCAGTGGGCCATGCCCAGGTGAGCCAGCCCGGGAAGAGGTTTCTGTTCCTGCCCCGTGGTTGTGTTAGATGGAAATGATTCTGAAGCCTCCCTCAAAAAGTGATCTTCTTGAATTTGGGCTTTCCCTTCCAGAGCTGGTGGGATGTCCTGGTTGCTGTCCTCCAGGTGTTTTGTAGCTGCCATGAGGCTTAATGACAGAAGAGGACCTTACACAGGGCAAAGCCTTCCTGAAGTGGCTCTGGTGCTGCCCCAGCGTCCTCCCCGAGCGCCCGTGGTGCCGGTGGCATGGCCGTGTTCTGACCTGGGTAACGGCAAACACCCTCTCAGTGTTTTGAAACGTTTGCGCTGTTGGTAATGGACATATAAAAGTAAAACGGGACTGCAAAGAGATGTCAGATTAAATTGCGACTGTGCAGCGAGGGCTGCAGGTGGTGACGGTCCTTATTAGTGCTGTCCTCCCTCAAAGCTCTGGAGACCTTCCCTTACCAAAATAATAATATTTATTTATTTATTTTCAGTGCTGGCGAGTAGAAGTTCCAGCCAGAAGGCAAGGAACGGGCTCTTGCCCACAGGGCTTGTTGCACATGAAAGTGGCAAGTCAGAGCCGCTGCCGTGATGTGCCCAGAACCCAGGGGCCTGGGTGAGGAGGGTGCTTACGATGGGGGGAACACGTGCTTGGTAACTGGATTGAGCTTTTGGGGCTCATTTTAGGGTTCTGTGGTGTTCGCTGTGAGCCTGGAAGGGCCTGGGGCAGGTCTGCGTGTTGGCTTTTGGGGGGGAGCACCGGCCTCGGGGAGGGGAGAGCAGGCAGGAGCAGCAGAGGGGACCCGGCCGGAGGAGCAGGGCTCACTGCTAATTGCCCCGTCAGCCCCCCCAAACAGCCGGGCTGCGGCGCTGGCTGGGCTTATCCGGGATCCTCAGAGCAGCAGAAAGGGTTCTGCGTGTCTGCCTCATGAAGCTTGATTTTAAAGAACGTGGGCATTTTTAAAATCCTATTTTCCTTCCATTTTCATCCTCCTTTGATGAAAACACTTGAAACACCTTTTTAACTCTACGTTTTAAATGCTTTTTTATAGCCATGAAATATACCCTTGTGTGGTTTTCAGGTCTTTTTAATTTTTAAAAGCCCTCCTTATTGCTGCTGCATAAGGAGAAATTTTTAGATTACGGGGAGCAGCAGATGTGACATTCTGTTCCATATTAAAAGTTAATTTAGGGCAGAACTGAAGACCAAGGAAAGTGTCTTTTCTTTCCCTGTACCTCCTTGTAATGTAATTGACCCCTAATACCTCCGCAAGATCTGGCACTCGGGCACTGCACACCAACTGCCCGGGGGCACAGTGAAAGGAATATTTGCCCAACTGGAACAAAACGGGCTATATTCAAGGGGTTTAAAGCAGGTCTGTTAAAACATATTCTTGTCTAAAGCGTGTGTTGTGGTTCCAGATTTGGGCAGCGAGGGAGGGGATGGGGGGATCTCCAGGGGGGGTGCCCAGTGGGAACGGGGTGAGGGCTGGGAGTTGGGCACCAGCCCAGGACCCGTTCAGAGCCTGTCCCTGGTTCATGGTGCTGCAAACGGGTACCTGGTCCTGAGGGCTGGAGGAACCTCCAGGACCTGAATGCAAACGACATTCTCAGTTCCTGGGGGCTATAAAAACCAGCCATGCCTGTCCCTGTCCCCCTGTGCCGTGCGGGACGAGGTGTAATTTGAAGGGCATAACTCGCGCCAGCGCCGAGTCGTAGCCCTGAGTTGGTTTGTGTCCTCGTCTCTTACAGAAATACTTTGGTCTCGTGCTGACTTTGGGCATAACAGACTATTAAAAATGACAAATTAATTCAGATTGTGGTCATGGAAACAAGATTTTTTTTTTCCCTAGGACAGCTCTTGTCACCGCTGAGATTGATAAAAGCCTTTGATACTGTGAAGCTGGAGAGAAGAATAGGTTTGGATAAATACACAGGTGGGAGGCATCCCGGATGGTCTCAGCCTTGTGGAAGGGAAAGCTTTGAACTTTGCCATATTCCTCACGGTTCCCTTCCTCCCCAGGCATTAATGGGAACCTCTCTCCGTGGCGTTTTGCAAGCCCTGGGCTGAAGGAGTCGGAGGCATCCTCCGTCCCTCTGCTCCCTCCAGGCTGCAGCCAGGGCTACAGAGAATCCAGCCCGGCTGCGTCCCTCGGCGCTAAATTAGCTGTGTGGACTTAATCAGAGGTAGCAACTGGAGGGTTGCTACTGAGACTTAATTATGCGATTGTAATTTTCTATAAAATGCATCATGAAACCTATTCACGCCTTCTATTGGCTTGAAAGAGTTATTCCAGTCTCTCCAGTTGTAAAATACACACTTTGGGAAATTCCCTAAATCTGTATTTTTCTTGGAGCAGTGCTAGTCAGCCCCACAGGTTGCTAATAAATATTTCATAACCTTCTAAGAAGGGTTATTAAAATAATTTAAATATCTAAATGCTGGCTCTCCTTGGCCCAGGCAGAGCCCAGAAAGGACAAGGGGCAACGGTTTTAAATTGGAAGAGGGGAGATTTAGGTTAGATACCAGGAAGAAATTCTTTGCTGTGAGGGTGGTGAGACACTGGAACAGGTTGCCCCGAGAAGCTGTGGCTGCCCCATCCCTGGA
>JAOQGH010000006.1:4395860-4423394 GCA_025769975.1 Gallinago jamesoni
TACGCACCCGGGCTGAACCCGAGCCCATCACGCCGAGCAGCCTTCATCCATCCATCCATCCATCCATCCATCCATCCCCACCGTGCTCCTCCAGATCTTACTGGGTCCAAACCTGTGTGTCCCACCACGGCATCCTTGGGGCACGCGGATGGGTTGAGAAGAGGACTGCGGGGTGAGCCCGTGGCAAGTCGGGGGCACGTCGGTGCCTCGTGCCGTGGGCGGAAGAAGGCACCGAAATCCCCTGTCGGGGCACGCCGGGGCGGGAGGGATCGCGGGGGCGGCACGTCGCTCTGCTCCTTGGCTGAGGGCAACGCGGACAACAAAGCCATCCACCCGTCGCTTCAGGAGAGCCGAGATTGTAAAAGCAGACTTAATTTTGTGCTTCACTTTTGTACCAAAGAGCTGATTTCTGAAACCATTTCCCAGCTCGCAACGCATCTCCAGGCATTAAAATGTTGTGAATTTGCTTGTCATTACCAATATTTTCTTTGACTGAAGCTATTGAAACAAAGTAGTCGCCTTTTCTTTTTTTCTTCAACCTTCAATCTTGCTTCTAAAAGAAGTAGGTCTCTTTTTCTTTCCTTCTTGGTCAAATATAAAAATGATGATAATTTCAAATATTGCTTTAGAATAATTGCTTTCCTCTCTCTTTTGTATGACAACAGAAGCTTGGCCTGATCTTAAATCAGATGCTGGCAGGCAGAGGGCTCTTGACAGCCCTGCAAAATCCTTTAGTTACAAGTCGGCTTTAGCCAATTCTTTATTTGTAAATGACAATTTTCTACAGAAAAATATATGCTTGGGCTTCAATTTCGGAGTCCTAGATTGCAGCCAGGAAAAAATAATTGAATTTTTACACTATTTTTTTTCCCTCTCTTTTCTTCCTAACTTAAAAAAACCCTAAACCTCAACACTAAAGTGCAGCTCTATGAAGCCCGGTTTGGGGCGGATTGAGGGAAATATCTGCCCTGGTTAATTTGAATGGTGCTGGAGGCGGGAGTGGTGTTGGATTTGTTCTGTGCTGAGAGGATTTGGGGTTACTCCAGGGTTTTTGTTGGGTGTCTGGGCTCTGCGCGGGCTTTGAGCTTGTCCCCGTGGCACAGTCCCGCTGGGCTGGTGATAGTTTGGGGGACACCGTTGCTGGGGGAAGTCTGACGCGCAGGACGGGGTCTGGGGGTGTGGGGACAGAACGTGTTGTTCCCGTTGATTTTGCCGGCTGTTGTTTAACCCAGCAGGTCCCAGTTCCAGAGTTACAGGGTGTTTTCTCCCTCCAGCTGCTCTACGTTGGCTGCTTTGTCCAGTTCATTTGGGAAACAAACTCAAGCGTTTTAATGCGTGAATTTCTTATTGAGGTGTTTGTTGGTGTCTTGAGTTAACCTGCAAGGTTGGCTTCAAAGCACCTCTTTGTAGGGGGGTAGGCTGCTAATTAGTTGTTGTCTCCAGCGTAAGGACAATGCCTGCTGTAAGCTGGGGTGTCCCCCTCTGCCCAACCACGCGGGGATGATGTTCCCGCTCAGGAGACTGCTGACGGCATTGTCCATGATTTAAGGTGGCCCTCAAGGCTCAGGTGGTTTGGGATGGACCACCAAAGACACCGTCTTCCCCTGCCAACATTGTGGTTTGTGTCCCTGGGCTGAGTCCTGCCTGTCCTGAGGGTTGTGGGTGATCTGATAGCGCCTTCTCCAAAGTCTAGCGTTGTCCCGTTACCTTGTATGGGTCAAACCTGGGGGGCTTTGGGTCAGGAAGAAGAGCCAGGTAGTGCGTCAGGGTCTTTGGGAACACCAAGAGTGGGAGGGGGTTTCTGAAGGGCCTGGCCTCCCCGGTGGATGGCAGTACTGTGAGCATTTCAGCCCAAACCCGGCTTGTGGCAGCCAGAGGACCGCAGCGGTAGCTCTTGCTGTCTTTTGTCATTTGATTATTTTTAAAGTAACTGTGCAAATTCCTTTTAAACTGATCCATGGAACCTTAATAGCACATCGCTTTGATTTGATGTAATTACCTTTTGTCTGCCAAAGAGCATCCACTCTGTCTTTGGGAAACAAAGTGGGGGGAAACGGCACGTCTTTTTGAGACAGTAGCTATGAGGGTACGACACTTGGACTCCTCTTTCACTTATATTTGCATTGAGACACACAATAAAATTCATTTATTAAAAAAAAATATCCGGGGGCTAGAGTTGTTATTGAGTGCCTTTACTCAGCCATTTCTCAAATAAAACCAAAACAAGGCAGAGGAAAAAAGAAGTATCTAATCAAATAGAATCTGAATTGCTTTTGTAAAGAAATATTCTCATTAACTGGGTTAGGGATGGCATCTGATGAATATTTCTTCTTTCCACATACTGTTTGAAATAATCTGGTTAAACCTTTTGCTTGTCTTGTAATTTCTTACAGATGGTCACAAGAACAAAGAAAATATTTGTAGGTGGATTATCGGCTAACACGGTAGTGGAAGACGTAAAGCAATACTTTGAACAGTTTGGCAAGGTAAGTTCCTGCCCAAGTGAGCACTACATATTTTGAATTCCTCCTCTTTTTTTTTTCCCCCCCTTTCTTTTTAAAGTGTGTTTTGAAAAACAAAAGTGCAATGAGGCCCGTGTTCAAAGGAGGGCCACGTTTTTTGCCTTTCAGTGTAATTTCTCGAAGCCTCTATAACCACTCCTGGAATTCCTTTTCCGTTTGTTGCATGTGTATGTGTGCGACATTGCCGTTACCATTTACCTTCATTAGAGAAAAAAGAATCATGGGGAGATGAATTTGTGTATGTTCAGGAAGAATTTGACCCTTAGCTGAATGATTACACAGTTGTCTACTCCATAAATCAGCCTTCTGTTTACCCCTGGTTCCAGTGGCGAAAGGAGCAGATAGACCTATTTGAGAGAGCTCATTAAGTTGGGAAAATGCCTGAAGGAACCATGTGAATAGCTAGAGTAATAGGGAAGTCACTAGAATATCTAATTTCTTATTAACAAATCCTTATGTAAGTTCCTTTGAAATACGTGTAGAATCCTGACATCGTTTAAAAAAAAAAAAGAAGTTTATGTAAGGAGGGAAACCTGAATATTGCCAGCATCATCTTCTCAGTGATGGAAGAGCTCAGACCCCACGGTCCAGGTCCTGGCTGCAGCTTAGTGCCACCAGCTTCCATGGAGCTTTCTGCATCCCCAAGGCTCCTGGCTGCGTGGTTAGGAGTCCTGAGAGCTTGCAGAGCCATCTGCTTTGAGTGCAGTTTGTGGTACCACCTTCCATGGAGACCCCAGTGTCTGCGGGGCTCCATAGAGCTCCATTCCCGTCCTTTGGAGGGCATCAGTTGATGATTTAGACGCGTGGTTGCACGGGGACGCAGCAGGATGTCCCAAGCCGAGCAGCTCCCATCCCTCGTAGTTAGTTTATGTTTCTTTCATCTTCCCTGAAAAGCCTTGGCCAGGCAGTATTTTGTTGAGGGCTGAAGGAGGGGAGTTTATAAATTGTTCCTGTGCTGGATGGATAGTTGTTTTGCAAACCATTCATTTTATTTTCAATAATAATCTTCGATTCCGGCAGGATGTTTACAGCCTGCTGAGCCTTTTATTAAAGGATTACATGAGCTTTTGGATGTTTCTTCTGTAGTTACTTCTAATTGCAGAACTCTTCTAACCTGTATTTTTGAAGTTAATAATAGTTTCAATATAAGCACTTTGCATATTGTCTGGATGCTGTCTTAATATAGCCTTTTTAATTTCACCATCTGGTAGTTTCATGCTTGCAATTTTACAGTCCCCGAGAATGCAGACAACCAGGCTGCATTTTTCAGTAGTGACTAGTGATTCGGGACACTTCAGTTCCTGCTTCTGTGCTCTGCCTGTCTTGAGATAGCTTAAAAGCTCTGGCTTCCCAAAGGCAGTACTTCTGGAAAATCAGATTATTTTTTTTTTCCAAGTGTCTTAATTTGAAGACTGAAAAATTAAGGCGCTGGAAAGATTTGCACAAGTTCTTCTGGCAGTGGAGCTGGGCTACGTCCTGCTGAGACTGCGAGGTCCCGTCATTAGAGCCCAGCTCCTGTGGGACTCGGGCTTGCAGGACTCGGTCACCTTTTCCAGTTGCTCTCCTGTTTCATGCTTCCCCTTTCTAACTTGTGAAAAGGAGGTGAGTTTGGTGAAGTCGGTGGTGTTCTGGAGGAGAGCCTTTGTGGCCGTGTCACCGTGACTCATCCTGCTGTCCCAGGTCTCTCCACCGCGCTTTGCTCGATATCATCTGGGACGGTTTGGTTTGTGGGGTGTTATGAGGTGATGCTCTCCAGGGCTCTGGTTGGGAGGAGATGACTCCAGGAAATGGGGAGTTGTGGTTCAGCTCAATTAGAAGTCTCGTTAACACGCGGCAGTGGGTGGGATGCTGCGTTCAGAGATACAGCGACCCAGCTCTGGGGCCTTGTAGGAGCTGCTTCCTTCTCCTTCTTCTCCATTCCTCCTCCCCACCTCTCCTTGACTTGCTTGCTCAGGCTGGGAGCTCTTCGGGGCAGGGACTGGTGGCACGTCTGTCCCCTGCTGGGCACACAAGCCCTTGCTCTCCACTCCAGCCATGACGGTGCAAGCAGCGCATCGTGATCGATGGGCAGGGTTTATATTTGCTTAGCGCTTTCTTAAAATAAAGAAAATTGCATTGCATAATTAACGTGCAGAGGAGCCGCCCATATTTGATAAGAGCATCTCAGGTGACTTGCTCTTTGAAATGCTGAGCTTACTTATTGGTATGGAAAAAATTGCTTACCTACTGCTGTGATTCTTGAAATCCTGTTTGTACTTGCTGCAGAGAAGAGCTTTGCAACCAGGGGAGGTTGTTTTGGTAACTGGAGGTAGCTCTCAAAATACATGACGTGGTTCGAAGAGGGACCAGCTCTGGGGCCGGGCGGACTCGCTGGCTGCCCTGCAGTTGGCAGCAAAGGGCCTGAAGGGGTGAATTCGAAACTGCAGCTTTTTGAAAACTAAATGCCAGAGCCTTTTTCTCCAACAAAAAGGCGATTGCTTTAATAAACTCTCTTCCCTGACTTCACCAGTGAGAATGCCTGCCCGTTAGAGCACCAAAGCGCGTGGTAACGATAACTCCTGAGACTTAGATTGTGAAATTCCTGATAGTGATTATTGTTTCTTTCTGTAAAGCCTGGGATCCGTAAGAGTCCCAGCTTTCATTTTGTGGAGCCGGGCATCCCTGGCTGCTGGAACCCGTGGAGGAAGACTGGGAAAAATCACCTGGGTGAAGCCAAAAGGTTTAACAGAACGAGCACGAAGCCGTGGAATTAACAGCCTCGTGACTGCTGGATGCTTAGAGCTGGTGGCCCTCAGCCTGAACTCGTGCAGTTGCTGTGGGGCTCCCAGAGAGGCTTGGTGGGGGTCTGGGTGCTGGGGAGGGGGGGTCAGGGTGCCAGGGAGGGGCTGGCCGTGGGGTACAGAGGGCAGGGAGTGGGGCCGAGGTGGGAGGAATATCTGGGCGAGGGTTTGGGGTCGAGTCTTCTCCTTCCAGTGATTTCAGGGGGTGGGATCCACAGGAGAAACGTGAGCAGGATGATCCGGGAAAGCGAAATTCCAAACCAAGCCATAACCAATTACAGTCAGAAGAAAAAAAATAAAAAATCCATTGCCTTGCTACCTAGTCCTGACAGTCTGATGAAGTTGTTTCTGTGATCCTCTGTTGTTTCAAAGATGTTTCAGACATTCTTGCAAACAAAATGAGAGTTTGCCGGCTGCGTTAACCCTTCCGGGGTCTGCGGCATTGCCCCCGTGCTGCCGTGGGAACAGCTGGCTGTTGAGACCGAGTTTTAAAAGAATTGGAATGAGGAAGCATTAGAAGTGCTGAGGTCCGGAGGGAAGGAAGGGTCTGTCCTCCTGCCCCTGCAAAGGCCACTGGTGCCCGAGCCACCAGCAGGGCTCTGCCCGAGGACCTGGCACTTCCACGGCTTTCTGGAAGCGTGAGCGAAACAGTGCTGTCCGAGATCAGGGCATGGTGGAGCACAGTCTGAGGGTCCTGGTATCATTCTAAAAAGGACAAGACAGCCCCCTAAAGCCTCACCCGGAGATGGTGACCAGCGGCAGAAAGCCCCTGACCACCGGTGAATTGTGCTTCTCCCAGGACATGTGGGTTCTGCACCTTTTAGGCTGCGAGTGAGGGATGATAAGGGGCTCCTTAGGGTTCGTTTTTCTCTGGGTAACGCTCCCTTTAGGCAGCTCCTCTGAAAGTGGGATAGTCCTTATTTTGCGACTCGCAATTATACTTCACATGGCGAACTGTGTAATTAGTTTGGAAGACTTATGCCTGGTCGTTGGTTTATCCTAATCGGCTTTGGCTTTTCCCGACAACAAAGTGAGCTTATTTTCCTAAGCTGAAACAACTCTGCTCCCTTTGTTCCTCTCTCTTATTGTCTCATTCCTTTCATTCTGTTTTACTGCCAAAGTTTTGTTTCATTAGGCCTACAAGTCATTTCCAATCCAGTGGGCTGCTACAATAAGGCCTTTATGGCTCAGCTGCCCTGGTTCCCATGTCCCTTCTGGTCCCCAGCCAGGACTTGCTGTTTGACATGGGATTTTAACCCTTTCGGTGCCCTGGCGTCGAGGCCACCCTGGTGGGGTGCGACCAGGCCCAAGGTGTGGGTTGGAGACATTCAAAATGGAGACATTCCAAACCCACCTGGACATGTTCCTGTGGGAACTGCTCTGGTGGGGGGTTGGACTGGATGATCTCCAGAGGTCCCTTCCCACCCCATGAGAGACACAATGGAGACATTGGAGACAGCGGGACCTGCTCTGGCAGGGGGTTGGACTGGATGATCCCCAGAGGTCCCTTCCCACCCATTGGGATTCTGTGATTCCTGGGGAAGCTGGTGGATCCAAATGATTGTGTGCGCTCATTAATTGACACATTAATGGGACTGGGCTCCAGGTACACTTTTAGATCCAGTCATTGAAACAGAATTCTGAGTAAAAATCTTCTTACTAGAATTCTGTAATCACTCTTGGTGGGAACAGCCCTTTGAATGAAGAAGCTGCTGTGTCCTTCCACCCCCTTTCCAGCGGGATGGGAGCAGAGGGATGGAAAAAGTACATTCCAGTTGTCTTGAGTGATTGGATCAGCCCATATATGACTGTTCATGTAGAAGAATAATGTTTTCTTGTGTAGGAGAAAATATATTTAAATTTAGACTTTTTTTTTGGAAAAGAATGGTGTTTTTTAAAGGAGATGTGTGAAATAGTTTTGTGGACAAACAATATTTTTGCATATTGTTATTTCAAACTGCTAGAAAAGCAGTGCTGGTGTCAGCGGCCCCAGCTGCTGAAAATCTCGATTGGCTATACATTTTTTCTTTCTTTTTTTCCCCTTAAATGACTCTTAGGGAAGGTGGGGTATGGCATTTGCTTTTTATTTTAAATTTTCAGATGAAATTGGAACAAACCAGTATGTATTAATTCTGTTTTCTGTTCTGGCTTGCCACGAGGTCCCCCAGACAGATCGTAGACATGTTTCAGCTTTTGCTTGGAATATGTTGTTTCCTCAGGAATGGCTTTTAAGATTTGCAAATTTTGAAACAAGACAGAGTTTCTGAATTACCTCTCTGGCTCCGAAGCGTTTTGTACAGTCACTTGTTATTTCCTGTGAAATGCAGACCAGACCCGTGGAATAATAATATCTAGCTTCTGATGATGGTTTTTTGGTGTTTTTTTTTTTTTTTTTTCTGGGAAACCGTTGAGCTTTTGTAAACTTGTAATTTTCTCACCTCTCCCTTCGTGGCCATGAGCTGCCAGGGGAGGAAAGCGACTCGACAGCCCCATAACGGAGCCAGGCCTCCTCTCCCCGGACACCACCGCGGCTGCATCCAGGAGAGTGTGAGGATGAGGATTCCCCGCCGTGGCTCTACGATGTCACGCCTTGTGACACCGGCAGCAGCGCAAATAATGACGGGTTTGACCTTTGCAAAACTAATCTTTTGTACTAAAGTCCCTCTGCTCTCTCCGAGTGTGGCGGGAGAGGGAAGGAGGTGTGATCCACGCCAAGGGTTTCAGCCCCATCGGGGGTTTGTGTAACTTGCTTCCTGCTTGCTCTCCCCTCCGACGGCTGGGGAGATAGAAATGGAGAAAACGTGTGAGAAAAGCCCTCCTTGTTTGGCGAGGCTGGCTGGGGGGGAAGGAGTTAACGCGCCCATGCGGCATTAAGCACTCCACTGGTTTACTTTTCCCCAGACCTCCAGTATGGCCTCGGAAGATGTTATTACAATAGAGTTGTTAGCATGAGAAAAGGTGCTTTTCTCCCCATGGGTTCATTTTGGGGGGGATTTGGAAGCCTTCGTGGAGCTGGGGCTGAGGCCAGAGTCAGGAGGTGCAAGGAATTTTGCTTGTATGAAAGTGAAAGCTTAGTTAATTTAGACTTGGCATACAGTTTGAATTGTATTGTTGCATCTGTTGGACATTGATCTGTAGATTTAATGGTCAATAGGATACATGGATGGTCTATTCTTGAAGTGTTTGCTTTGCAGAAAAGTAATTTTTCGGTTTGACAAGTCGTTAGCCTTTCACGTTTGTCAGCACTGTATTTCCAGATTCAATATTTGTGAATTGGTTCCATTTTAGGAAATGAAGGGACGGATTTGGACTCTTATTTACATTCTAGGCCGTAATAGCTGGAGTTCCCGAAACATTTGTAAGATGCAGTAAAATAGAGAGTGTGCTGGCATTTTTTTATCTGCTGCTAACCTCACTGTGCAATTCCTGATATTCTTCTTTCTGAGTTACCTGGGGGTACCTCGGGAGAAGCTGCTTAACTGGAGTCATTGCACCTCCTTAACACAGACCCCGCAGCCGACACACACGTCATCGCTGGCAGCTTCTGGTGACTTTGGGACGATGAAAAACACAATTTGTAGGGGCTGCTCCATGGCAGTAACACAGAACAGCGTCCAGCCTTGCTCATGCTGCTGCCTCTGCCCTTCACTTGTGCTTTTCCCAGTATTTCTGGATTTCCATATTTGAATGTCCACGATACTCCCAAGGATAATGAAAGTTCCTTTAAATTTTTGCTTTGGCATGTGACAAAAGGATCTGGGATGTAGTGGTCCCTCATGGCATAAAGCCCTTTTTCTTATTTCATCTCCCTCCCACGCATGCTCTTTTCTTTTTTTAAATTTTTTTTAAACAAACTGACAAACTCGGTCGTTGCTTAAAAAGAAGTCAGTGTTTTCATTCTGCCGATGGAAAGTTGTACACAGGAAGTCGGTTTTTAGGTGGTCTGTAATAAGACATTTGTTTTGTGGAAGTGGTTTTGTTATAAATTAGATGTTGGTTTCTACCTGGATTTCATGAAAAGAGGAAACGTTAAGGCAGGATTTGCGGGCAGGAAGGGCTGTATCAGAACTCAGCAGAAGTTTGAAGGACAATTTTTATTTCCTTTTCTACTCTGCTCAAACGAAACGGCACGGAAGCCTTTGTGCTGTAGCGCCGCAGCCCGCGTGAGATGGGGTGGTTGTGGGGGGCAGTCGGGGCCCCGAGCATCTGTCTGCTGCTTCCCACCGTGCCACCCGCTCGCTGCGCCGTCTCGCCTTCTCCTTCCTTCTTGGAAACGTCGGGAGGGTGTGGGAAATGGGAATATACCAACACTCCTGGCACCACTGTGCCAACAGCCGGAGCATCCCAGCTCCTCGGAGCCCAAAGGGCAGGGCCTGCACCCCTTCTTTAAAATGTATTTGTTTTATGACAGTTCTGCTATATCTTTTGATTTTTTTTTTTTTTTTGGATAAGGTTAAGTCCAGTGCCCTGTTCTGTCTCATGTACTTCAGTAATGGAAGGGGAGCAGTGTTGATCCCGAGCTTGCAGAGTCCAATGCACCCCTGGGGACCCAAGATCCCATCAAGAGCCCGAGTGAAATCAGTAACTAATCAGAGCTGTGTTTGGGGATAAAAGACTTGTAAGAAAATATTCCTGTTTCCTCCTCCAGCAGGTGTGTGAGTGTGTGTTTGTAGTGTCTCTGTAGCAGTTTTGCAACTGAGCCAAACCCGTGAAAGCGACCGGTATCTTCTTTGAGGCCTCAAGAAAGTAAGTTTTGATTTTCACCCTCACTTTTTATTATAGACAAACACGATAGTCTATATAAAATACCTTACAAATTTAGTTAATCACATTTGGTAACATCTCTAAATTATCCCCGGAGCGTTGCTGGGTTCAGCCCCCGTGTGGGTGGGTGGGATGTGACTGCAGGACATCTCTGGAAGCAGCGAGATGCTGCATGGGAAGCACAGACAGTGGTGTTAAACCACAGCGATATGAGCCAGGTAAACTTTTCTGATAGATATTTCCAATATGTGCCGTGAAATTGCATCAGATTCCACTTGGAATCTTGAAGTGCAGCCTCCTGGGCTCTGCAGGCAGGTGTTTATAAATGCAGGCACCGCTCCCGCCATCTATCCTGGGGATAACCTGGGTCCAGAGCATCACTTCTCTTCTTTCAGTGGCTGCAGCTGAGGGTGCCAGAGCTTTGCCTTGGGGAAACTCATGCTTTGACATTGGTTTTTGAATGGAAAAATCACAGCGGTTATTTAAAACTGTGTGTGTTGTGATTGAAGGCTGCACTGCGCTGCTCACGGGTTTGGGGTAGGCTCTTCAGCTGAAGTGAGCCAGGTAAATCATAATTGATTGGAGAGTAAGTGTTTGATCAGTGTCATCGTACCACGTAATAAATACACCCATATTGAGTGACAGGATGTGAAATGTGAGGATTTTTTAAATGCAGCTCCAAATGTGGGCCCTTAAGAAAAGGACTTTTAAACGTATCCACGAGGAACTTCATGCAAATTGTTCCAAATGTGGAAAAAAGAGCACGCTTTGTTGCAAGGAGGTGTAATAACATATTTTCCATGTGGAAATGGTGGAAGTCACACCACCTTCAAGCAGTTGTTCCAGCCAGGTCTGTCTTTCACCCGGTTGTACAGCATTAAGGAAATTCCTGGTTTGAGTTGCAGCTGGATTTTTAAAAACTTAGATTTTCTGATGGAAAACTTGTTTTTAAAGCGGAGGATTCTGTGCAGACCCTGGTGGATCATGTTTTGTTTGCGTGCTTGTTCTTTTTATGTATTCCTATGATTTTGCCTCAGGGTGCTAAAAACCCCCAAGACTGTTCCCAGTCAGTCCTAGAGGTGAAACAGCCACGATTTGTTCCCATATTGAGGTATGACCAGTTTAATTAACTTACGCTAATTCTGCAAGGGTAGAATATGAAATTAACCTGATGTCCATCTTACACATGTGTATCTCTTCTAGGGGATCTTAGTGTTTTATTTTCTGGGGAAAAGATGTCCCTGAGCATGTTTTGGGAGCAGTGGAGCGGTGGCCCAGCGTGGCAGGTTGGTGACCATCCGTCTATGGATGGTGGTCCAGTGCCCAGGGGCACGTGCTAGCCCTGAGAGGTGTGTGTGGTACAGTAGATGTATTTATAAATATAACTTCAGAAACGGGGACAAGGGCAAAGTAGCTCAAATGAAGAGCCAATTAAGATAATCTAAGCAGAATGAGGATTAACTGCCTCTTAATCTGAAGGGTACCTAAAATGAATGTGGCCAGTTCAGATCAAGGAGACGCTGTCTCTGGCAGGGGCATTGGCAAGGAAGGGACTTGGGGTGAAGAGGAATTAACTGTGGGGTTTTCAACTTACTGTCCAGGGCAGAATGTTGTTGGAATAGCGATCCAGGCTGGTGAACATCTCACAAAATATATTTCATTGGTGTAAGGTCATCACTGTGGAAGTTAGAGGAAGTCAGAGTATTGGATCTGTCGTAAAGAAACGGTTGCTCATGTAGGAGGAGTTCACATTTTGCAGTCTGTCTTTTCACGGAAAGCTGAAACCCCTGGCAAGTCCCTCGGAGAGGAGGCTGCTCTGGGTTTTCTTTTTTTACGCTGAGTTGCAGTGCCCATGGGGACCTTTGAGAGAGGCTGCTCTGAAGGAACCGGCGAGGCAGGTCCCCGTCCCACCGGCGGGCACCGACAGCAGGGTCACGTTTGCACCCCTCTTCCAGGACACTCAGATTTAAATCTGAGCAAACAGGACCGTGTGTGGGGTTCCCCTTCCAGCACCCATTTGTTTTAGCGCCGGCGTTACCGAGTGTCTGGGTCTGCCTTGCCCTGACGGTGCCGGGCTGGGGGCTGGCTCTGCTGGTGGGCAAGTGGGCTTGTGGCAGAGCCTGCCGTGGCCGCTTGCGGGGAATTGGCTGTGCTCGAGCGGTGACTTTTCGGGAGAAGGGTCCCTCTGTTGACTCCGTCACTCTGATGAGCGCTTTGAGCGAGTTCGGATCGGTGCCGTGTTAATTGTCAGGCCTGGGAGGGTGGGAGCAGATTTCACCGGGGGCGATGGAAGAGATCCAACGAATTTCCGCTCCGTTTCCCCGCTTGGCAAACCGGCACTTACTGTCACTTTGCATAAATAGGTTTATTTCCGAGGGTCAGCCGTCACCGCTCCCCCCGCTTCCCCTCCTGGCCCACCCTCCCCTGAAGGAGAGGAGGCCGAGGAGCGTTTAATTTCCCCACCAGCAGGTGCTTGTCATCCCTCTGAAGCCAGCTGCCAACATCTGGAGCGATCGCCGGGGCGAGCGCAGTAACAAGGCGGCCGCGGTTCAAACGCAGGGAGAGCGTTGCCTCTTTAATGATAACAAGCTGTTGGCTTCCCCTCGGAGATGAATTCATCTCACAGATGTTTGTCTAGTTTTGGCAATCTTATCGCTATGGCTTGGGTGATTATGCTCAACTGGAGACTATTACTATAAAGGAAGTTTGAACTCGTTCCATTTTTTTTTTTTTTTTTTTTTTGCATTCTTTATTTATTTATCCGTTTGTTTCTTTGCTTTCTGGATGGAATGTATATCGACAGCAGCAATGTGGGTCCCGTTACCCGGGTACCCTCACGGGGTTTTTTTCCACCTCTGCCCCACAGTAGCTCGCTCCTCGACATCCACCGCTGGCCAGCCTCCTTCAGGCACGCTGACGTTCTTCGCGTTCCCCATCAGCAGCTTTGTGCTTTGAACCCTCGATTTAACACTGCATTTTCTGGGATTACTCGGCGCTGGCTCTGTCTGTTCTCTCTAATAACTGCAATATACTCACTATTTCTGCAAAGCCCCGGTCGCCAAGGAGGTTCTGGATCCTTCCTTTGGGAGAGTCGCGCCCCGCTGACCTTGGCAGGGGTTCCTAGTGATAATGTCCGACCATCTTCATTGTTCTGCTGGAGGCTTCAGCGCTCGTTGGCTGTTGCTTGGTTTTCTAACGTGCCTTTTTTCCTCTTGTTTTAAGGACACTTTTTTTTTTTTTTTTCCTCTCCTGAGCGTGTAGAATTTAATTCTGGTAAATAGGATTTATTTTTGGAAGCATGCTTGTGAATAGGTGACTCATGCCTGAATGAAGATGTGTCACTGTTGGTGGGGACACCACGTATATAATTTCTTAGGCTATAAATAGACGTCAGCCCAAGTGTTGGTGACACGATGATGCTTTGCACCGACTCGTTAGCTGAGGAGTGGCTTCTGAGGAGGGTGTTTAGAGTGTCACTCTGCTGCTGGAGCAGGGATTGCTGCGATGCTTAAGGAATAGGTGTCGATAGCTCCATAAAGCACCGGGAGAACTTTAATCGGCACAACGGGAATCGGAATTCAGACGCGTTCCCCTGCCCCCGTCGTGGGGTGTATTCGTGTTCCTTCTCTCCATTTCAAAGGTGAAGGAATGAAATTGAGGAGTTTGGACGCTTTTCAGAGCCTGGGGGTCACCTGAAACTCAGAGCTCCCAGTTGACCGTTTGCTCCACGTGCCAGTTGCTGTTACCGAGGGGGATTTTAGGCCGAGAGTTTGGGTTGGAGATGACCACGCTTCTCAAATGCTGGGAGTAACAGTTCCTTCCCCCCCGTCCCTGATGCTAAACTGGTTACATGTTGTTGATGTTTGCTCAACACCATTTACCCACCAACACAGCACATACGGTTTAATGTCTGGCTTTTTTTTTTTTTCCCCAGCTTCTGCTGTAGTTACAGTATTATTAAAAATCCATTAAATTTTAATGTACATCATAAAGTATGTGCTCCTGTGAATGCGAGCACAGATAATTATTTCTGATGAATAAACCAAAAGGACAAGTATGTAAGAAGTTCATCCTGCAGCTTTCAATTTTCATTATATACATCTCCTGCAGGGGCAATCGTTGTGATGTTGCAGCTGGTTATTTCTGTGGCCTGGCTCTCCCTGGAGATGGATGATGACAATGCAAACTTGAACTAGCAGAAGTGCCAATGTTTTTGCGGGCATATTTGCAGATAAATGGTTTACCAGGGGAGGCAGCCCTCTGGAAGGCAGAGGACGTGAAAAGAGCTGCAACACAGCAGCGACTTTCTCACTTCGTGCTCAGTGCGTGTCGGCTTTGTGGAATCTTGGAAAGTAACCCAATTATTTCTCATTAAAACAACCCAGAAATCGAGCGGCAAGCAAGGTGTCATTGCTAAAACACCACCAGGAAGCCAGGCAAGCTCTTCTTGGTTTCCAGGCCCTGAAGTAGGCAAGGGAATCATTAAAAATAATGCATTACAGTGTCCATAAAGCTTCATGCGGTATATAACGGCCCATAGGGGCCTTGCCTAGTTTTCCATATATGATACATACATAATGGTTACAGCTTCTCATTAACTTTCCCGTAACACTGAATACGCTTCTCTTTAACACCCCCTTCAGGCTTCACGTTATTTGCCAGGCATTTCCTAATAAGCAGGAACTTAAATATTTATGGTGCTTGCCTCCTGTCCCCAGCAGGCTGGAGAAGTTATTGGCCTCTCTCCTGTCTGTTTAATTTCCTATTCCTGAACGCTCTGGACAAAGCCCAGCTCTGGTGGGGTCCAGTCCTCTTGTTGAGAGGACTTTCTTAGGGTTTTCCAGTATTTCTTGTGTTTAAGAGTGTGTCTGCACCCAGGGAACAAGCCTTGGCACGGCACAGAAACTCTTGCAGGGACCTTGGTCTTAGCAGCAGGCCATGGCCCATACCTACCCCAAATAAGAAAGCCAGGTTATCCCAAAAAGTCCTAGAGGTCCCACCAAATCCTCCGTACCTATGGTTTCTCTGCATTTGGGCATTAGCCCTAAAACTGCTGAGGATTTGATGGATCCTCCGTGGTGACTTGGTTGCTTTTTTGCCCTGGAAAGGCGTCTTTCAGGGCTTTACACCGCTGGCGGTGAGAGTTTTTGCTGAGTTTAGGTAAGTTAGTGCTGAGGAAAGGAGATGGTTTGGAGCTGGGGTGGTCTCCAGAGGAGGGCAGGAGTAAAGAGGAGAAAGATGGGGTTCTGGCTGTTCTGGCACCACGGGTTGGGAACGCGGCACTGAGTTGCTGTTATTTTGGTCTCATTCGGGTCCCCTCCCAAATTCTGGGACTAACGGTGTGGCTTTCCTGTCGCTGCCGTGAGTGCAGGCTTTCCTGCGGGGGAGCGAGCGCGTCTGTGAGCAGCACCTTGCCATGACCTTCATCAAAGTCACGGCGCTGCTGCGATCCCAGGCGATGACAAATAAATTCCCCTCCCTACAGTTCAGCGTAGCTGGCTTTGTTCCCTCGTCCCCGAGCCTCCCTGCGAAGGATTTTGTTTACTTTTCCTGAAATGGAAGAGGCCCTGTTACATAGCCCTCCTTCAAAAATAAACCTCTGAAAATGAAAACAAAAGAGAAGGAACAAAAATCAGATGTTGTCTGATAATACGGAGCAGATACTGATCCTGAGTTCAAAGCAGCTTGAACCAGAGGTTTGTTTAAGCGTGACATAAATTCTACCATCTTTGGATGGTTTGAAACTCTTTTCCTCCCTTACTTTTGGAAAACAATAAAAAAAAAAAAAGAGAACTGCAGTAAAATTCTAGAAGTAAAAGCTATTGATTTTTTTGTTTTCTTTCACCCCCTTCAGCTAGATTTATGTTCCAAAGTTCACAAAGTCAGGCAGGTGCTACGGAAAAGCTGTATTTTATTTGATCTTCTGACTGTGTTTTGACTTTAAGAAAGTAAAAAATACCTGGGAGAGACCAGATTGCATCACTTCCAAGCCCAGAAACGGAACTGGGAGAAAGAAAAGGGGTGATAAGGAGCAAACCCCCTGTCCTGGTGTCTAAGGGTCCCCCAGAGCGGTGGTGGCCCACCCACTGGGATGACCATGGGAGCACTCACCTCAGTTGGGGTGGCTTCAGGGTCTCCCTTGACATCACTGCTGCTGGCAACTGGCCCCTACCAGCCCTGAGGCTTCCAGGTTTGGGTCTGTTGGCAAACGAGCCTCTTGAGTGCCATGGACTTAAATACCTCAGTGGCATCAGCAGATACATCTTTAGCAGTTTGGGCAGTAAATAAGTAGTAAATGATGTCCGTTCCCCATATCCCAAAGGGTATAATAATAAATGAAAACCTCTGCGATGCCAGAGCTGTGCCTTGTTCATCAATAATCAGGATACGGGTTCCTGGTGAGACGTAAGCTTTGTGTGCGTTGACTCATAGTTCATATTTTCTGTTCCTGCTTTTCCGTGTAAGTGGATAGGTTTATATACTGTTCCTTGACCTAAAAATCTGCTCTGTAAAATGTACAGAAGGTGCAGCCCGAGCTAACGCATCTTTTGGGACCTCAGGCTTGCTTCTGAGCTCTATGGACGTGATGGAAATGGAACTGGAGTGGGGGTGTGGAAATGGGACAGGCCAGCTCTTGCGTCAGGGGCTGCTGGGGCGCAGTCAGACCGCCCTGTGAAAAGGCTGGTGCGTGGTACGGGTGTGCCGTGGCCTGTGGGGATCAGGGGAGGGCTCTAAGTACAACAGAATGAGGGGTAATCGATGGTTTCAGCCAGCTTCTTCGTGGCCGGGAACTGGCAAAACTCCTGGAGAGGAGGGGAGCTGTGCAGACCGACCCCCCTGGGGTGTCAGCGAGCGTGACCCCGCGGGCTGCGCTGGTTTGCGCTTCCTTTCGAGCAGTACACGGCTGGAAAAAACACGTTCCCGTTGAACGAAGGACCTGCCTGTGCTTTTCCAGGTCCCGTTCCTCTCCGTGCTCTCGTGGCCTCCCCGAGCAGCAGTTTGTGGTGAAGCCCTGGTGCCGGGGGCTCCTGTGCTCCCTCCCTTTGCTTACGGCGCTGCTGAAATATTAAGGCAGAACAAATCATCCGGTTTAAACCCAACACGAGAGCGAGGAGGGAGGGAACGGCGGGTGATGCTCGCCGTGGTTTGTCACCTCGGCAGCGACTGGGTCCTCCGGGTCGGGAGGGGGCAGTGGGGTCTGTGTTCGGGTGGGGAGTTTGGGTCTTGAACCCTTCCCCGGGTTCCTCGGAGCTAAGGGGAAAGGGGAAAAGGAGCTTCACTGTTTTACATCATTTGTGGCTGATTGGGAGGATATTTGGAAAATGTTAACCACTCTTGGGACTTTTTCAAACAGACTGTTTAAAGTGGTTATTTTTCCCAGATGGTAAATGCGGGAGACATCCTCAGCAGCCTGCGAGTAATAATAATACTTACATGGCACTTTACATTTTCAAAGTGCTGTCCAAGTAGCTGATTTGTCTTGTCTTTTGCAGTGATGTGTAGTTAAACTTGAAGGATATTGGCCTGAATTTGCAGCAGTTTATCAGCCGCGTCTGTGGGAGAATTTACTTTTCTGCTGGTTTGTGCTGTGTGAGTGCAGTGATTTCTCCGGTCAGCGTGGGGAGGGGGTGGCTCAGGAGAAGGGTCCCCGTGGCCCCCGGGGAGCCGGGCATTGCCGTGCCGTGCCTTGGCTGCCCATCTCTGCGTGGCACGTGGGTAGCCGTGGCAGCTCTGGTGGAACCTGCCCAAGGGTTTTCTTGTCTTTTCTTTAAAGGTGTCTCCAAAGAGCGTTAGGTGCAGGCAGAGGGAAGGGGTTTGCACACCTGCCTGCAATTAAGTAGTTTGTTTTTATGCTCCTTAATCTTCTCTGACAGTCTCAAGGACAGTCTGCGTAACGTGGAGTCGCCATTAAGCCAATGGGCATGATGCTCATGAATGAAACCCTCCACACCCAGCCCTGTTTTCCCCCGTTTTCCATTTTCTTAGTGTCTCCCGTGCCCCTGCTCCCTCCCTCCCGTGGATCTGAGCCCGGGATCTCGACGCCGAGCCGTGCCCGGGGCTGGCAGGGGCCAGGAGCGGAGTGGGGAGGCGGGGGGGGGGGTGACGGCCACGGCTTGTGGGAAGGGCGGAGGAAGGAAGAAAATATCCTCAAGGAAAGGGGCCAGGGGAGAGAGAGCCAAGTTCCTAGAAAGAGGACCTTGCAAGGAATGTGCAGATGACATGAAAAAGTAATTAAAAGGAAAGCCCTAATGGGACGTTAGGGGGAGATGCAGCTGGAACTTGAATAAGCAAATGTAAAGAGGGAATTAAGTTTGTAAGCTTTCCTCTCAGGAGCCGAGGGGGAAGATGCGGCAGCAGCTCCTGCTGATGTGAATCAGCCCCGAGTCCGTCGCTGCGCAGCTCGAGCTCGGGAGTGCGCTCCGTTTTGTGTGTGATAGTCGTGGATCTTGGGAACTCGCGGGGAGGAGGGAGGGGGTGGCGTCTTGCAGAGGTGACGTGAAGGACACTGGATTCCAAAGCAAAGCATGTTGAGTTCAAAAACGAAGCGAAACCGTTGGTGTTGCAGTTTGCCTGGGGCAAATTGGTGGTTTGCTATAAGTAATATTAATTTAAGTGTACAATGCTTTAAATTATTTGGATAATTTAATCTATGTGGTTTTTAAAGAAATCATTTATCAGCCCCGATCGTGAGTTAAAATAAAATAAAACAAATGAAACTAACCCCTTCAATTAATATTAGCACTACTCTTTTACTCTGGAGAGTAATATACAGCAGAGACATTTATTTTTAGCTGTGAGGAATTTGCATGTGTGTTTCCAGATGTATTCTTAGACTTTGCACTGCTTAAAATTCAGCTGCCACAGTACGCACATCCGAATTTTCCTTTCCGTAGCGTTTTGTCTCTGCCACCGTGGATATAATTTTTTTCTTTTTTTTTTTTTTTTTTAAATTCTTCTTTCTCTCTTTTTCCCAGCAGAGGTGGCGGCGGGGGGGTGTGTGATGGTTAAGCAGCCGATGAGTCTCTGAGTTCCTCTGAACTTCCCTCCCCCTGCGAGGAGTGACCCATTTAGCCTGGGCCCATGGCTGGAGCTGGGGAGGTCGGTCGAGGTCGGGGCGCTGGTCCTGCCAGAAATCCCACAGACGCAGGAAGCCGGGAACTTGTGGAGGATGCGGGGTGAACAGGCAGCTATTTCAGCCTGTTCTTCTCTCTCTGGGCGCGTTCTGTTCTCCTGCTAAATCCCTGAGAGCGGCGCGGGCCGGACGCTGCGTGGCGGCTCTGCCTCCCTCCCTCCCTCCCTCCCTCCCTCCGTCCTGGGGGGTCCCGGGGAGGGGGCACGGAGCGGGCAGGGGCTGAGCACACGGCGGCAGCGCCGGGGCAGGATTCTCTGGGCTCCCGTACCCCGTCGGGTGGATCACTCAAGGCTTCTGCAGATGCAGACAAATGGCACCCCAGCTCCTCCTTCCCAGCCCCACCGGGGCCGTCTCCTTCCTTACGGCTTGTTTTCTGAAGAAAGGGCAGGGGTGGGAGGGGGGGTGGTGGAAGAGCTATGCAGATGTGTTAAACCCTCCAGCCCTTTTTAATTTCTCTAATTGCCATGTGGAAGAAAGGGAAGGAGGAAGAACGCTTCTCTTGGCTTGGATGTCCCAAAGTAAAATCCCAGCTGAGCAGCTTAAAATAGACGGTCAGCTGGTTGTGAGGGCTGGAACTAGCCCAGGGAGCGTGGCATCTGTCTCCCAGGAACGCTGCCTGGCCATCAGGCCGGATAAATTAGGCCTGGTACTGGTCTGCGGGTGTGGGAGAGACAGCCTGTACCGAGGACGGGGAGGTGCCCAGGACGTCAGCGGGGCTGGCTCGCGCCGTCCCCCGGCATCTGTCTGGGAACCGGTAATTCGCCCCTTGTGGCACCGCCACGGGTCTGACACACTGCTGTGGGGACGCTGCCACCACCTCCCCCCTCTGCCCCACGAGCCCCTGACTGGGAACCGACTTTTAATGGTGCATCTAATAACTGATCCAGCTTCAAAAGGGGGAGGGAAAGAAAAAAAATATTAAAATATTATGGCTATGATACAAGCGCAAGGACCAAGTCTGTATTTTCCCCTTCTGTGCCTTTCCTCCGCGCGCTGCCGCCTCCTCCCTCGGAGGCCGGGGGCTGGATCCAATGACAGCCCTGCTTCCCCTCGGATGCAGCACAAAACAGATTTTTCTAGTGGCTGAATTTAATCACTTAGATGCAGAACACTGATAGACTGAATCAATTTAATTCCTATTGCTCACGACTGGGAGGGGAGAGAAGGGAGGAGGAAGGTCATAACAATTTAGCAAGCAACAACTTGGCTTAAAAATGTACCCAATAGGTCAATCTTTAGGGTTTTTTGCTTTTGACCTGCCCGGGCCAAGAAATGTGGCAACCTTAGGATGGGAGAAACACCGCGCTCTGTGAGGTGGGGAGAGGTCTGAAATGCTGGGGCTGCTGTGGGGCTGTAGGATCACCCCCCGTCAGGAAACGAAGCTGATGTTTCCCCTTCTTTTTTTTTTCTTTTTTTTTCTTTTTTTTCTTTTTTTTGAGGGAGCTGCTGGAAAAGGCATCTTGTTGGGCTGGGAACATCTGGAATGGCGTGTGGTGTCCCAGCCTCTTGGTGTGTCTGCCTTGGAGCATCTCTGCCAAGGTACGGAGTGTGGAGCTGTGGGGTTCTCAGGTTGGTGCCACATCCCCTGGGGGGGGACTTCAGTCACCTGCTGTGGCACGGTTTTGCTCAAAGAATAGAAGGAATTGATTGGAAATGGAGCAGTCAGTAAGACTTCTTTCAAAATAAGGCCTGGCTTTTCCAAGGATCTGTTGCCATTGCAGCGTGCTTGCTTTGTAGGAAGCCCAAAGCTGGGGGTTTGTTGGCAGAAGTCTTGGAGTGCCTTTTCCAGGGGTGGTGGCTCTGCAGGGGTCTGTCCAGCCCCACGCCTGTGATATGGCCTTTTCTGTGCCTGCTGCTTTCGGGCACTATAGCAATTCGAGTGATTCCAGGAGAAGAAACTCCCATGAAGAAGAGGTCCCCAGGGCTCACCCGGGTAAGCTGATGATGTTGGATTTGTCTTTTACAAGCATCCAGTCCTCCCAAGAGAAGCCTTGGGTGCCCCAGCCTCAGTGCCAGCCCCGGGTGGCATTTCAGAAGGATATTTATCAGTTTCTCACACAGTTCTTACCCAGGTGGGTGTCACTTCTCGGCAGCGATGCTGTGCCACCCTTTGTCTCCCGCCCTGCCCCTGAGCTGGACTGGGCAAAGCAGCTCAGCCCAAATCCTCCGTCACCCGTGTTCTGAAGCGAGACACACAGTAGTACTGAAATAACGAAAGGAAACTTGGCCAGCTCGGCGGCAAACTTGGTAGCCTGCCACAGCCATCGGCCCATATGCACGATGGTAAATAAAAGCTGCAGTTGAATTTCTTTCAGGTTTTATATAATATTCGTTACAGTATGGAATGGAGGGGGGGAATCCTTCTTTCTATTAAAAAATAAATCTAAACCTCCTTTTTTTTTTTTTTTTTTTTTTTTCCCCAAAGTCTCTGTGCAGCAGAGCAGCGATGCTGTTGCAGAGGAGGGGGCTCTGGTGGGGGTGTCCTGCAGCCTCTGCGCTGCCGTGTCCCCCCAAACAGCTGGGTGCTGCCCAGCTCGGGTGGAAACCCGGCAGCTGCGGGCACAAGGACGCGGGGTTGGGTACCAAAGGCAAAGAAAACTCGATATCCCGACGGCGTTTGCCCGCTCTGCTCCCGCGGCCCCGGCTGAGCAAGGACGTGAAGGCCGGCAATGACAGCGGGAGGGGAGGGGGGGAAGCTCGGCCTCACTAAGTGATGGTCAACCTGAAAATAGACCGTCTATTTATAGCGGCTGGCAGCACGCTGCTGCCCCCCCGGCGAGAGGTGCAGCCTGTCTGCATCATGCCATCTACACACACACACACACACACACACAGAGGTTTGGTGGCAGAGGGGACGATGGTGTGTGCGTAAGCGCCGTCCTTTGCTGCGGGGAGGTGACAATCCGGTGTGTGACGCTGGGGGGGGGTCACTCCATCGCTCCTCTCCCAGCACCTTGTTCCTCCCCAGCAGGAGCTCTTCACCTTGTTCATGCGCCTCGCCGGCCCGTGTGGCTACCAGCATGACCCTCCCACCGGCCCTGGGGCCAGCACGAGCCCCCCGCAGTGCCCCAGTGGGCACGGAGCAGAGCCCCGGGGACCTGGGCAGGGAGCGCGGCAGCGCTATCGAGGGCAGTTTGGGTGTCATTTTCCTTTATTGCCTGTGCCAGGCCGATGCGAGGGTGGCCTCGTGCTCGACGGCAGGGAAGGAGGTGGCATGTGAACACCCCTTTAATTGCCACATGGTGATCCCGGGCGAGTCTTCCAGTTTAGGGACGGAGGCGACACCAGGGACCAGCATCAGTTCAGTCACGGTTACCAACCCTGGGAGAGGAGGTGGAGCAGGAGAAAGGAAGAAAAGGGAGGAGTTTGTTACCTGGATATTTATAATCGCCCTAATTCCAGGACCTATCAGGCCCAATAACTGGTACTTCTATAACAGAAATAATTAGCAGAACAGAATAAGCTTTGGATGGGTGGCATTTTGGTCATAAAAGTTAGTACCCATGAGAACAAAAGTGTTTCTTAGGGAGGATTCATAGAATCATTCAGGTTGGAAAAGACCCTTGGGATCGTCGAGTCCAACCTTCAACCCCACTCTACCAAGTTCTCCCCTACACCACACCCCCCCCTCTTTCTGTGAAGGATTTTTTCCTAATGTCCAGTCTCAACCTACCCCGTTGCACTTGAAGCCATTCCCTCGTGTTCTAAAATAACCATTCCCTCTTGTTCTTTGAATAGAGAGGATGCCCCAGTGCCTGGGTAGAGCTTGAGTTGTCCTGTTTCACAGGGAGCTCCCATGGCTTTGATGGGACGGTGTGTTCGGACCCGTGTGTCACAGATACGGGTTTCCTTGCAGAGCGGTAGCGCTCGAGCCTTTCCAGCCAGTGTTGACTCTCTGCCTGATGTATTTGCACCTAGAGGACCCTTTAACTAAATTAGACATGAAGTTTCAGCAGCATTTTGTGAGGGAGCTTTTTTCACTTGAAATGAAACCAACTGGTTTTATTCCAAAGAGCATATTGAGGGGAGATTAATGTCTTTCCCTACACAATTCACCACAATTCACATACGGGCAGTTGTGGGGTTTGTGTTTGGTTTGGGGTTTTTTTTTGTGGTGTTTTTTTTTTAAATGAAAGAGTGATTTTATATTAATGTTTTCAACTTTGTTCTGCCAGTTCAGGTCTGAAAGTTGGGGCTGCTGTTTCACTCACTAGTATACACTTACGGGTAGGATTTCTGCTTTAGTTTTCAGTCTCTTGAGCTTTTGTCATTTTTTATCACAACCGTACGTGTTATCTAAACACTTTTTTATTTAATCAGTTATTCTTTTAAGTGGGCTTAATTATATAAAGATTATCAAGTATAAGAGACATCTATAATTAGAAGGGGGGGACTGGTACTATTAGACAGTGTTTTAGTGAAGAAAATTATAGTGTTCATAAAGTGTTTGGAGAATGGAGGCAGCATATATTAACTTTCAACAAGTTGTATGTAATCCTAAGGGCGGGTTGACTCCTGGATGAGTTTGGGCTGCTCCAGTATTTCTTCCACAAGCTTCGTCCTCTGTTCTCTTCCTCCTTCCCTTCCTCTGCCTTTAGGATGCCAGCTCTGATTTGGGGTTCTCTTCTATGGAAATAGCGAACAAAAGCAAAATTGCTTTTCACTTTTCCTTGAAAGCGGGAATTACTTGCGTGGCAAACATTAATTGTGGATTTTTTATCGGTTGGGCTTTAAAACCCTGTGAAGATGTTTGACTTTGGCTGTTCCGCTGCCTCGTGCTCTCCTGCTCCTCTGGCTGGTGGCCCGTGGCTGGTGGGGGACGTGCCGTCACCCAGGTGGACGTGCCCTTGGGACAGCCCAGGTGATTTCCCAGGTTTGGCAGTGGGATGAACACAAGGTGGTTTGAAGCCTCCCGGGCTCTTTCCAGGCTGAGCTCTGGGCCAGCTCACTTGAAAAGAAAATGTCACCACTGGTCTTTTTTTCACTAGCATCCTCCCGTCGACAGTGTGCACGTGCGAAAGCACGACTAAACACGCCACGCCATTGGGGTAGTCCGTATGCAGGTGGGTAATTTATGGGCAACAATTACTCCGCGCATCGTTTGTGAGCTGAAACGAGGGGGAGAAGACGGTGTGCGCCACGGCTTGGCAGCTCGCCTGCAGTACCTGCATTGTGAGAATTTCTGCTCCCTCCATCTCCCCCCCTTCCCCACTGAAATGACACGACACCGGGGGGGGGACACACCATTGATTTCTGCTCTCCACGTTGGTAATGAAAAATTCCTTGTTGGCTCCTCGTTCTCTAAATCCTTTGAGACAGCGGCAGCAGTTCAGATACTTCGGGAGCAAACATGCCAGCCTGGGTGATGTACGACTTTGGGAACTTTCAGGGGACAAAAGGGTAGGCTTTTGTTGGCCGTAAAACCGAGAGAGGCTCTTATCCATGTAATTATTACATTTTCTGTAGGCGGTTTGCTGAACGTACTTTGGTAACTCAGGACACGGTTTCCATCTCAGCATATGAGATTTATCATGTTTCTTAATGCTTAATAATTTTATTTTGAAGTTTAGGTCCGGCTTGATAAGAGCCATGAGTCTTGATGATGCTAAATAAAGCCTTCTCGTGCGTTCCCTGGGACTCCAAACGCAGTCCTCATTCTCTTCTCTGCTGCCTATCTCCTTGCCAAGTTAAAGCCATTAATTTTGAGAGAAGTGAAGTATTAGTTTAGATCACCTTGGAATGCTCTGTTGCCACATTTTATGTTCCTGGACAGCACGGTAGTGGAACGCTCTCCGTTTATGAAGTGCAAGGTACAGATGGCAACTCATTAAAACTTTAGTGATAATCACCCTTCCTATGGAATCACCACTTAAATCTGGTTAAGTGGAGGAGGAGGAGTGTCACAGAAACACGCTGCTTCTGGGTGATTTAAAAGCATATGGGATGGAGTGTTTTATGTGTGCCCCCTTGTCAGGAGTCCTCAGAGCAGATTGCCAGAATTGTTGAGCAGTTACTTTAATGGAGGTACAGGAGCTTTTCCTCTTGATCCCTTTGACAGTTAAGCTGTCGTCTTCAAGTGCGTTTTTAAAAAAAACACCCTCTTTTAAATACAGCATTTTTTGCAGAATAAATGGAGGCAGGAACAAGTATGCGAGGCAGCTGGGAAGGAGCTTTTTGGTCATTTCAAGGTTGGGAAGCGTTCTTTGGGGAGTAATGCATCATCGTTAGATGGCCTCAAAGAAAAAAATGGTACTTGCTTGTTTGTCCTCACTTGCGCAGATGGTAAGAGGGATGGTCCCAAGGGCTCACTGAGAGCTTGGAAATGCCTGGGAGGTAGGAAAAATATTTGGATTCAGGACTCAGCACTGTTGCAGATTTTCTTTGGGACTTTAAGTGAGTCGCTTATTTCTTCTCTGCCTCGGTTTCCCACCTGTAAAATGTGGCTGAAGTCTCATTGCCTTTCTCGTAGCGAAGTATCGGAGGTACGTGCATTACAGATGATGAAGTATTTAGGTATGAGCAGGATTGAATATCGACTATGGGAAGGCAGGGTCTTGGGATGTATTTTGAGACAGGGAGACAGCGAGTGTGACTGGTGAAGCCCCAATTCCCAGAGGTGGGGAGTGATGTCTCTCCTCTTCCAGAGAGCTGCATTCAGGCCAGTGCAGAGGGTACCGAGTAGCATCCTGAACGTGCCAATGAATTCCAGCTTAGAGGGGTCTGAAAAGCTTGCCAAATTTGTTAAAAATGCCACTGTTTTCTTGTAAAACACTGTGTTTAAATGGATCTCCAGGGTTTGGGATTTGTGAGCCTGGAATAGGCATTCAGGATCCCTAGGCAATGGCATCCCAAGCCTTTTTCTGGATAGTTTTGTTATTTTCTTTCCTTTCTGTCACCTGAGCATCCTTTGTGCAGCGTGTTTGCTGAGGAGAGGGCTTTTCATCTCATGCTTACACCGCTTTGAGTGGGCGGAGGGGGGTGAGCGATGCTTCCTGGCTCTCCCTGTTCTTTCCTGCCCTCTCTTTAACAAGGGCGAGTGTCCGTGAGGGTGACTCGGGCCCAGGGGAGCGGGGCTGGGAGATGTCCATGTCCCATTGCTCCGTGCTCTCACGTCACAGCACATGGAGCAGTTTGGCCAGCCTTGGAGCAGACCCTCGAGTTATCCCTGAGACATTCAAGGGGAGGCTCGACGAGGCCCTGGGCAACCTGGTCTAGTTGGAGGTGTCCCTGTGACTACAGGGGGGTTGGACTAGATGACCTTTGAAAGGTCCCTTCTGGCCCAGATGATTCTATCCTATTTCTATTCTATTTCTATTCTATTCTATTCTGTTCTGTTCTAATAACCCCAACGATCTGCCTTGCCTGGGTAATACCCCACACCCTGCCTGGGTGATGCAGGTGCGTGAAGGACATGGACCTTTTTTCCCCCTGTTCCAAGGACTCGTGCTGGATTGTCCCCGTGTCCCCTGACTGCACAGCTCCGCAGAGCTGTTTTTTCAGGGATGTCCCTGGAGGGCAGCCAGCGGCCGGGCTGTGTCCCCGCTCCTGCTGTTGGCTGCAGGTTTGCTGGCGTGCGTGGGGACGAGCCACCAGCCAGAGTTTGGCTACTCTTCCCTCTGAGTCTCATCTGTCTGCCCCTCCTAAAGCAAACAGAAAAGCTTTCCTGCTTGTTGGTGCTGCAGAGCCAAGAGCTCCGTTCCAGTCTGCTCCCTGCTTTGTTCTGGCTGCCGTGGTCAGACCGGTGCCCGGTGGCCACGCTAGCCAAGAGCTTAGATTTGGGTGCCAGGTGAGTGGTGGCTGCTTGGGAGGAAAGAAAGAAATGCAATGTTTTTAACAGCATCCTACCCTCGATCCGTTTTTATGTGGGAAAAACCATGATGCAGGGCGCGACACAGTGAGATCTCTTAAATACGGACCTTCCTCCTCATTATAGCTATATTTGGAATGATAATTGTCTGTTTAGTGCACTTAAACGAATCCCTGAGTCTGTCCTTGCATCAAGCAGTCTGATTGCGGCTCAGCCTCCGCCTTGGACGCCGCTGTCACTCAGCCGGTTGCCGGAGACTGGATTTTAAGTGCCTTTAGGTGCTTTTTGCTTATCTTGTAGCTTGCGTTTTTTTGCCTCATCCGTCAGCAGTCAGAGCGCCGCCGCCACCCCAGCCCCTTCTGTGACAGCACCGACGTGACAGGGACAGCAGAGGTGACCGGGGCCGGTACCGCGGCTGTAACGCACCCGGGGCTTGGAGAGGAGCTTTGCCCCTGTCCTCACCTGGGCATCCTGGGCTGCATCCAAAGAAGTGTTGCCAGCAGGTCCAGAGAAGGGATTCTGCCACTT
>JAOQGH010000006.1:4423494-4434989 GCA_025769975.1 Gallinago jamesoni
AGGCCCTGGGCAACCTGGTCTAGTTGGGGGTGTCCCTGTGACTGCGGGGAGGTCAGACTAGATGGCCTTTGGAGGTCCCTTCTGAACCAGATGATTCTGTGATTCACCTCTCTCCGGCCGCTGTAGCAGGACGTGGAGCTCTTGGGCTGGCCGTGGTGCGCGATGGAGGTGCACGGTGGAGGTGCTCCCCTTTGCTTCTCTGGGAGCAGCCTCATTTGCTGTGAGTTTAAAATTAAGCCCATCTGCTTTGGGTTTTACAGCTTCATTTTCAAAAGCAGATGAATGACTTGTTCTCTCTTCTCCTCTTCAACAGCCACTTGAGCTGTGAGGACACTGAGTACCTATTTACTGGTGACCGTGGAGTCTGTGGCAGCTTCTGGGCAGCACCGTGTGTCTCCGCAGGAGAGTTTCGGTCTCGGGGCAGTGTTCCGGGGGATGTGAAGGTCCACACAGATAGCTTGGTCTTTACCCAAGGCTTTTTACCAGCACGTGGTGTGGTCTCACTGGGGTCACGCCTGATGGTCTCCAAAGCTTTGAGTTCGCAGTTCAATGAGGTTGGGTTTGCTGGGCCTGGTTCTCCTGCCTCGGGGCTGTACGTGTGCTGCGGCGGCTCTCCTCGCCTGGGGGGTTTTAAGTGTGGTCTCAGTGTCTCCGAGAGGAATCCCTCCCTCCTGCAATGGCAATCCATCAGCTCAGCCTGTGCAGAAGCAGCAACGTTGCTCCACTTGGTTGGTTCCTGGAAAATGGTTAACGTTTCCAGGCCGGTGACCGTCCTGTGGTGGTGAAGGCTAAAAAAGGGGAAGAGCCGCTCCATGGCCAGCTGGTTTCCATGCCAGGGAAGGAGAGGAACCTCCATCAGAAGTCAAGGAATGGGTCACCGATCCAGGTGGCAGCTCGTGTTTCGTTTTAGGGGAATGGTAGGAGCTGGAGATTTCTCTCAATGGTCACAGACTTGCACCCAAAGGAGTCATGGGTTGAGCAGAGAGGGAGTAACTGAGGTCCCTTTGCCAGAACCCAGATAGACAAAGAGATTGTACTGGAGGAGAGAGTGGCCAAGAGTGATCAGAAGATAAAGTAGCCAGTATTTTTGGGGAAGTGCTTGAAAATCTGACCAATTCTGTTTCAAGGAATAATGTCTTCTGACTGTAGCTTCACCTCAGCTCCCCTCTGCCCCCCCCCCCCCCATACCTCACACAACGACCAGCACCCTAAAATTCAAACATACATCATGTCTCTAAGTTCTGGAGGGACCCCAGCCCCGTCAGTAGCACGGATGGGTGGGTGCTCAGCATCATCGGAACTGCGTGTGATCCAAACTGAGCTTCTGGTGGGGACACGGTGGGGACCTGCTGGCCTTCATCCGTTGTCTGAGAGGATCTCGGAGGTGCAGAGGAGACCCCTGCCCTTGCCTGGGGAGCGGTGGCCCCCCCTGCCCACCCCCAGCAGGTCCCGGCTGGCGGAGGAGCTGAGGCTGTGATTTGTGGGGGGCCTTGAAGGCTCCCCCCTTCCTGCGGTGGCTGGGAGAAACCCAGGGAAAGCAGATAAACGCAGGGTGTTTGTGCGCAGGAGAGTGAAGAATAGAAGAATCCTCCCTCCTGGGAGGGGATGTCATCTTTTAAACGAGGCACGTCTTAAAAAAAAAAAGATACAATAAAATTTGGGTGCATTTGTTCCAGTATAAACACACGTGCTCGGCGGCGGCAGATGTGGAGGCTGCGCGGGTGCAGCTGGGGCAGCGCGAGGGGCTGAGCGCTCGGGTCTGCTTTATCACCACACAAACACGCACCCACCCCCAAAAAACACACACACAAAAAAAAAACAAAAAAGAAAAGAACATCTGCTAATGCATAGCTTAAGAAACGAAAGCTGCAAAAGGCAAACCCGCTGGCTTCTCTGCGGCTGAACCCGGGGAGAAGTTCACCAAAGGGGGGTCGGGCTCCTGGTCGCACCCCGACGTGTGTTCGTGGCCGTGTTTGGGGTGAGAGGTGGTTATAAATTGTCTGTAGCAATAGCAAGCGCATATTAATTTTTAATAGAAATCTGTTGCAGCTCGTGATGCTGAAATATGGTGTCTCTGTTGACAATTGCTATTTTTGGGGGAAACAAACCCTAAGGCCTTTGCGGCGCTTCTGTGTGTTTATAAACACTGCTGCCTGCAAGAGGGAAATGTGGTTTCCAGCCTCTCCGAGCAGTAAGTCATTTTTCTCTCTGATTTAATGGAAAACTTCGAAGTCGATTGTTTGCACTACTGATTGCAGCAGTTGCCTATTAAGTTCCCTTTTGTTCTTCTCATCTCTTAAATGCATTTCACTACAGCGTGCACAGATTTGGGGGGGGGGGGGGGGGGAGTAATTTCAACAGAGACACCCCCCCCAGCTTTTTGTGTGCTTGCTCCAGGGAAAGTTTTGCTGGGAAATAATGGTCTCGGAATGAATACAGGAATGTGCAGAAGGAAGTCCAATTTAGCTGGAGTTGGTTTGTGCCTGTTTCCAGCAGAGGAGTTTATTTTCGGGGCGGTGTGGCCCGTGCTGGAAGGGGGCCGCGGTGGGAGGATGCTCCGGCCGGGCTGGTGGCTCCAGTGCTCTGGTGGCTCTGGTGGCTCCAGTGCTCTCTGCCCCAGCACTACCCTGTGTAATACTGTGAATTGCTCCAGGATTTGTCACTTTGAAGCTCTTGGTGGGAGGCTTCTGGGGTTCATGTGGCTTATTTGTGGATGGCAGGAAAATTCCATGAAATCGGAGAGCTTTGTGCCGGGTGCTGGGCATTGCTCGGTGCTCCTGTTCGGTCTCGGGCACCTGTAGCTGCTGTTTGAGTCATCTCCTGCATTTCTAGCCTCTTTCTCGGTGGTCTTCACAGACCAAAAAGCATTTTTACCTCTCCCAGGAGTGTGAAGAATCATAATGGCTGTTGCTGTGGGCCTGAGGGTGTATTTCTCATCATTTTTCTGGGTACAGTCATTTATCCCGGGGGCTGAGGTGTGCTGGTGGGGAGGTTCTGTGGGTGCTGCTGTTGGAGGAGGATGGGGTGGTGTCCTCTCAGCCACTGCAAATGTATTGACCGAAACCTGGTAGTGAAATAGATCTTTTCTTGGATCAAACAACTTTTATTTGGCTTGGTACCCAGCACCCTTGGCGGGGCTGGGAGTGCTGGAGTGGTGAGGGTGAGGGTGGTAGGACACCGTGGGGAAGGGAACCCTTTGCCCGGCTCAGCACAAGGTGGGATGGACAGTTAAAGGTGGCTTCTTAAAATCCAGAAGGTGGCTTCTTAAAATCCAGACTCCTCCATAAGATGTCAGCCCTCGGTGCATGGAACAAAAGGGAAAATGCCTATAAAAATCTTAATGAGCTCCGGTGAACATTGGTGGTGGGAGTTAAACCGGCCAGCAGAGCCTGGGCTCCTCGCCTGGGTGGCCAGGGCTGGGTTGAGGTGGTGTCCATCAAGGGTTCTCATGGCACTGCTCGATTGTCCCCAGGCAGCCACGGTGAGTGGACACCCAGCACGTGATTCATGCATTTGGTAATTCCCTGGTCTTTTGCCCCACCCTCTTCTAGCTTTTACTTTTGTTTCAGAGATTTGGTCCCTTTGCCTGGAGGTGAGAATTCCTCTTAGTTGTTTTTCTATGAATTGTTTTCTCCCTCTTCCTGAGAGTCACTCCAGAGCCTGCTGGCGACCGGTACCTCCGGAGAACTGCTGGCTCTTCACCAGGCACTTCAGTCACCGCAGCAGTTGTTGCAGGGGGTTCTTTGGTTTCTGCTGGGTCACCTTCACAGCCCTGGCTTGTTTTTATCCTGACAAAATTCTGTGAGACTCTCCTCCAGCACCGGGCGCAGACACCCATAGCCGGGATGCTGCTGCCTTTCCTGGTGGAAGAGTTCGGATCTGGGTACCGTTTCTGACTCCTCGTTTCTGCCCCAGCTTTGTCAGAGAGGAGGGACAGCACGTGAACGTGGAATTTTTCATAGTGTGGGTGAAGGTGAAGTCTCCAAGCACCCTATACGCCCGTAGCCGTGGCTGTCATTTATTAGACCATCAAGAGGGTTTGTTTTCCCAAATAACCTTCTGGATTATTCTGTGCAATTAACTCGTGAACTCATTTAAAATGGTATCGGGGCAGGGAGGAGGAGAGGAACCGTCGTGGAGCTGAGTAAAACGAGTTTTGCATCACTTTCCCCCACCGACCGCAAGGTCGTCTCCAGCAGCTGTTCAGGCGTAATTAGCCAACCCAGACTTCATGGCTTGAACAATTGAAAAATTACAAGGGTCAATGACTCGGTGTCTTAAATTTTAATAAGTACATAAAAACAAAGTGCTGAGTTATTAAAAATTAATCCCGCTAAGTGGTTGTTTAGGCTTTTTGGAGATGGAAAGCCCGAGCGTGTCCATTTGTCCAGTGGGGCTGGAGAAGGGTGCGTGGTTATCTCCCCGGCAGCAGTTTAATGGGAATATTAAGTTTGATTATTAATTTAATCAAGGTCATATTTTGTTTATGCAGAAGTGGAATGAACTGTGGCCCTCGGTAATCCTTTCTCTCCTCGCTAGCTCAGCCTTTGTAATTCCTGTAAGCTGCTCACAGGAGCAGAGTTGGGATATTCACACAGCCAAGTGGATATTGTGCACGTGTTGATTATAGCGCGCGGCTCTGCCTCCTCCTAAGTACCGGGATGTTCTGTTAACACGGAAGGTAAATCTGGCAACATTAACATTGTAAGCCTAATTTCATTTTTTTCCTCCCCCCCCCCCTCTTTCGGGGCTTTGCATCCCAGTTATAAAACTTGGTTGAGAGCTTAAAGCCCGGGCAGAGTGTGTGCTTTCTTCTCTCCATGCATTCTTCAAAAAGCATTCAGCCGTGGCGTTTATGCAAGAACAAATTTGGGAACTTCTGGCTGCTCTGATTTTCCAGCTTTGTGCCTGTGTGCTCTTCTGTGAAGCCGTGAGAACTGGCTCCAAAGGAAGGCGAACCCCTTCTCTGACCCACCTGGCATTGTTTTCGGAGGCAATTAAACATGAACGGCATGCAAAACAGGGAGGATAGGTTGAGCCCAGGGGTGGGTTTTGGAATGAGACATTTATTTCCTTGTGTGCAGGAATTCATAAAGGAATCCAATAAGAATACTTGCTTTTATTTAAACATAAAAGATGCGTGCTATCGGGTTGCCCCAGGGGGAGATGGAAGAATCATGAGGTCCATCAGACATATCATCTGAATTTGGAGATAGCTGGAGATAGGATATTAGATCTTTTTCCTCCATCCTGAGCAACAGGCCTTTGAGTTAGCCAAGGTCGTTCCTGACCGGCTTTCCAGCCTGCGTAATGTCACTTTTTTTATATAGCAGTTCTTAAACTTTCCTAAACAATAGCTCCAGTGAAAACTTTGGGCACCTTTTGGCCAAGTTCCCCCCCCCAGGAGGAGGAGAGAGCTGGGGAGAGGGATGTCCCGTGGCTGGAGCTGAGCGTCACGGTTCCGCTCTGCTCCCTTCAGCGTGACCTTGAGCCGCTGCAATCCCCAGCCAGGAACATTGAGATTAAACTGACGCTGATTTTCGTTCTCTGTGATTCACTGGGCTGTAGTTTATGGCTGTGACTCGCAGCTGAGTGGGCTCACGAGCCATGTGAGCCTGCTGGCACCCAAAGGTGGGGGGACAGCAGGCTGAGGAGGCTGCTCCGAGGAGCCTCCCCTGGGTCAGAGCTTCATCCTCTGCCAAATGTGTCCCACTGCACGGCAGGGTCACGGTCACGGTCACAAGTGCTGAGAGGTTTCAGGGTCCCCGAGGGCTCTGTGTTGGGGGGGGTTGATAAATAAGGCGTAGAACCCCCAGGCATCGTGATGCCTCCCAGCACCAGGAGCCTGCAGAGAAAAAAACATCTCTGCTTTTGAGGGATACAGGGTGACAGAGGGGATGAGAGGGGGGTGTCTCTCCAGACCTCTTTCTCCACACCGAGAAACCTCTTTCTCCACACCGAGAACCACAGGGAAACTGTGGGTTTTTATCCCCGAACTGTTAGTAAGGAGCAGAGTAGGAGGAGGATGCTGAGGGGTGACCACGTCCCTCTGGACCGTGGCTCCGTGGACCATCACCTCCCCCCCAGCATCCCTGCTCCCCGCAGCCGCCGGCGCTGAGCCGCCTTCCACCGTCTCTGCTTTTGGAAGCAGCGAGGTGAAAGAATAGCAAGAGCCTTATTAAGATGTTTTTAGATAACGTTTGCTCAGCTGCGAGCCGGCAAAAGATTTTTTTCAGAGTCTATTGGGCAGCCAGTGCTATTGAATCGTAAGGTTGATTTGAAAAATTGGCACCTAATGGTTTACAACTGGAATAAATTTCCGGAAATTGGACCGCGGAGAGAAACTTCTTTCTGTGCGTGGGGGGGGGGTGAGCCCGCGCCCCCGCCAGGGGCTGCTTCTCCCTTCAATCACCGCCCGGGATTTTTCCCTTCTAATTAGGGATCGGGAGGAGTTCAGATCAGCTTCTATTCATCCCTCTGTTTTGACAAAGCCGTTTGATGGGGAGAGGGCTGCTGGGGGGGGGAGACTCTCCTCCTGGCTGGAGTCTCTTTCTCCCCTCCCCTCCTCCTGCCGCCTTTTGTAAAGGCCAAAGCCTGAGAATTCCTGAAAAATTAATGGGGCCTCAATAGGTGCTTTGCATCCGCCGCTCCCCCCCTCTCCCGCACCCACCGCGGGTCACCGCTGAAAAGTTTGCAGCATAATAGCTGCACAGCAGCTGCTCTTTTGTATGGAAATATGACCTAAAGCGGGGTGGGGACCCCCCCGGCCACCCTCACCCCGCAGACCCTGCAGACCGACGGGCTTGGGGTCTCGGAGACACCCCGCTGAGATGCCGCAAATGTCACGGGCAGCCGGATCCCCGTCCCGCTCTGTGGGTGCCACCGTCTCCTCCAGCACCATGCGTAATCACCGCGCTGCTAAATAATTTAAAGAGGAAAAAAAATCCTGCCTCGGAGGAGTTGGGGGTAAGGGGAAAGGTCTCTGCCTTCAGAAAACATGAAGTCTCTTCGTTTTTAGTGTTTGAAATATTCAGAAGCATCCTGGAGGGCTCTGAACTCATAAGTGTCTGCCTTTTTTCCATTACAGAGAAGTCCTGCGTGGTTTTCATTACTGTTATTATTGTGCCATTTCCAGTTACCCGGCGCTTGTTTTCCAGCCCGGCTTTGAAATGGGAGGTGCTGGGCACCTGGCTCTGTAAAGCCTCCTCTGCTGGCTCCTGGGGCTTCTGGCTGTCCCCCTCCCACCAGGACAGGCCCTCTGGGTCGAGAGTGCTTGAGTTAAACCTCTCTCTTCTCCTTTCCTTGAAAACTTAAAAAGTTTCCGGTTTGCTGTAATATTCTCTTGTTTTATCCAGAAGCAAAGCCCAGCCCCGATTGCTGAGCCGTGTTTAGCGCCCTGTGCCTCGCACGTCGGCGGTGGGACACGCTGGGCTGTGGTCCTGCCTCTCCTGGGCTTCCCAGCTCTTCACCTTCTGGATTCCCAGCCAAGGTCAAAGGCCTGCCTTTTTCCCTAAGTAGGTTGGGCTTGTTTTTCCTCCCTTTGTTAATGTAGTGGCCCCCCAAAGGAAAAAAGCAGAATAAAGTGAGAAGTCTTCTCAATTTGGCAGTGTGTAAAGGCTTTTTAAAGCTAAACAAGAAAACCAATTATTTTTCTAACTGCTTTACTCCTTCAAATCTTTCACTGTAATGGAGATTTAGAATCCATCACTGTTTAGCTATTATTTCTGTGTAAACAGAGTCATGCCCTATTGCACCAAGCAAACAGTCAATTTTTTCCATTATACTTAGCTGCAAATAACACGGGTACAGAATAGATGACCCGTTCTGGAGCATATTTCTCTCCACGCGGCGCTCTGCGTGCCCGTGTCCCCAGGGGAGGGTACGGAGGGGTTAAGGCATGGCCCGGCCGTGCTCCTCCTCGCGGTGCCATGGCTCCTGCCCATGGGAGGGGGCTGCAGGGAGGGCGAGGGTGGTCCCCCGGAGTGCTGCTGTCCTGGAGCTGGGTGGCAGGTCCTCCACGACCACGTAGGGCTGCTCCTGCTGCCTCTGCTCAGGCAGGTCTGATGCCTTTTATGCCTTTATGGAATCACAGGGTGGTTTAGGTTGGAAGAGACCTTGAAGATCATCTAGTCCCACCCCCTGCCCTGGCCAGGGACACCTCCTGCTAGACCAGGTTGCTCCAAGCCCCATCCAACCTGACCTTCTGTGTAGGCAAAGTTGGGGGGTTAATAGTGGTGCAATAATTGAACCCACACCCTGAGCCCCGAGGATGGTTTGTAGTGAAGAGCTGGATGTCCATGGGGAGCCATCAGCATGGCTGGTTGTCTTCTGCAGCAGGTGGGAGCTGCCATGGGCAGGGGCTGCTGCCCGCACCCTCCTGGCTGGCCCAGGGTCAGGACCATTGCCTGGAGGTGATGGAGACGGGGGAGTGGGTGCTCCGGGTGCAGGCGGGGGGAGCAGCTAGGGCTGGGGAAGGTTGTTTCTCATTCTCATGAGAGTTGGCTGCGTCTGACTTTTATTTAAATGCAGGAGACTCTCGCAGGCGATGTGTGTTGTGTGAAAGTTTAGCGTGCAAATATGTAGCCAGCAGCTGTTTTTTAAAATTAAACAGACACTTGAGGTTAAAAAATTCCACAAGTTCAATGTTCACTTCCTTCTGCGCTATTAAGTTTGGATTACATCCAAAAACTTCGTAATTTTATTTTATGTCATTGAGTTTGTTTACATTTTGCATTTCATTCACATTTCACTGTTGGATTTTGCTTTCTGGCATCACTACTTGGGGAGTGGTGTTGGCATTGCAGGTTTTCAAAGCAGGGGGGGTCCACGTCCAGAAACTTACTTTTATTTTATGAATATTTAACTTTTAAGGTAGATTCAGTGCTGGGCAGCTGGGGTGGTGGTGGTCGCGGTGGGCAGCTGGCAGGGTACCGGTGCAGCCGGCGCTGGTGGCCGGGAGCTGCAGGGCATCCTCGTTGCAGAGGAGGATCCAACTATCTGGCAGGAGCAGTGAGAAATGACAGTGAAGACTGAAATATTAAAGTGTGATAAATTAATGGAATAAAACACTGTAAGGGACTCATTAAAAATAATAGTTTTAGGAGGAGGATGTGAGGAGGATTGGAGTATGAAGGAGAAACGGCTCCGCTGAATTCCCAGGTGTTCCTGGTAAAGAAAGGGAAGTGCTGGTGCCTTTATACAAGGCTCACCTTGATCACTCCTCATTAAAAGCAACGAATCCTGGCTGGGAGGTTCCAGCAAAGGGGCCAGTGAGGTGATTGAGGGAAAGGAGAGCTGTTTGGTCCAGCAAAAGAGAGGGGTGATGCCTCTCCCTCGGTGTCCCGGGGGTTAAGCACCAGACGAGGATTTTTTGACGGAGGAGCAGAGTCAACAGGAGAACCAAAGGAAGTAAGATTAATAGATTTAGCCCGGAGGTTGAAATTTAAGTTTCAAACTCTGGGTAAGTGAAAGCAATAGCATATTCTGTTGCTTAAGACAGTGAAAGACTGTAAGATACAGGCTGTCCCTTCCAGTGCTGACTTCCTGTGACTTTCACACTTAGATTTCATTTCTCTTTTATAGTGTTTGACTAAGAAAGGACTCCTTTTTTTTCTTTTCTTCTTTTAAAAATATTTTATATGTAGCCTGTTCCCAATTGAGGCTTTTATTTGAGAAACAAATGCTTCTGGTTAGCTTCTGTGTGGAATTCATCCAGCTTTAAACCATTGCCACGAGCAAAATACATTGACAGCAAAAAAAAAAACAAAAGCAAACATTTCCTGAGATGGGGCACTTTTGTCTGTGGGCTGGTGGGAATTGTTTTCTTTAACAGAAAATAATATCTGTGTGTTTATATATATGTTTATATATATATGTATGTAATAAATGCATGTGTACACACACACACGTAGACATTCCAAAGCACCCTCTGGGCTTGCCCTGAGCCGGGGGCTCCGAGCCCAGATGATGGTGCAGGCACAGAGCGGGGCCGTGGGGCTGTGGATGTGGCCGTGGGGCCATGGAATCACAGAATGGTTTGGGTTGGAAGGGACCTTAAAGATCATCCAGTTCCAACCCCCCTGCCATGGGCAGGGACACCTCCCACCAGACCAGGTTGCTCCAAGCCCCATCCAGCCTGGACTTGAACCCCTCCAGGGATGGGGCAGCCACAGCTTCTCTGGCCAAGCCGTGGCTGTGGGGCCATTGCTGTGGCCATGGGGCTGTGGATGGGGCTGTAGGGACCACGTGTGCAGGGTCCTGGCGTGGGGAGGTTGCGTGAAGCCCCTCTGGCTGCAGGAACTTTGGGAAGGACCTTGGTTTGGAAATGGGACAACACTTTTTTTGGCAGCTGTGGTTTGCAGTGGTGGAAGGGGAGATGCCCTTCTCTCTGGGAGCCAGCCCTGAGCTGTGGTGGCTGCGTGGGGACCCTGCTGGTCCCGTGTCTGTCGGTGCTGGTGGGGTTTGATGGGGGAAGTGGCAGAGCCCATGGGCTCCGAGGGACCGAGCTGTTCGGGGAAGTGGTTTTTTGTTGTGTTTTCTGTTGTGTTTTTTGGTGATGCAGGCTGGTGGGTGGGGGTTGGTTGGTTTGTTTCTTCCACTGTCTGAGCTCAGGGGAGCACAGATCAAACTGGAATCTCGTGGGTGGTTGTGTCCTTCTCCTGCGAGCCTGTTTTCCTCTATTTTTTTATTTCCCTCCCTTTTGGGCATGGGAAGAGCTCGCTCCAGTTTCCCCTTCACGCTCCTCCCTCAGCATAACCCTGCGGTGCCTGCAGTCACTGCTGCTAAACAGCATCTTGTACCAGAGAAGGGGGAAGAGCTGAAGAAGTCCTTTTATAATCCACCAGATGTTGGTTTTCTGCCCTTTCTGATCTTGAGCAAAGCAGGTGCTGCAGGGGAGGGGACCAGCAAGAGTCTGTCCCTTCACAGCCCCCCGTGACATTCCAAGAGAGGGGCTGCTGCCTCCCAACCCCGGGCTGGGGTGTCCCGAGGGGTGGTGAGAAGCAGGGGAAGGTGGAGGAGCATCTCTCCTGGTTTGTGAACCACAGATCTACTAAAGGCTCCACACTGGACAGCTTGTTTCTGCTCCTTTTCTCCTCCCTTCCCTCGTGTTTTTTTTTTTTTAATTCCAGAACAACATATTGAGGGGTTTGATTTGTTTTTGTTCTTGCTTTTGTTTTCCCAAAGCCGTGAATGTGTTTTAGACAAACATAATGAAACAATTAAAAAAAATAAAATAAAAGGAATGGAAATCACAGAATAGAATCATAGAATTGTTAGAGTTGGAAGGGACCTTAAAGATCATCGAGTTCCAACCCCCCTGCCCTGGACAGAGACACCTCCCACCAGAGCAGGTTGCCCAAAGCCCCATCCAGCCTGGCCTTGAACCCCTCCAGGGATGGAGCATCCATGACTTCTCTAGGCAACCTGGGCCAGGCTCTCACCACCCTCACAGCAAAGAAGTTCTTTCTGGTGTCTAATCTAAATCTCCCCTCTTC
>JAOQGH010000006.1:4435089-4446436 GCA_025769975.1 Gallinago jamesoni
CCCTCTGACCATCCTTGTGGCCCTCTGCTGGACCCGTTCCAACAGGTCCATGTCCTTCCTGTGCTGAGGACTCCAAATGGACACAGTGCTCCAGGTGGGGTCTCATGAGTGCAAAGCAGAGGTGCAGAATCACCAGTAGAGGGGTAGAATCACCTAAGAAATAACCTCATATGAAGTGGCATTAAAAAACCCACCCACTCTCGGCATCATCAGCTGGGCTGAGGACAAGGCACACGCTATTTCGGTGCCTCAAAGACACTTAAATTTGCTTCTTCTGAGAAGCCCCGTGTGGAGCCAACACCACGGTGCTTCCGCTGCTGGTGGCGTGCAAAGAGCCCGTGATGATCTGGGTCTCAGGTTTGTGGTTTCCTTCTGGTTTGTTTTCTTCCAGGGTTGTTCTGGTTGTGATTTTTTTTTTTTTTTTTTTTTATGATGGTTTCAAATCTGCTGGGCTTTCGGTAGAGCATCTTAACCAGAGCTGTGGGGAAAGGAACAACAGTGAAAAACCCAAACCCCATGCAGACCTCCACCTCACTTTTGGTGGATTTTTTCCATCGCTGAATGGTTGGAAGGAGTGGGCTGTGCGGGTTGCTTTGTCTCGCTTTGATTTCCAGCGTGTGAGCACCTCACCTGGTGGGGATGCTGTTCATGGAGAACCTTGCTCGTGAGGAGCTGTTTGCAGCCTGGGCTTTGGGCCCTTGGCAGGAGGATGGTTTTGTGACCCGCCTCGAGAAGCAACTGTCTTTTCTCATGGTTGTTGTCTGAGAGTATTAATGAGCTCAAAAACATCCTGTCAGAAGAATCCTCGGCAAGATGTTTATATTTTTTTTTAAAAAGGGAAGCAAAATTGTTTCTCCTCTTTTTTTATTAAAGAGCAGTGTTGGTTCGGGCTCTGTTCTGGTGAGTCTTTAATTGGCACAAAAGGGCAGTTTAGCTTCATCTTAAGGAAGAGTTGTCAGACTGGCTGGAATTGTTTGCCACTCGGAAACATATAGAGCTATATCCTGCCATTTGCATCTTCTTTTCAGCCATTAGGCAGTGCAGGGAGTTACTTCAGTGGCATGAAAAGAGCATCTAATGAGGGCACTTCTCCAGCTCTGATGCTCTCCCTGCAAAGAACAGAGCTCTTAACAGAAATCTTAATTTCTGGGCTGGGGAGGGCAGATGGAATACCTGTGGTTGGGGGCTGGGGAAGGGGCTGCCTTTGGCGGGTGGGTGCTCTGTGGAGCAGCACTGGTGTAACGAATCTGGCCGTGCTCTGTGTTAAATACAGCTCAGGTCCCTCGCATGCCCTTCTCTCCCCCATCCCCTGCATCTCTGAAGATTAGAAAACCCCAGATCTTGTTTTGATCAGCATGTGGATGTTCTGGAGCATCTTGAATTGAATCAAAGCAGCAAAAAATTGATTTTTGCAAAGAAGCTTCTTAAATGAAAGAATTCCATTATGTAATTTTTATATTTTTTTTTTTAAACCCATGCAGTAATTCACAATAAGGCTTTTAAATTCCCCTGTGCATCCCTTGTATGACATAGTGGTTCGGACTATTACTGGAGTATATTTCATTAAAAGTATTTTCTACTTCCTGAGTTTTTCTGGGGTTCTTTCTCCTGGTTGGAGATGCCGTCCCATGCTGCAGACCCTGGTGTGGTTCAAGCGGGTGTTCAGGAAGGGTGAGTGTGGTGTGTGGAGGTTTCTCCTCCGGGAACAGCAGCAGGAGGCTGTGGTGGGCTGTCCTGTCTCCTCCCCGGGGAGAAGGGAGCGAGCTGGGGAAGCTCAGCACAAATACCAGCCCGTGGGTGATGGCAGGAGGTTTGCTCAGCCTTAAGGGTTCCATGTAACCCATCAGAAACCAAGGGGCTCTTCTCCCCCAAGTTGTTAATTTAACCTTTTGGTCCAACCCCTGTTGTTACACTGATGATTAAGAGCAAGCAGGGAGAGCTGTCACTCGTCACAGGTCAGGACCAGCGCTGCCAGGGGTGGTGGGAGGCAGAGCCGAGGATCATAGAATCATAGGATCATTCAGGTTGGATCATCAAGTCCAACCATCAACCTCACTCTACAAAGTTTTCCCTCCCGTGTCTCCTGGTGAGAGCTCTGTCAAACACTCACTCCGGTCACCGGCAAAAAAAACCCCAACCCTTTTTAAAGGAGGCAGGTGGTTTAATGCCCGTGGTTGAGATTTTTGTCTTTAGAAACCTGGAGTGATTCTGTGAAAGCTCCCGATGGTTGTGGTGTGGCGCTGGTGCTGGGTGGGCTCTGGGCTTGTCCATGTGGGGCTCCTCTGGGTGACAGACCCGTCAGTGTGTCCTGTGCTGAGCAAACCCTTAATTCAGATTTAAGCAAAACAGTGGGATTGAGTGACATTTGTTATTCCTAGGTTATTTTCTTAGAAAAATAATTAAGCTGAGATCCATTTTATCGCCTTCAGAAGATGTGAAACGTTTGCTAAAGGAACTGCTTCTGTCCTGAACAACCGTGGACCTTTCTGGGCAGCGGTCAGTGCCTGGGGTCTACCCCACTGGTAGAGCTGGGCTGGGGGGGCACAGCGTGTCCTGGTGCCAGTCTCCATCCGTACCACGTCAAGGCGAGCTGCCAGCCTGGCAGGAGTTGGGGGTGACGTGGTTGATGGTGGTGCAGTGCTCAGAAGGGTCTGTGGCGGATGCTCGGGTCCCACGACACCTCTGAACCCCTTGGACTGTGTGGTTTGTTGCGGGCAGCGGGTGGCTCTGACAGCCTGAGCCCGGGCTCCCCGCGGAGGGGGGGCACCGGAGCGGAGCGAGGAGCTTTATTGGGATGGAGACAGCTTTTAGGTCTTGGGTTTCATTTTGCTGCTGTTATTGTTGTTTTCCAAATTCCCTTCCAATCCATCTGCTCTCCTGACATCCTTTTTATGTTGTCGGGAAGACGGGGAAGCAGTCGCATTGTGAGCACGGTCAGGTCAAACTCCTCACTTTTATCTTTGCTCTCTTGTAGGTGATGGGTGTTTGGGGAATAAAACGCTAAGAGCAGGGTTTAACAAGCCTTTGTTTGCTATTGTCCAGCTGTGCTGGAGACAGCAACAGAGATGGGAAACAACAAACAGGGAAAGGAAGTATAGAATTTAAACAGAACTGTTTCTTTTCTTCCTAGACCCGTGTTGCTGGAATCTGACACGTTTTGCTTTTTAGTCCCAACTACGTTAGTGAAGATAAGAAGGCAGGGTGCGTTCCGTCCCGCTCGGAGCAGCTGTGAGCTTGGCTGTCAATTATTTTATGCCTATATCTCCATCTATGTGCTCATGCATCTGTATAAGGTGCTGAAAAGTAATTCTATTTAACGACCAAACCTCCTCATGTCGATGTATTTACCACCTAATCCCCTGGGGTCCCTTGGGTGGGACCAGGGCTTTTGGGGGCCTGGAAGGGGCTTAGAGCCAAGTCTCTTGCCTCCTTGGCCAGCCTCGTGGTGTGAAACTCCTGGTGCTCTGCCCTGGCTTTGACACCTTGCTGTATGATGGCTCGAAGCTCACCGAATTTATCACCTAAATTTATTTGTGGCTGGTTTATACCTACTTTTTTTCAGTTGTAGCTCTGTGGGAAGCCGGACACCTTCCTGTCTGAGGCTCCTTTAAAACCCTATCTCCAAGTCATGGAGCAAATGCCAAAGTCTTCACTTTTTTTTCTACTTTCTGCCAGTAAATCCTGTGTTCGGACGCTGATGTGGAAGGTTTGCCTGTTGGTTTAATGTTATTTATAAGGGTGTCTGCCAGAAGGCGTCACTGTCTCAGCTCACCGTTTTGATTGTTTTTCCTCCCCTGTTTTTTATCGTTTGGTCTCTCATATTTTCATGGGCAAAATGTTTCCTCAGACCCTGCTCCAGCCCCTTTCTTTTCTCCGTGACGGGGCGACTAATTTACACTGTTGGTCAGAAAATGCAGGAGCCTGGCAGAGAGCAGCAGCGTTTGGGCAGTGTTGTATGAGCCAGCCTTTAGTCTTTTCCATATTGCACACGGAGGTAAATCTTTCCCACCTAAACCCTTCCCTGTGTAAGCTGGAGTCTCTTCTTTTGCTCTCCTGAGAGCATCCCCGGGCGGGAGGCAGCCGAGGGAGGTCGGGCTTGGAGGCCACTGGTTCTTGCCCATTTCGCATCAAAAAGCCCAGGGCTCCTGTATAATAAAATAAAATTCCCTGGCTGTTTTTGTTTCAGATCACAAATACCAAGTAAGTCGTACGGTGATGTCCCTTTCTTTCATCTTTTTTTAAAATTTAATCTGGGAGTGATTTGCCTGTTCAGTGCCTGCAGGCTCGCAGGAGCTGGTGTTTACGGCCGTACCGAGGACCCTGCTTAGGATGAGGGTAAGGGGGTGCAGGGGGACCAGGCTCTGTGGTGGGGTGTCTTCTTCTCCCCCATCCTCCCTGGGCTTCACACCCACCCCTCCTCACGGGAGGTTGTCCCAATCTCCCTCTGAAAAATCTCCACCTCCTTCAGAAACGCTGTTTTTAATAGCTGTGCTGTTCTTAATTTTTAAAGCCCGAGAGTAGCTCTCCGCTAGGAATAGAAACTGAAAAACAAAGCAATCAAAGGAAAGCTGTCCTACTCTCTGGGCATGTTTGGTTAGCGGCATCTCAGGGGGATGCTGAATCTAGTTCTTTAAACCGATGCCTCTCGGCGGCGCGAAAGGCTGGAGAGTTGCAGCCCACAGCATCTCCCCGGCTCATCTGTGCCTGTAGTGTATGTCCAATGGAGAGATCCCTTCTGCTGAAGAGCATGTAACAAAAATAATCTAACCTATTCCCCCCAAATAAATAAGTCTGAAAATAAATCTCTCGTCGTACCGCCTTTGTAAATATCTTTTAAATTGAGTATGAGTGACGAGATGCGGTCGAGTCACTGAGAGGAGCATCGCTGATAGTGTTGGAGAAGCCTTTTCCAGAGATATTTTATACCCGGATTGTCACCGCAGCCGTGCGTACCCCGGCCGCCCGCGCTGCCCTGCGGGTTTTAAAACGGCAGTCGGTAGATTGAAGGTGGAGATGCCTCTGAGCGTGGCTTGGAGCTTCCTCGGTTGGGCCTGAAGAGCCGGGAAGGGAAAAAACCACATCTCCCTGCAAGGGAGGAGAAGGGGCATCGCTCCCCTAAATCGCCTCCCCGGGGACGGGGGGGAATGGGGGGACCGACCCACCGCGGGAACCGGCACATTGGGCTGCGCATCCCTCGCCCCGAGCGGGGACCCCGCGTGTGCTTATTAGCTTTTGACTCTTATTTAGCTTGATTGCAGCCGGTTTGGGGGTTTTTTTTTACAAAAAGGAGTTAAGACATGGATCTAAACGATAATAGAACGATAAATTGCGAGGCAGGTTCTTACGAAATCAGTAAATTATTCATTTAACAGTTCCGCGCGTGCTAATTTCACGTTGCCATGGTGTCTGGGAGCGGAGGAGGGGGGTCAGCCCGCGAGAAGGGGGGCTCGGTGTGGAAGGCAGATAACGCCCCGCACACAAACCTTCAGCTGGATGATAAATTGCCTCTTTATCTAGCGTTGTCCAGGGAGATCCCAGGCAGACAACTGAAAGAGATGTTTCACACGGGCTAACGTTTTCTGGAATGAGACCAAAAATCACGCGTTTCAGTCTCGAGATGTGTTTAAGTGGGCATTGTCTCAGTGTGGCATCTCTTCTGGGCCTGTCTCTGGAGGGAGGCGAGTGGCAGCAGCCAGAAAGCTGCTCTCCTGTTGGGGGTTACTGCTCTCTGCTATTTCTGGTGGCCAGCGAAAGCTACTTCTGGAAAATGGATTTTCTTCCAGCTACTGCGTTGAAGAAGGGGGGCATTGTTTTCTTATTTGGGGCTGGTTTTGAATAATTTCTTAATGGACGGAAAAAATAATGCTGTGTTCCTGCTTATCCGTAGATGTTTGCCTGGATTGCTCCATCACCCTCCTCCATCACCAGTGTCTGGTGGTGCCAGTGGCAATGGCTGGGAGGGATGCTCAAGCATCAGATGCAAATTTTAGCCTTTCAAGCACATTAAACTTGGTGGCAAAGCCGCAGGGTCGGCAGGGGTTTGTAGGGTGGTGAGGGGAAGGGATCTCTTCTGATGTCGATCGTGTCTTTTTGGTTTGTGTTTGACAGCACTTGTGGCTGGAGGATGCTCCTGTGCCCGGGGGAGAGCTCTTCCCTCTGTTAGGGCTTTGCAGCGCCGCCAGGGGCTGTTCTCGGGGCTCCCTGTTTAGTTCTTGCACCATCAGGCACTTGCACCTTCACTCCTTGGGCATTTCCGAGGTGCTCAGACGGGGCTGGCTTAGTCCAGAGGACGGTGATGCTGCGCTGCCTGGGAGAGGGCTGGCCCCCGAGCGGGTGGGCGCAGGAGGCAGGAACAACATTGGTCTGTAATGTCTGTGAGGGCAAAGTAAAAAAACTTTAAAATGTGGCTGGAATGCCGTTTCATTGCAAAACCAATGTTTTTGGAAAGTCTTTTGAGCTGTGTTGGGTTCAGCAGCCAGGCAAGACAGGTTTTGCGGAGTGCTTGTGTGTTATTTCCTCAGACAAATGGGCTGTGGGACAGAGCGAGTCCCCCAGGGTCATACACCCCAGGTATCAGAGAGAGGGGGCTCCAGACCCGCGTGGTCCCTCTCCCTGCTGCCTCGTCCCAGCCGTCTCTAATTGCACTGGGACAAATCTGGGGGATTTTGGTACAAACGCCCAGAAGCCCGGAGGGGGGTTACCCCGAGGGAAACAACAACTCTTCCACGACCACAACATCTCTTCCCCTGTGCTGGGTTAATTGAGCCCGCTGTGATCCAGCCGCAGCACGGGTAACTAATTTTTTTTTCCCCCAAGACACCAAATACAGAGAATATTTGTGCATATGGGGGAAGTCTTTGTGGTCTTTTGCACCAAGTAGCTGGCACCCGTGCTAACTGCTGCTGCACTTCAGGTAAGCAGATAATGATCACATCATTAAGAGGCCGCTAAAGCTGGCATTACTTGTTAGGTCAACATATCGATCTTGACATTACGCCGCAAGATTTTTTTTTAAGATAATGCCTGTCCATCCTGCCTCTTGCCCGAGGAGAAGGGGAGAAGAGGGAGAGGGGAAATGCAAAACTAAAAGCAACTCGACGTAGATCTTTTTCCCCAAAATAAAAGCACTTTGCTCCTTAAAAGGTTTGTTCTGCTGCGAAGGCTCCCGCCTTGTTGCTGCTGATTGGATTACTGGCAGATTTCCTTTAAGTCGATAGAAATCCCAAGGGAGTTGCTGGGCTCGTGGTGGATAATTTGGTCATTCTAAAAAAAGACTCCCCTTTAGCCTTGTGTCTTTGGGTGCCCAGTGCTCTCCCGGGGACAGATGCGGCCCCTCTGGCCTGGGTTTGGGGGGAGGCCGTTGGGCTGCCCTGGGGTTTGGCCCCCATTCCTGTTGGAGCCCCGAGGCTGCTGCTTGGGCACGGTGGGAATCGGGGCTCAGAGCCCCCCCTGAGTCTCGGTGGGTTGGTGGTTGGGGGGTGGTGCAGCGTCTTGGCCAGCATCCTTCCATCCCGAGCCCTGCGAGCGCTGGGGTCCTGCAGGGCTGGGGACATCCCACGGGGAGGTTGTTCCTGTTGTCACATCAGGCTTTGAGCGCTGCAGGGGCTCCTGTCACGGGGGGGGGCACAGCCAGGCAGGGTCTGTGCTGCCCTGGGCACCTGCAGACTGTTGCCCATCCACAGGGAGATGGTCCCTCATTAGCTCCCTGAATAACCTGTCTGCAACTGTCAGCTCTCCTTGGGGCCTGGCGTGTGTTCCTGTTCAACCTCTATTCTGGGCAGATTAGAAATCTTGGAAATAACCTTCCTCTCTTGCCGCCGAAAAAACCCCACCTCTCACTTTTTAATAAATTCCTGCTTGTCTTGTTATCTCTTCTGCATTGATGCTGTCCAAGCCGGTTTTCCTCATTTCACTGGGCTCTTTTTATAGCACGCTACTTAAAGGCATTTTGTAAAAATAGCAATAATTTTGCTTTATGTATCTGTATGTGTGTTTTATATCACTAAAGCTTTATTTTGGTATTTTAATCTGAGCTTACCGACTGTACTTTTAAGGACTTTTAAATCAAAAGTGAAGGTTCAAAAACACACGATGTTTTTTAGTCTCTGTCTTCCAGGGAAGCAGAGCGTTACCCCAGCGCTGAGCTACTTCACTATCCCTCTCTAAAAATATTTCATTAAGAATGGTCCATATGGTGTGTCAGGGAGAAGGGGAATGCGGAGCAGAACCTGTGTCTGCCAAAGAAAACTGTTTTGATCTAATGTTCAGCGTAGTACGACTTCGGGGGGCGGGGTGGGGGGGAAATAAACATTGTCAGATGGGCGCTGCCAAATTTCACAATTTATCAAAAATTTCAGGCTGTTCAGTGATATTTTTTTTATTTTTTTTTTCTTCTGAGTTACTCCACTTTCTGAAGCCTTGTGATTTACACAAGACTGTTCATTTTTAAAACGTGTTGTAGGAAACAGCCTCAAAATGTGGAACCAAGAGGCTCTAGCGTCAGCGGGCGAATAAAATCCTCGACTGCAGTGTGTTTGAAATCTGGTGGCTGTTTAAGTGCATCTCCTCATTTGAGAAGGTGGGTTGTGGAACGTCAGAGTCTGTCTGAAGGAGGAACCAGGAAAAAGGTGACTTCTCAGGGCTCTGAGGGATGGTTTTTGTTTTGATCCTTTGGGCTGTAGAACAAGGTGAGTCCGTCCGGCTCCTTCTCCCGCTCTCTCTGGGGGTCACTGATTTCCACGCTGCTCCCCGTGTCCCGATGAAGGGGGTAAGGGGCTGTGTGGGTGCCCACAGGTGAGCGCTGCAGTTCCCTGAGGCTCCCGGGGAAGCCAGGAGGACAGCTGATGTTTATCTCCATCAATTTTGGCCAAACGACCCCTGAGTTGCTGCATTTCTGCAGCCCCTTGGCTCTGTGTTGGTGCCGGTGAGAGTTTGCTCTTGTCCTCGGGGAGTTTCAGTCCTGTCTCCAAACTGCCCGTTCGGTCTTCGGTGCTCCTTGCTTTTAAGGTGGGAGAAATTAAAATGCCAGAGTTTAAGAAATGAACCATTTTCCCTTCCCCTCCAGGAGCAAACCCAGAATTGTCTCATGGTTTTCTTTGGTCTCCTTTGAAACTCACCTTTATTTTTTTCTTTAATATATCCGGTGAAGTTTTCCAAGTTTGTCCAAGGTTAATTCACACCAATTGACACTCTTTCTATCACTAAAACGTACAGCATTTTATACGGGGGGGGCTGTGCCCCCCCACCAAGCAGCAAGGTGGGATCAGCACTGTCACCTCCCGCGGGGAAGGGGCATGCATCTCATCTCTCCAGGCAGTTAAAACCAGGTTAGCAAAGGCACGAGGCAAACACAGCAGAGAACACTTAGTGCCTCAGTCTGCTGGGGGTGGGACAGATCCTTTTGCTTTTCCTTAAAAACATTTCCCCGCTTGCAGCCAGCAATTGAAAATGCACTCTTATAAATTTGTGAATCTCCTCGTTGCTTGTTTCCAATTTTTCTTTCTTTCCTCTCCTTTTCTTTTCCTTTTTTCTTTCTTTTTTTTTTTTTTCCCCCTGTGCCAATTTTAAGTGTTGGCTACCAAATGAGCGCTCTGCTCGCCGCAGCCCTTTATCGTGTAACGTTTTCAGCAGACGCTCCAGAATTAAATACGTACGATTTCCATAAGACTGATTATCCCCGTGTAAGTGCTATTTCAGAGGGTATTAATTTCTGTGACGGTAACAGCCGCGGCGTGGGCACCACCGGCCGGGTTCTCCCTCCCTGCCCGAGGCTGGGTTTTGGCATGAGCCAGGATTTGCCCTGATTTGCCCCAGTCCGGTCCCGCTGCGGGCGATGCCGATGCCGGGGGGGACGCAGAGCCGGGGCTGGGTTTGAAGAAGGGAGCCCCTTGTCACTTCTGGTGTCTTCTGGTGGGTTTTCTTTGCAAGCAGAAACACAAAGCACAATTAGAATACAGTTATAGATCCTCATAGTTATTAAAGCTTGGATTAACATGACATAAAGTTTTGTCTGGGGAGCCTTTTGCTATGGCTCAGGGAGCATTTTTGTGTGACAGTAATAGGCTACAGTTAATATACTTGAATGATACCAGAATCTGTGTAATAAGACAGAACAAAGGGGGTTTATTCGAAGCTGAATTACAAAGGTGGAATTATCATTGTGAACAATCCACTGAGATCGCAGCTTAATTATTGTATTTTGTGTTATTTCGGCAGAATAAAGTGTAGTCAGTGAAGCAAAGTTAGGAAAAAAATACATATAGACGTCTCTGAAGGACATCTTGTCAGTCAGGGGATTGATGGGGAGACCTGTCACCTTATTCTTAATGCCCAAATCCTCTCTTTGCCCGTTTTTGCCGTTTGTTTGATTTACCGAGCCTGTTCCCCGTGATTCAAGAGTCTCTTGGAACGTTTCTAGGAGAGATTCATCACCGGGACATAATCCATTCAAATAGCTTTTGGGCAAGAAATAAAAAGTGTTTGAAGCCAAGAGGTTTCAAACAGAACACTCAAAGGCGGCGGGGGGGGGGGGGGGCGGGGGGCTGGGAAAGGGGGGGCTTTATCGGTCCCTGGGGCTCGGGGGAGGAGGAGGAGGGGGGAGAGGGGGGGGCTGCCCCACGTGTCCCGTTTTCCCACGGTGGGTGAGTGTGGCCGGGTCCCAGCAGTGAGGTGGGATGTCCACCTGGCCCTGACCTGGGGACAGGAGAAGGGACAAATGTCCCCGTGCGTGTGTGGGCACGTGTGAGTGTGCCCACGGTCAGGGACCAGGCAGGTGGAAGTGGCAGCTTTGGGAAACTCTTGCCCATGCACGTGGTTTTGGGAAACTCTTGCCCATGCACGGTGTTTCAGTCAGTGGCAAAAATAACCCATCCTTTTCAACAGAATAAATCAGACTGAAGTGTGGAAGGTCAGTAATGTGGGGTTTGCATTAAATCCACGCATCGTACTTTTTCGGTAAATAGGGTGCCCTCTTTGTGGGTAGAAGAGGGGGTTTGGTTCAGGAGGTGGGGATCTCTTTCTGGTCTCCCCGGGTCAGTGTGAGGGATTGAGGCGGCTTCACCTGGATGCGGTCGGTCTCCCCGCACCCGGGAAGGATGCAGTGTGAGAAGGAGGGGTCTGAGAGCTCCTCGGTGTCCCCCGGGAAGACACAGCGTGAAAACGCAGCTTGTGGGACCTCATCACGGAGATGCTGGGAGGGCTGGAGCCCCTCTGCTGGGAGGGGGGGCTGAGAGAGCTGGGGGACTTCAGCCTGGAGAAGAGAAGGCTCTAGGGAGACCTTCCAGCCCCTTCCAGTCCCTCAAGGGGCTCCAGGAGAGATGGGGAGGGACTCTGGATGAGGGAGGGGAGC
>JAOQGH010000006.1:4459514-4482477 GCA_025769975.1 Gallinago jamesoni
GGAGCTGTTGGTCGGTGCAGGAGTGGTTGGTCGGTGCAGTGGTTGGTCGGTGCAGTGGTTGGTCGGTGCATTGGTTGGTCGGCGCAGTGGTTGGTCGGCGCAGTGGTTGGTTGGTGCAGGAGTGGTTGGTCAGTGCAGGAGTGGTCGGCGCAGTGGTTGGTCGGCGCAGTGGTTGGTTGGTGCAGGAGTGGTTGGTTGGTGCAGGAGTGGTTGGTTGGTGCAGGAGTGGTTGGTGCAGTGGTTGGTTGGTGCAGTGGTTGGTTGGTGCAGTGGTTGGTTGGTGCAGGAGTGGTTGGTTGGTGCAGTGGTTGGTTGGTGCAGTGGTTGGTTGGTCGGTGCAGTGGTTGGTGCAGCGGTGACCAGCAGGCTCTGGGGAAGGAGGTGGTGGAAGCCACGATGCTCGAGCAAACAGCATTAGGTGCGACATGTAATTTTTGGTTCCAGTGAGGCCAAGACCTGCAAGGATGAAAAATAAAGATTGCTGTGCAAACGTAACCCCGGAGCAGAGATAAGCGGCGGAGGTGGGGTGAGGGGCAGCTCTGTCCTTATCTGCCTCCTGGCATTGCTCATTCTTCTTGCGAGTTTCCTTCCTCGGAGTGAGGAAAGACAGCGGGACAAATGGCTCTGTGCTTAATGTGGTTTGGATTTTTCGGTGCATCGGCATCTTTAGGTCTTATTCGGGACGGGTATCAAGGAGACATGCTGTTCTCCACCATCTCAGGCCATTGCTAACCCGTTTTGCAGACCACTTTGACTGAAAAAGTCAAGAGCAAGTTAACCAGAGACAGGTTTTTAGGTGCATTTAGATGGTGTGTGAGGTTTTGCCGCACTGTGTTTATTTACTATCTCCTGGAACCTCTTTCCGTCCCATAGTTGAGGTTCAAGCTGTGTTTTTACCACCTTCCCAAAATACCTCTCTGCCCAGCCAAGACAGGTTGTGGTTCTGCACAGAAGGGTGCAGGACGTGTGTCCCCTGCGTGAGGGGACCGCAGTCGAACTGTACTCCCTGAACCGGGAATTTTATCCAGGCAGGAGCTTTCAAATCCTGCCGTAATTCCGGGGTCACGTTGAGGCAGCAGAAGCTGCCACGGCCACCCAGAGCGGTCCCACCTTCCCAGAAGGTGCTGCTGCTTTGCCCTTGGGCCAGCACAGGCGCTGGTGGCCCTGGGGGCAAACTGGGCTGGCGGAGGGAGGTGAGCACAAAGCGAGAGGGCGTTGGGGTGAAAGGCAGAGCTTTGGGTGGCATCGTGTGAGGTGAAAAGAGCACGCGCCTGCGTTGTAAGTCACTCACCAAACATGAATGATTTACAGAAAGCCAGAATGTAAGAACATGGAAATATCATAAAAATTACTCGGGGGGAAAAAAAAAAAATCATACAAGCCCCACAAACAAAAAAAAACCCAAACCCACCCCCGCAGTGAAGTCCTTTGAAGAACAGAACCTTTTCTTTCAAGATCTTCTCCCTTCCTGCAGCGTCTCCCGCAATTTAGCAGTGACACAGGTTTCCATCAGCCCCTCGTTTACAACAGGGAATAGCGAGTCTGTGATTTCTTTTCAGAAAGATTGCCCAGGACGTCTCCTGCAGCCCCCAGCTCCTGCAGCCTCCCAGCAACCGTTTAAAATGTGATAACGCTGGAAAATAAACCCCAGCACAACATCCTTCTGAAATAAGTGTAAAATTTTAGGTGTGGCTGCACAGATTAAATGGAGGTGGAATAAATCATGCAAATGGTAATGAAAGTTGAAAGCAATTTGGTTGCACTTCAATACATTTCATCAGTCATCTCTCTTCTGAAGTGGAAATGCCAAGCCTGATGCGAATTAAACTTTCTCCCTCCTCCCTTTCCCCTCTTTCCTCTAGCTTTTCAAGAGGCCTTTTGAAAACCTCTGAATTCCTTTCTTGGCTGACCAGATTTTACCCTGCCCGTACTTCTTGAAACCTCCTAATTCTCAGCCGAGACAGTAACTCTGATTTGGAGAAGTCATGGGCTTGATTTGCATCCAGGATTCCTCTCCTGGCCCTTCCTTATCTCCCCACGAAAGGGGAGGAGGCTGGGAGAGGAGGCACAGCCAGGGGCTGACCAGAGGCGGAAGAGCTCCTTAGACATTTGGCTTTTTGGGGCAACAAAACTTTTCATGCCCGCTCTTCCGCTTTAGGATTGAACGTCAGCTGGGACGTGGCTCAAAAGCAGCAGATTCCCAAAGGGAAGAGCTGACCTTGAGGAAAAGCGAGGGGATCTGGTGCTGGGGCTGCTCCTGCCTTGGGCTCCCCTTCCCGCTTTGTGCGCTGTGCCGTTGGGATGCGTGTGTGCTAACACATCTCCCCTCTTCTCTCTGCCAGGTGGAGGACGCCATGCTGATGTTTGACAAGACGACCAACAGGCACAGAGGTAAGAGAGAGCGGGGAGCTCAGGCATCACATTTTGTGGTGGCTCCTTCACGGTGAGCACGGCCCCCAAAATCGGTGCCAACGCGACGAGCCGGTGGCTGAGCCCAGCGGCGCTGAATCAGCAGAACCCTTTGTGTTTGAGGCAGCTCCCTGGGTCCTGCAGGGGCGGCAGAGGAAAGGCTGTTGGGCACGTGATGCCACGTGTCACTGGGTTTTTTTTACTAGGGATGACTCCACTGGTCAGTCTAATGACTTCTCTTTGGGAGGACCATTGTCAGGCTCCGTGGCGTCCCTGGGGACAGTAAAGCCCTGGGGCTGGGTGTGATGAGGCTGTGGGGAAGCAGAGGGTTTGTGCCGAGGTGACTAGCATCAGAGTAAGCTGGGCATAAGCCTGGTTAAGCTGAGACCCCAGGAAATGAAGGTGCCAAACCCCCTCCGCTCAAGCCTGCTGGGGTTCTGAACCTGGGGACTGGTTGCTGGTGGTAGCTCAGAATAAGCTGGATCTCCAGAAGAGGAATTTCCCTTCGTGTATTTCACGAGAGAGAGACAGGGCTTTCATCGCTGCTCGTACGGTTCCGTGGAAATGAGCTGGGGGTTATTGTCAGTGTTATGGCCATTGCTTTCCATGGAAATAAATGATGCTCCTCTGTCTCTGGGCAAGGGGTTCACGTTGGATGGGGAGGGTGAGCGTACCCACGTCTCACAGTAGCACCAAACACTGCTCTGGGGACAGGTTCCTCTTCCCTTCTCTCGAAACAGGACTGATTTTGTGCCACCAGTCTCCCTGCTTTAACACGGCATGTGTTTGGAGGCAGCTCATGGCTTGGGAGCGACGGGGGCCCTGGGAAGGGGAGAGGGAAGAGGGGAGCAGGGAGCAGCCACCTTCCCTCCTCTTCATCACCATGGCAGGGTCAGAAGACCTGATCTTCCCGCGCTGTCAGAATTGTTCACTGCCCTGAGATTTGCCTTAACAAGCAGCTTAGTGCATGTGGATGGCTGGGTGAGGCAGATCTCCAGGGGAACATTCCCTCCCAGGCACTGATCCCTCTCTGAAGTCAGGGATCAGAGCAGCCTGGAAAATTCAGCAGCAGTTGAGCAAAAGACCCGCCTGGAGAGATAAGCTCTTCAGAGCCAGGGAAGGCACGTGAACAGCCACTGCCCATCGGTTTTGTAACGGGAACCAAGCGTTCAAAACTCTGATGTAGTTTGGAAAGTTCAGCCCCTGACAACTTCTTTTTATATCCAGGGAATTTTCCACCCTTCTCTTTGCAACCCATCCTTAAATGGGCCAAAAATACCCTTCTCCATTCAGGCATGTTGTTTCTTGCATTTTAAGAGCTGCCTTATGTGGTGCTTTTGTGCTCTGGGCACAAGGGCCCCGCATCCCTGCTCTGACGTGGTTTGCTGGGCTCCAGGGGTGTTCCTCTCTCAAAAGCATCTTTTCCTCTCTCAAAAGCATCTTTCCCTTCTCTTACCTGGAGAAAAGGTCTGTAACTGCTGAAGTTGAGGGCTCCAGGTGTGGGGGCACCTTAGATGCCGTCAAACTTTTCGTTTTTTCCATAAAGGGCTTTTCCACCCACAGTGTGTGTTGAAGACAAGAGGGAACAGGTCTTTTTTTTTTTTTTTTTTCCCACAGGAATTCTGTGAATTTATTTCCATGGTTGATTTTCTTTATAGCCTGTTTTTCCTACGTGGAAGCCATAACATTTCTCTTTGCATCGGCATCCTTGTGGAAGCTCCTAGATTCCGTCTAAGAAGGGAGGAATTAACGGCCCAAAAGGACCAAAAGCAGACTGGAGGTGCTGTTGGAGGTGATGTTACCAGAACCTTCCATGGGCTTCACCAGCCTCAGGCTCTGGACCTGTTGGCTTGTACCATCTGGGGGCTGGAGCCCCCCTCCCTGCTCCTGGCAAACACCGCAGTTCTCTGGCTCCCAGGAGGGTTCTTGGGAGCTCTTGTTTGTGCGGCTGTTTCCCAGGGAACAGGCTTTACCCTTTTGCTGGGTGAAGGACAACACTGATTATTTGCTGGGATTAGCCAAAATTCCTTGGGTGAAGGCCGGCCGGTGCCAGGGGGCTGTGCTGCCAGGGGGGCATGGAGGTCTGAGCTCTGGGTCTTCACTCTGCCAAGTACATGTGGCGGGGAAAAACAAGCGTAACAGGCAGGGTAGAGACTCATCTTCGTCTTCAAGCTTGAATTTATCCAGCATTTTTGGGGCATTTTTTCCTACTCTGCACAGGTAGCTCCCAGTAATCAGGCTGATAAAGCGGGCAGCGGGCTGTGGGGATGAAGCGAGTCCTGCTGCATCGATCGTTTATAAAACCACCTCAGATTTTACAAATTGTGACATTCTGATTGTGTGGGAAACACGTTTAGAATGCAGTAGCGTGCGGCACCGGTCTTAATGGCAATTCTCAAAACCACTTGCGGGCTCCAATCTGTATCTTCCAGTTAGCCAAGGGAAGGAGAAATGGCAGGAAAAGTATCGGCCGTGGTTTGCTGGAGTCAGTCTGCGCCCGGAATAACCAGCGGGGACGAGGGGAAGGAAAAGGATTAAAATCCACTCCCGACTGCTAGAAGGCGAGATAAATTTCCGTGCAAGCAGATTGAGAGTATTTGTTGACATAATTCTGGCACGTGTGTGTTACTCGTGTGTGTGTGTGTGTTCCCTGGTAGCGTGTAACTCGCCTGCACGCGCGGCAGCTCCACCGGCTCCCGGGAGCTACTGGGAAGGTGGGGATTTAACTGGACGTAGCGAGAGGGATTTTCAAAATTCCTCATCGTCAAACGGCTTTATGAATGCCTTGGGGGGCTTGAGAACCCCACCCAGGGTGAAGGTTGCTGCCTTGCCAGCAGAGCACGGAGCTCTCACAGCACTGAAAATGTCACCGAGCGAACGGCTGCGGAGCCTCCGCTGGGGTCTCTTTTCTCTTTCGGTGCCCAACTCCTGGATGTTCTCTCAGGAGAATAAGGCTCGGAGCTGTTGCGTTTCAGGCTTCTCTGTCTGCCTGTGTTAATGGCAGGCTACAAAATCTGGGACTATTGAGTTGAAGGAATGCTTAGTTTTTTTGAGTGTTGCAAGTGAAATAATCCCTGTCTTCACTGGGACGCCGTGTCTTCTTGCAAGCATTCTCCTTGTGTATTGGCCACCTAATTGTGATAGCGGGCAACGAACTGGCACTGAGAAGGCAAATATCTCTGGGTCCACTAAGTTACGGTGCCATTTTTTGGGTAATCCTCTATTTCTGTACCCTGTAACTTCTACCCAGGGAGCAAAACCACACACACAAGTTCTCCAAGCACCCTGGAAGATCACTTTCATCGCTTTCTTCGCTGCCTGAAATTTCATAGAGCTGAAAATTACTGGGTCAATCTTGAAAGGATTTAGTAATTGGAAAGGGGGAAAAAAAAAAAAAAGAGGGTGGTGTTATTTTGTTACCCTTGCAAAGTGCAGATAAAATCTGGAGTTCAGCATTAGTTATTGATCTCTGGGGTTGGAGGGAGCCTGGCGAGGTGATGATGTCCTTCTAACTTCATTATGGATGGGAGCTCCAGAAAGCATAACGATTTGCCGGAGCCGGACGGGGCGGCCGCCGTGCCCTTGGGCTTTGTCCGGGCGATGCCCAGGTCCCAGCAGTGGGGGGTTTATTTGTTCAATCCAGCAAAACTGAGTAAAAAAGACCACTGTGTGCCTCAGGGTGCTGGGGAGAGGGGAGGGATGGGGGTTAGATGGAAGGTGGGCAAACTGAGGGGTGGGAGAGCGGCTCAGTCCTTCCCAAACTGTGGGTCTTTTGTGGAAAGAGCAGCTTTGTAAAAGACAAATTTGTTTGGAAATTCCCCTTTCTTTCTGCAGTTGTTAAGCACAAGGGTAGAGATGAGCCCAGAGAAGGTGTATTGGGTAGTTCTTGTGATGGGATGCTCTTGGTCACATCTTCAGATGCTCTCCACCGGCCTTGACTGGTGTCGTGCCTGCGGTGACCGCTCCAGAAGCTGTCCACCCCGGCGTCACATCAGTCCCACGGCCTCAACTTGGGAAAAGACAAACAGAGATGCGGAGTGACTGCATCCCCCCAGCTGTAATTGCCGCTATTGAATGTAATGCTATATGTTTTTCAAAGCCATGCAGCCCCCGGAGTTATTTTCATATCAATTAACTCTCCCTCACGCGGTTAGGAATGGCAGGGGACAGCGGAGGGAAGTGACAGCATGTGATTTGGGCTGCTTTAATCTTAAAACTAAACAAAATTAAAGAAAGGCAGGCTGTCTGTTTGATGCAAACAGTACGTCCTATGTGGCAGGGGTTAAAACATCTCCGAGAGACGGGCAGTGATCCTGACGGAGCTTTAAAAGGACTTGGAGTTTTTGTGGTTGCTGGGAACCTCCCCTTTTTTCCCCAGGGAGGGTGAGGGTGCTGGGCTCTCCTGGGCTGGGTGGTCCCTCCGTGCCTGGGTGAGGGTGGTGGGCTCTCCTGGGTTGGGTGGTCCCTCCGTGCCTGGGTGAGGGGCCGGGTCCTGGGAGAGCATCCCTTCGGCTTGGCTCCTGAAGCAGCTCCCTGGAGAGCTCCGAGCAGGCTCTGCCCTGGAGGGGGGCACCCCGAGACCCCCCCATCATGGCCTGGCACCTTCTCCTGGAGACACAGGAACTCCACAGCCCAGGGGAAACCAGTGTCCCCGTGGCAGGAGAGGTCTGGGTTTCATCTAAACCCCCAGAATTCACACTGAAAGGTTTGTGCCCCTCGTGCCACCATGAGCACACGCCGGAGTGGGGTCTGCGGGTCCTTCCCGTTTTCTCTGCTCTCGGGGGGGGACGTGGGGGTCGTGCTTCACGTTCTGCCGTCCCCAGCTGGCAGATCTCAGTGCACGAAAGTACTTGTCCAGGTGGAAGCGGTTGGCATAATGGTTGTATTTATTGGAAGAGACAGGAGTGATGTTGTTAGTGAGATATCGCCTGTGCCTTGGCGAAGGATGATGCTGTTCTTCGGAGGAAAATAGCCTTTTGTGTTCTGTCTGCCTGCCAAAACCTCCGTTCTGTAGTTGACCTCTGAAGTTATAATTGACATTTTTATAGATGAGATATAAATATAATTAAGAGTCGCTGCAATTATTTGTTTATCACCATCTCCCTCAAGTAAGGAAGGTCATGTGCATTTAAAAACGCATCCCCAGGCAGCTTTGAGTAAAGAGTATTTAAAATATATAGAAATAATTGCCTAATTTGGTCATTTTCAGCGTAGGCTTTGTTGGCAGGAGTCTGGCGATAGTACGGAGCGTTTTGAGGACAGCTCGGGGGGAACCTTTCTCCTGCTCACGTCCTTTTGCTTTGAGAAGGACGGGGCCGAAGGGAGAGCTGCTGCTTGGCCAGGTTTGATCCGCAGGACCCTGGAGAAGCATCCACAAACACAGCGGTGGTATTTTTTTATTATTTTTTTTAGAGCGTAAAGTGCTTTAAGGGCTTTGGATGAAAAGTGTGACATAAGATATAAATGGAGGTGGTATTATTGTTATTGCTTTCCTAGATGAGACGGGCTTTTACTCCCTTGTCGGTTTTATCACTTCATAAATGGGACTCCAGAGAGTGCAGTTGTTTTGCGGGAAGCGCTGGCTCGGCCCCATGGCTCCCTCCACACTGAAATTCATCCCGGGGACCTGGGCTTTGCAGCTCAGCTCGGAGAGAGGCTTTAACCCTTGATGCACGGGGATGCGGGGTGTTTATCTTCTGCCAAGGGCACAGAGGATGGGAGGGAGGAGTAGCTGCAGACAGGGGCTGGGTTTTTTCAGAGTGATTTTTGAGCAAATATTTGCTTCAAAACTTCACCAGGGCCGTGAAGATTCATTAGTTAATATTATTTACCGTTTACAGCCCTATCAGTGAGAGTGGTGATGGCTGAGCAATAATACCGTCAGTCATACCTATCTGTTTAGATTGCAGCGATGACATGTGCCATATTAATATTTTATGCATGTGTGTTTTTAATATTACACCCTCGCTTATAAATATTCATGTCGTAAAACAGGGGAAGGGCTGCAAGGCTGACGAGCGATGGTCACGTCTCTGCTCCAGGACTTCTCCTCCGGCACGGCTGGAGCTGGGATGGGATGGCTGCGGCTCGGGGAGGGTGCTGGGGGTTCCAGCCCCTCTTCCCCCCCCCACCCCCCCGGTTCCCATTTGGCATCAATTTCTGCCCCTCACCCTTGGGAGCCTTATGGGTTCAGTGGGTGATGGCCACCGCCGGGGTGGTGGCTCTCCCGGGGCTCGGTGCTGCTCCCTGCTTCGCTGTTAACAAACACGAAGCAAAAAGGAAAAGCTGCCAGTTCTTGGATCCGTCTCCCTTGTCTTTTAATTTCCTGGCCAGCACTTTTTGGGAAGTGTAAAAATAAAGGCTCTGGAGCCAGGCTGAGCCCCGCGTCCCCGGTGCCTGACAGCGAACGGGGCTCCCAGCCACGCTCTTCGAGGTGATTATTGAATGTCTCGGGTGGTTCCAGTCGTTCTGCCCCCAGCCTCCTGCTGGATAACGCCACCTGAGGCTTGGAGTAATTGCCCAGCGATGTGCTGTCTGTCAGACCTTATTGCTTAATTTTATACCCGTAATGAAAATTACATCCAGAGGAGGAGAAGGAGCGAGCAGCTGCGCTGGCCCGGCCGCTCCGAAGGGATGGATGTCTGCAGCCGCCTCCGAAGACGGGGAGAGGCTGGGTTTGCCAGCAGCCTGTGGGAGATGGCTTGACATTTTTATTTTCTTGTTTTACAAACAAATGCAATAATAATAATAATAATAAAATAATCCCACCAACCTGCAGTAAAGGCTGCAGACGCAGCCCAGCAATTAGTGTGCAGGTCCCCAGTTACACACTCAGACTTTTAAGGTAAATACCAGCTTAAGAGTATATTGTAAAGGACAGTGGGTTTGTAAAACTCATTTGTATCTTGTCTCCGTAGCCAACATTTGTCAACAAATGATTTAATTCCCGCTGCCCAGAGGGAGAGCCCTAGACAGCCAAACCTTTTTGACTTTCTTAATTTATCCATCCTCCTCTCGATTAGCCCCAATGCAGGTGGTGACCAGCGGAGACGCTTGGTCCCAGGCACTCTCCCTCTCCTTGGGGGGCAAAGGGGGGCTGGTGGCCAGCGCTGGGCCACTGACAGCTCTGCAAAGGAGGTGTTGGGTGCTCAGAAATGCAGGAGGCGACGTCCTGCTCTCATTCCGTGATGGAAACGGCTGCGGGAATCCCAGCCGGAGCGTACAACCCACAGGAAGGAAGGGGTCTGCGGGAGGAAATTCAGGATTTTCTGTGGCAGCCCTGTACAGAAGGTGTTAAGTTGTTTTTCAAACACCAGGGAAGGTTTCTGAAATTGCTGGGATGCAGTAAGTGGTGGCTTTGCAGAGACCAGCGGCTGGTACCCGGGTGCCCCGGAGGGGAAGGCAGAAGGATGGGAGGTGGCAGCGTTGGTCTCACAGGTACCTGTGTAGTGACCACGGGCAGAAAACCAGGAATTTCCTTTCCCGCAGAACTGCCGTTGACGGTCACTGTCTTAAAAAGAAAAATCTTCCCATTTGCTTCGTCCTGAACAGTATCAATAACTTAATGCCATTAGGCTGCGGTGGCAAGGAGAGCCGCCTCTTCTCTGAAAGGTTCTCTGGGAAACCTAAAGCAAGAGTTGTGCAAATATTTAAGAACTTTTGTGAAATGATGCTAATAGCTCTGTTACGCTTGCAGAAAGCGGGTGTGCGGGAGCTCTGCCGGGGTGAGTGCGTTGGACGGGGTAATCGTCCCCCTTGAAGCTGCGGGGAAAAGACAGTGAGGTCATTTTAATTCAGCTTTCTTAAAGTTTACCATCTTTATTGTCACTGCTGAGCCACCGTGTTGAGTGACAGATGAATTAGCAAAAATCCTGATGATCTGCGGATGGAAAGAAACCCTAAATGCCCTGAATAAGTTCTTGCTTATGAATCTGCTCAGTCCTGATGGAACCCAAACCCCTTTTGCTTCCCGGGATGCGGGAGGGAGGTGATGAGCAGGTAGCGCTTCAAGTCTTGTGGGACTGTTTGAAAATGTTAATTGAGGGAAGGCCAGAAACGGGAGGGAGAACAAAATGCAGCATTTACATAGAGGGGCAGTCGTAATACAACGAGCAGAATTAAAATCAGCGGGGTGACCTGGAGAAAATAGGCAGCTACTCACAGCCTGCCCGTGCCCAAAAAATGAGATGAAAATACAGAGACACACTGCTTGGCTCTCACTCCCCAGTGCCGTGTTTTATTTTCCCAGGGGATTGCTGGGAGCAGACTGGTGAGTCCTCGCAAAAATGAGTTGGGGGTTGTGCTTTATATATATTTTTTAATTTATTTTTTTAATATGTACCTGCTGGTTTTGATAATAAAGCTTTGAGAGCCCTTTTGCTGAAGGTGAGGATGGTGGAGGAGCCTGGGGAGGCTGAGATGGTCGCCGCAGCCGTTTGGTGTCCCCAAGAAGGGACCTGGCTGTGCCTGGGACCCGGATGCTGCTGGAGCCTTTAATTCAACAAGGTCTTTGCCGTAGGTGGAGCCTCCCGGTGACCTGCTTAAACAAAAGATAAGGCATCCCCTATCCCCAAAATCTCGGGATTCAGCAGGAACGTGGGTTACATCCATGATGCTGGTAGCACGAGGGGGAGGCTTTGGCGAACCCAACGTGGCGTTCCTGGCTCCTTCCTCTCCTTGGCCGAAAAGGGCAGGGGTTGGTTTCTCTTCAGCTCCCCACCAGCATTAGCAGCAAGGGGAGAACAGGGCACCTCTAAAAACTGTGATTATTCCACCATTTCGTCTTCCCCTTCTTCCCTCCCTTCCCCTGAGACCCTGACCTTCACCGGGGCGTGCGGGTGACACCGGGTGGGCTCCTCCACACAGAGCTCGGGGGTCCGCGCCGTTTCTCATCAGTGCCCTCCTACCTCTACTCCAGAGTGGTTTTCCCAAAACATTAAGTTTTGACTGAAGACTTCTTTAATTAGGTTGATTAATATGTGCTGGCAAGGAGTGATTTTGCTTATTCTGTGTGTTTTTTGTATATATAAGCTGAAATAAGAACATCTGGCACTTTTTTTCGCTGGATCCAATAGAATAAGTAAGTTGAAAGACAGCTTCTTTCGCCAAAGTGCAGGTCGGCAGATTTGGGTTGTGGGTTTTTTTTTTCCTTTTTATCGAGTGTTTTCTGTGCCAGAAAGACTGCCTTCTGCTAATCTAGTAATTCACAGATTGTTCTCCATTTTAAAACACCTCTCGGTGCTGACAACCTCCTCGCTTCTCTGCTTTGGGAGAAGACCAGGAGTGATCAGATACAACACTACTAACCCCACAGCCCTCCCTCGAGGGATTTCCCAGCTCTTTGCAGGCACGTAGTGAATGAAACCCTGGGGTGACCCAGGGAAGGTGCGGGGACGGGGGGGACCAGGAGAATGGGGGCCGTGAACCAACTTGCCTGCAGCTCCTGGCACGGAGCATGAGGCTGGGTCTTTGGTCCCGGCACCATCTCTCCACACTTTCTCCTGGTGGAGAGGTCATTTGAGGGTTGCACGAGTTGACCCTGGTCATGACAGGGCTCCGGGGATGAAGACCATCCTCCTCATCCATCGGAGGAGTCACAGGTGAACACACGTGTTCCACGGAATCAGGGCAGGGTCCTCAGGGAGAAGCCTGGCGAGGGAGCATTGTTGTGCAACGGAGATTCCCCCATCAGCTCGCGGCAGGTTCAGATGAGCTAGAATTGCTCAAAGGTCTTGGAGGCGAGTTTGGCTTTTCCCAATTTTTGTGTTTCTATGAGCCCTTTTCCTCCATTTCAGTCTCTGTTTCTATGCCAGCCCGTGCCCGGAGCCCAGGGCTTGCTGCCCTGCCCCGGGCAAAAAGGGGTAAAAACATTCATTTTCCTCCAGTCTCTGGAATTTCCCTGAAAACAAACCACAAAAAAAACAACAAAAAAAAACCAGATAGCAGAAGTGTGGGATTTGTTTCCTTGCAGCCCATTCCCTGCTCCCAGCGAGGCCACGCTGGTTTTTCTCCTGGCCCTTTGGCTTGGTCCCCGGTGGGGCAGGAGCCCGGGGTGCTGGTCCCGTAGCCGGCCGGTGGAGATGAAGGGGGGCCCAAAACCTTCCCGGCTGCCGGGGGAAGGAGCAGCTGCTCGGGAGGACGGGAGCAGCTGCGGGTGTGAAATTAGTCATTCTATGAAGAAATGGATTTGATAAATAATAAAACAGTGGTATTAACAACAGATGCTTTCCAGGTCAGATGACTTTGATAAAAGCCCCCGACAGCCCTGGGTAACGGTATGGAAAATACGTATCTATATTTATAGATCTATCTATATGAAAAGGCATATAAATACGCGGGTGTTTGTGTAGAGGTGGGTGTGTGTCTACACGCTCCCCTGTAAATGGACCTGGAGTTTTGTTTCTGGTTTAAAACGACAGCGAAAGTGTTGCTGCTCCCGTTCTTCGCAGGCTTCGAGACTTGCCAGGAAAACCTGAAATCTCATCAATGTCTCCCAAATCTGGCGCGTCCCTCCCCGCCTCCCCTCAGCCTCTGCTTTTACAGTCACACTCTTTCATTTTGATAACTGTTTTGATTTGTAAAATACCGTGCCTTATACAGAGCTTCCTTTATGATGATGTAGTGTGCTCCTCTTATCTTTCACCTTAAATCTTTGATAGGAGCGCTTTAAAAATGAAATTGGTGCCTGATGCTGATGCTGCCAGCGGGGCTGAGGAGGAGGAGGCTTTGGAAAGCCTTCCTCGGCAGCGTAGGGAGCACGGGTGCTGGGATGGGTGGCAGGAGGGATGGAGGAGGATGAGGAAGGGGAGGAAGCACGGAGGGACCCGCCGCTGCCATTGAGCCCCCGCAGCAGGGACCACCCCAAACCAGCAGCAAGGGGAAGGCCGTGCCTTTGCAGGGGGGTCAGGACCATCACCGTCCTCACGACACCAACAGCCGATGAAGGCTTCCCTCTCCATCCTCCCTGCCTAAATTGCTTATTAGTCTAATTGGCTGTTGCCGCCGCCACGCTGGAAGCAGAAGGAGCGTGCTGGGGGAGCGGCAGGAGGGGGACGTGGTGGGGGGGGTCACCTTGTTTTCCCCTCAAAACCCCCAAACCCTTGCGGTCGGGGGGGTTGATAGCGTGGCACAACATTGCTCACGGGTTTCCAGCACGTCCACGTAATTGAAATGGTTTTGGGTAAGTGCTGGCTGTGCCCGCTGAATGTGATTTATCAGGGGAAGGCATCAGCGGAGGGAATATCAGTAAATAGAACTGTCTGACACGTGGGTCATTTTTATTTTAATGTAGTAGATTTAATGAACTCTTGTCTTTATAATTCATGGTACTTGCCGAATGCATCCATTTCCCCTCCCTAATGACGTTAGTTACGGATCTGTCCTTCGTTAGAGGTTTTATTGTGGCTGGGGAACTTAACTCTCTGCGAGTTGCAGTGATATGTGCCCAAAGTGCTAAGGGTTATCTAATAAATTGTTGCCTTTTACGTTCAACACTATTAGTAATGAACGTAGCCGAAAACTTCCCTGAGTAGCTCATGCATTATTTTATTATTATTATTATTATTATTATTATTATTGACTCTCTGGGAAGGGCGTTTGCAGAGCCCCGTGGTGTGTGTCCCCAGCTCACCGGGGACACGTCTGTCGGCTGTTGATGCCGTGACACCCCGGGGCCGGTGGTGCGTGTTGGAGGGTGTTGAGGTCGGAGCCGATAGCAGACCCCAAATCTGCTGTCAAGTGATTTAATAGCATTTGTGTCCAGCCTAACCCAATCTATCTCACCTCGCCGAGGAGAAGAAGAAGGGGGGGAAGAAAAAAATAAGAAAAAAAAAAAAAAAAGAAAATAATCCTGCATCAAAATTACTGCTTTTGGAACTGTCTTGTCTCTTTTGAGTAGGAACTGGAGACAACGAGACAAGCTTCAATGAAAGCGAATAAAGAAACATTACTTTCTGAACACAATCTTCTGTTACCAGTCACTTTTCAACAGACATTCAATCAAAATGCTAATAGCGACAGCAACAAGGGAGCGAGGTTATTGTAATACTAATTGATAGGCTGCAGGGATGGGTTTTGATAAGTGCTGTTGAAGATATAGTTTTGAAATATGATTCTCTTTAATTACAATGATACTAATAAAGATGAACAAATGATTTAATGATAGTTTTCTAGGTAATGGCTTGAAGATTTTTTGTTCAAGTTATTTCGTAGGGTTGGTTTTGTTTTTTTTTTAAACCAGAAATTATGAAAATCACCTTAAAAATAAAGCTGTAGTGGAAGGTAGTGACTTTATCTAGACTTGCGTGGCTACTTTGCATCAAAATTAATACTGTCAAATCTGAAGCTCTTGAATAAGAAATCCAGTCATTTATTTATACAATAGGCTTTGCTGAAAGCCCAGAGTCGAAGCCACGTTGCGTGGAGGAATGCATTTACTATCTAATGCTTATAATAATTAGGATCAATTATGCCAGCAAGGATTTTTTAAAATGTGTTTTGAGGGAGGGGAAGATGGGGCTGAGGGGTGTTCACGGGGACTTTAAAGCGCATCTGGGCCACCAGGTCTGATCGTATGGATGGGGATTATTGACGTTTGCTGATGGAAGCTCCAGACTGAGCTGTGACGGGGTCCCTGGCCACCCCCGTCCCCATCAGAGCCTCCCCCGGTCCCCGAGGGGCATCCTGCCTCCTCGGAAATGGACGCACAAAGGGAAAGGGCAGACCTGTCACCAACAGCCAGCCTCCATTTCAGCTAATTTTTGATGAATTAATTGATAACGAAACAAAGAACGGTGGGTTTTTTCGAGGGGGGGTGTGTGTGTGTGTGTTTCGCTTGTGTGGATGTGGGTGGGAGCTCTTTCTGGGGCAGGGAAGGATGATCTCTCCTGCCTTTCAATTTGTCAAGCTCTCTCTCAAAGATCTGCCAGAGAAGAAAGGGTAATTAATAGGCTTGAAGTCATTTCCGATGTGTCAGTATTTCTGCCTTGCTTCCAAGTGATGATGTTCCCTGGCTCGAGGCCTCCGGGGAGCCTTCCATCTTATTAACTTGTCTAGGAGAAACAGTGAGTGGGGACAGCTTGGGCCAGTGGGTGACATGAAATAAGGATTTGTGGTGTAGTGAGCTGTAAACACGGGGCCCGATTGAGTAAAAAAGTGGAAAGAATAAAAAACAAAGGAAGAAAAATAGACGGAAAAGGCCACTGGTCACAAGCACAGCGGCACGTGTGGTGGAGGGGGGGGTGCACTTTGTTTAGGGGACCCTCTGCCCGACCCGTGGAGCTGGACCTGTTGTGCGGTGTCACCCGTGGCCAGCTTTGGCCCATGTTGACATCGGGCCCTGCTTCTGGCCAGGTCCCTCTGATGGTGGCGCAGGTCACCCGTGGTCCACGCCAGCAGCCCTGAGCCAGCGTTGGGGACCTGAGGGACCCCTCTGTCAAACCACAGCATCGTTTTGTTTTACCCAGAGGTAAACGTGGAGGTTTGGGGCCGTCTGGTGGGTTTCGTCCCATCCGATAGAGCTCTTGTCTCATTCCCTTGGCAGGAATGGTCTTGGAAGGAAGGCAGCCACCGAGCTGGCAGCTCTTGCCACAGAGCAGCTGGTGGCTGAGGGCTTCCAGAAGTCACCTGTGATTTTTAGGATGCTCAACTTGAGGCACTGAAAAGGGACCTGTTTCTCAGCGGCCAAGGGCTGGGTCCTTCTCCTCATCGCTTCGGTCTGTTTGCCAAGTCGCTTGGCAGTTCTTGTAGCTTTTCTTAATTGCATTTGAAAACTGAAGGCGCTCGGGACGCTGGGTGTGAAGACACCTTCGTTCTCGGAAGAATCACAAGGATTAAGTAATCCTACATCCCGTGGAGAACCTTGTTGGCTCTTCTTGTTTTGTTTTTAGATTCGCCGTCACAGCAGAAGCGCCCGAGCGGTTCCATTAGCTCTTGGAGAACACCAGGCTGGAGGCAGCTCTGGTCTCCACCACGTACAAGCTGTTCCTTGGAGATTGTCCCCCCTTTTTTTTTTTTTTTTTCATTTTTTAACACAGCAATCCTTGGCGTTTTGGGTCACTGGGAAGGAACAGGATGTCTTTCACATATTGACAGGGGTTTTTTTGTTTGTTTGTTTGTTTTTCTTCTCTTTTCTTTTCTGATCTCACTCCTGTTTGTCAAGCTCACTTTTCATTTTCCAGAGAAATGATTATGACTAAACATCTCTGACAACCTCTTTGCAAAGTGTGGGAAGGCTGCAATGAAAAAAAAAAAAACCACAACAGGAGCCACCTCAAAGCTCTTCAGAGATTAAGCTACTTCACTGGCAAGTTTTTCTCTTCTACTGCAGAGTGTGTTTCTGCACAATGGAGTTCCCCTTTGGCAGCACTTATTAGGGAGGCACTAGTGTAATCTAATTAAAATTTGGTTTAATATTCTGTGAAAATTAGAACTGAATCCTTCCTGTTAGAAGGAATGACTGTGCATGTATTAGTCCTCTGTGTTTTGGTGGTGGTGGTAGTTATTCCAATATTAACGCCGCCTGCACGCGGAATGGTAGTTTGTGTCCATTAACTGAGCTTAATTCTCAAATTAAATGATGAATGATATATAGGAATAGGTGAAAGCTGTTGCTGGATTTATTTTTATTTTTTTTTTTTTAATGCTAATGTTACTTTCTGGAGGTAAATAAGGCGAGGGGATGCTGTGCAATATTACCATGGTGAAATTAAAATATAGTCTCATTATTTGGGGATGGAATTTAGCGGTTGATGGTTTGCTGGGTACCTCTGCAGTTCACTTTTTGGTTTTGCATTTGCTTTTATTATTTTTTCCCTGAGAGTTTTGAGTTCTGTCCAGTTCGAGGGTCTAAACTGGAGGGTGGATGTATCTGGTCCGTGTGTGGAAATGAGGAAAGTTCTGGTCTCCCCGTAACAGGTGACAGCAACTTCCCTACGTCTTCTGGTCAGACTTTTTGGGGGAAGTTTTTTTTTAGGAGGAAAAAAATACAGATCTTCAAGCTGCAATTTATTCTTAACAAGCCCAAACCTTTTAGTCTTTCAGTGAAGAGGGGAAAATGACTGAAATGCCAGAAAACCTCCAAATATCTGGATGTTTTCCCCTCTTTCCCCAGCTGTCTTTCCAAACTTGATTCGGAACATGCTGAAAACATCTCTCGCTCCTGATGCGGTGGGAGTTCCCGTTACTGACTGGCAGAAAGGCTGCTTTTGGGTGCGTGTGTCTCACTTGGGGGCAAAAGATAATTTTAAATAGCAGCGTGTTTATCTGGCGAGAGCAGCGTGGCCAGGCAGGAGCCCCGGGCCAGCCGCGACGATGGATCGGAAACTTTCTCTGCGCGGGGAGCGAAGACGGGAGGACCTGCCACCAAACCTGGTGTGGAAACCCCCTGGGAGCCAGCGTGGGGCTTGGAGAACTCCTGGGCTGGGCTTGAAGATGCTTTTTCAACTCAATTGGGGCAGCAGAAACCGAGGTCCCCCTTCCCCTGCAGGACCAGTGCTCTCCAGATCCCACTCCATCCTCCTCCTCCTCGGGAGCCGAGCACCGATGGAGCTGTGCCAGGCTGGAGGGACCCGCAGACGGCGCTCCTGTAGTGATGGCAGCTCCTGTAGTGATGGCAGCTCGAGAAACAGGAGCCACGTGGAGTGTTTGGAAGGAGAGCCCTTATTGCTGAGAGCTCAAAGGGAAGGAGGTTCAGAGGGCAGAGAGGCTGGCCAGGGTCGTTGGGCTTGGTGCTCTCGGAGAAGGCGCGATGCCGGCGTGCCTGGCCTCTCGCCGAGGAGACCCCGAACCAAGAGCGTAGAGAACTATCGGCAAAGAGCACGTCGGAGCCCGGCCTGGGCTGGTGCTGGTGGGTTTTCTGCTGTGGAGCTCCTGGTTTATGCTCTTGCCCCCCCTATCTCTGCGCTCGGGGTCTGCCCACTGCCCTCAGCTGGTCTCCAGCTCGTTCTGCTGCTTTAGGGGGGAAATCTCAGTTTTTCTCAGCCAAGATAGGGCACAGATCGAAGCCTAAAGCTTGCACCCGGGTCCAGGGGCAGGGAGCATCGTTATGGCCCAGGTCTTGGGCTCGGTTCGCTGGGAGTTTGCTTCTGAGCTCAGTGTTTTTGGTGGTTTCCAAAGGTTTCTGGCTGTGGTAAGTGGGGAGAAGCGACGTGATGCTGAGGTGGAAGAGGTGACTCAAAACCCAGCTTCGTGGCCCGTGTTTCTCACCAGGAGCCGCAGTGTTGTGGGGTGGCATCTGCCTCTGATGACCATCGGGTTCGGCCGGGTTCAGGCTCACGGTGGCCATGGGGAGGGAGTGCCATGGGGAGGGCTGGCAGGGGGTCGGTGCCACCAGCCATGCCAGGTCAGTGTGTTCCTGCAGCCTCGCTGGGCCTGTGGATCGATGGGGCTGGAGGTGTCTCGGGGGGGTCAGTGGGGTCTGGCAGAGGGAGAGAGCAGCAGCTGGGCTCGGTAGATGTTGAAATAGTCAGCGCAATCGATAGCTGCATTTTTATACCTGTTCCCTTGGTTGCACAGCCCATTGAAGGAGATGATTTTCACGCTTGCTGCGGGCACCTGGCTGGGGCCATAGCCCCCCAGAAACCTCCCTGGTGGCCGCCTCATTTCCAAGTCCTGTGCACAATGGTGAAGGATAAAGTGTGTCTCCTGTGAGGGATGGGACATGGTTTCAGGCGGGTGTCAGTCTTACTGGCCTGAAATGACAATGGCATCACATAGCAGATCAAAACATCAAATCTTTAAAACCGTATGTTGGATGTGTCATATCACAGGAGCTTTATTCTTGGCGATAACGATCGGCAACGCGTTATCTGTGGCTTCTCGCTTGTACATTTCTTACAAGCTGATAAACTTTGAGCTGGATGAGAATCAAGTGTACCTCCTCATTTGTGTCCTGGTCGGGGCTGGAAGAGCGTGTCTGGGGGTCGGTACCAGAGGAGCCCAGGGTCCGGATGATGCTCAGCACCTCTGGTCCAGGTCCTCCCTCTAACGTGGTGGGCTCCAGGCGTTTCGGTGGTCCTGCCAGCTCTGTCCTTTCTCCACACCAGGCAGCTGGCGTGGCCAACAGAAAGAAAGAAAGAAGGGTGAGCGTCGGTGTTTCAGAAGAGGGATGCTTCACTTCACTTGGCATTTTAATCTCTTCCAGCACTAGGTTGGAATAAGCACTTTTTTGGTGTGCGGTGATTTATTTTGTTCAAAACCAAGGCATTATTCATAATTACGCAGTTTCATGGGAGTACACATAGCAGTATTCTTCCCGGGGTAGGCTGTGGGAGCTGGCGTAATATTTAAATAAGAGCCCTGGGGAAAGGACACGCTTGTGCTCAGAGCGGGGCTCGGTGCGGTGATGGCTCAGCCCATTGAACTGGCGAATAATTACCTCCATTCAGCGCCACCGCTCCCGTTACCAGTCGGGGGGGGAAGGCCAGCGTTTTTGGAATGACACAGATTGTTAGAGAACATCAAACTTTTTTAATACAGTTAATGATCCTCGGCTATATATAGTCTGCTCCCATTGACCGGCAGGAAGGCTTTTGTGCTGTGCCTCGCCGAGCTGCGAGGCTTTTCTTAGTTTGTTGGGTTTTCTTTATTTTTTCCCCTCTGTATATACTGTAGGTCCTTCTGTCCCAAATTGCTTTACAAGGAGCACCTCTCCCTTTCTGGGCCGGGAAGTGAAGGTCCTGGAGAGCAGGACTTTGCCCAAGGTTGCACAGGAAGTTAGTAGATGACCAAGGTGAGGGAGCAGCTGCTCCATCTTCTGGTCCTTCGACTCTCATCCTCCCCCAGGGACCAGGACAGGGATGGGGACGGGCTCCTCTCGGGCTCCCCATCTCTCCTGTGCCACTGGCAGTCTTTGGGAACAGCCAAGCAGCTTTGTTATATGCTGTGCCCCAGAAGTTTCCTTATTGCCCTCAGGTGGAAGAGTGACCGGGGGGGTCTTGCAGGAGGGTTTGAAGACGGAGCTTTCTGAGCCTCGGGGGCTGTGGAGCAGCAGGGCAGCAGCAGGAGCTGAGCTTTCCAGCTGCAGCCCCAGAGTTGGAAGGGATGAGGACTTGGTCTGCAGAAGCCCTTGTCCTGGCAGTGCCCGGCTCTGACACCATAAATCCTTGGGCAAGTGTAAATCTGGAGGGAGGAACAGTCTCCACGAAACCTTGGGCTGCGTTTCTCTGTGCTTGGGCTGCGTGGTGAGCCGTTACCGTTCCCTGGGGGTGTGCATGGATCCCCACACCATGTAGGTTGCTGTACCCTTCACAAAACGTGACTTTAAACCAGCCAAGAACTCCGAGAGCTGCACTTAAAAACTCCACACTGTGTGCCCGCTGCTGGGAAGAGCGAGTGATGCTGGGCTGGGCTCGGGTTTCTAGCCCCCTGGCACTGGTGGAATATCCCAGCAAAATAACACCAAGGAAAAAACCCCTCAGACCCCGAACCAACTGCCCCGGCAGGAGCAGGTTTTTTGGTTTTGTTTCTTTTTTTTTTTTTTATTGGTTGGACTAGATGATCTTAAAAGGTCCCTTCCAACCGAGGTGATTCTGTGATTCTGGGACTGCACGGCCGCCTTGCCCATCGCCCAGGAGTTGGGGTGAGATTCTGCCACAGCTTTGTTCTCGGGTGCCTGCAGACACAATAGGGAAAGGTCATCTCATAAAACACCGCTGCTCCGAAGGCAGTTTCTTTGTCTGTTCAGAAAGCTGGGAAGCAAAGGGTGTTCTCACTTGAAGTGCTCTGCCGGTGTGAGGGGCCCGGGAGCGCCTTTCCCCCCGCACCGCTCTGCTTTCGGGCACATCTTCTGGTCGAGAGCCCTCCAGGAGCAGGCTGGATCTGCAGGGTTTTGGCTACTAATAGGTGGCGTGTGTTTGCCCCCGCGGCGGGCGAGAATGGGGAGCGGTGGGCTCGGTGTGAGCGCTGCCGGGGGGGGGGGGACGTGGGACGCGGCGGGCTGGAGGTCTGGGCTGGTAGCACCCAGGCTGTGAAAATGCTTCGGGGAACGCTGCGGTGTGTTTAATTAGTTCACCTTTCCCTTTGCCTCTGAGGGCTGTTCGCGGCGCTTTTGTTTTCAAGCAGAAAGATTCCGGCGCTTTTCCCCCGGTGGTTTGAGCAAAGGTTGAGCGCGTGGGGAAATCCATAAAGCAATGTCACCGAAACCGCCAGGAGGAGAAGGCGGCTTTTAATAAAGCACTGCTGGGCGACAGCGCCCGGGAGCCGGGCCTGGATGGATCCCAGCGGGAGGGAGGATGCTGGAGAAGGTCACCTCTGAAGGTGGCAGATGAAGAAGCAGCGTGGGCCGCTCTTCACGGGGGAGCTTTGGTAGAACCCCATCCGTCCGTGGGTGTTCGGGTGGCCCGTCCTCCGGTGTGTGATTCCCCGGCATCCCGGGGCTCAGTGGAAGGTGCTGGGGCTCGAGTCGAGGCAGGGAGATGGAGGGGAGCAAACTTGGGAATGACTTGGCTGTAGCTGCCCTGAGCAGGTGATGGGGGACGTTAGAAGGCGGCATTAAGGCTCCCAGAGGTGACAAAATCGTGGTTATTTGAGGTTGGATGCTTAGCAAAGAATATATTTCTCTTTTGCCTTGTCTGTCCGTGCGCAGCCTCCAACAGCAGAGGAGGAAAAGCATCTGCAATATCTGAGGAACCTTAGGAAGCCTCCTGAAATTATAGGTGTGATTATTAGCAAAGGGCTCTGGATTTTGTGCCTGCGATGTGCCTGTCTCACAGGTTTGTTTTCCGTCGCCAGCAGATCCGTTTTACAGAGCTGCTCGGCTCCGTGTGGTCCCTATTAAAAGTTTTCTTTCCCAGGGTGATTCTGCTCCTTTGTTGCCTCCGATTCTTGAGCCCTTTATACTATCAAACAGCAAAACTGCTTTTATTGATGCGGCAAAGAACAATGGGATCTCTCCAACAGCGCTCCCAAAATACACTCTTGGCTTTTCTATTTTTTTTTCAGCCTGGCTTCCAACGGTGGAAAAAATGATTAAGATACGTTCGGTTTACTCTGGTCACTTCAGTGGGAGATTGGTAATATCAACAAGCGACTCCAGTAAATGGATTAGCTCCTCTTCTCCAGCAAGGCTGGAGTGACGTGTTCTTGCCCTGTCCCTGCTCTTCCTGCCAGACAGGCAGCTGAAAAAGCAGAAACATCCACAATTTAATAGCGTGCAGATCGGGTTGGGTGAAGATGATGGCCCTGGGCTCGGGTCAGGTCACCAGGGTGTGATTCCAGGCTGGTGGGACGTGCCTGGTCGCTGCTCATCCAGTGACTGTCCCCGCCATGGCCCCAGGGCCTCGCACTTGCATCCTCCAGGATGCGATTTCCCATCCATGCGGAGATGGGAGAGGATGAGCAGAGACACCTCTGTGTGGGCACTGAGCATTCCTTGGTGTCTCTTTGGGCTTTCCATGTGACAATGTCAGGGTGTGTCTGCCATATTAAAAAAATATATATTTTATATTATATAATATTATATATATTTTATATTATATGATGCATCCTGGGGGGCATCAAGAAGAGCGTGGCCAGCAGGTGGAGGGAGGTCATCCTGCCCCTCTGCTCTGTCCTGGGG